>JBBBDQ010002332.1:110000-396663 GCA_037127315.1 Ascarosepion bandense
TTTATTGAAAACATGACATTAAATAAAAAGAAAAAAATGTTCAAGTTAAGATTGTTTGCAATTAAAAGTACAAATAACCTTTTTGGAACAAACTGGATAGAGCATTTTGAATCTTGGAGCAGCCCAATCAGATTGTTTTGCCAGAGAGTTAATAGTTCTACCAACAAAACAGAAACTTTAAAGAAAGAACTAAAAACTAAATTCCCAGAGGTATTTTCTGATGGTCTAGGGGGGTGTAATAAACTGAAATGGAAATTTGAGCTAAAGGAAAACATAGAATGGGTTTTCGAAAAAAAAAGCAAAGTACGTTTTGAATCATTGAAACAAATAAATGATGAGCTCAAAAGATTAGAAAAAAATGGGTGTTTTGTTCGATGTTGACTACAGCAACTGAGCTTCACCTACAGTATAGATAAAGAAAGTTAAAAGAGATACATGTCTGTGCGGATGTTTCCTTGAGTTTGAACGGTGCCTTCAAAAGTTATTACCCACTTCTGGGACAGGAAGAGGTTTTTGTGCAACTTAGTGGAGGTTGGATATTTTCTAAATTGACCTAAGTGACATATATCTTCAGAGTAGATGCCGAATGTTCAAGATTGTTGGCCATAAATACACATCAAGGATTGTATAAATTTAATCATTTCTCGTTAGGCATAAAGGTTGCTCCAGCTATTTTTCAGCAAGTCATGGATATGATGCTGAATGGACTTTACTTTGCAGTCACATATCTTGACAATATTTTGATGAAAAGTGAAAACCCAGAAGAACATAAGGAAAATGTTTTTGATGTTTTTAAAAGTTCGGATTATGGATTCAAACTGAAAGAAGTTTGAATTCTTTATGGACAAAATCAAATATTTGGGAAAAATAATTGACAAGAATGGCAAGAGACCAGATGCAGCACCAGCTAGTACTATAAAAGACATACCTGCTCCGAAAAATGTTAGTTCGCTACAAAGTTTCCTGGGATTAGCAAGGTATTAGAATGTTTTTGTGCCAACCTTGCATTGCTTGCAAGCACTGTTAAATGAACCATTGAAGAAAAACTCTAAATGGTCTGGACGACAGAAAAAAAATTAAAGAAAGATTAACGTCAGACTTGTTTTTGTCACATTATAAACCAAAAATCATAGCAAGTGAGGCTAGTGAATATGGTATAGGAGCCTGAATTATGCATAAGTTCGAAGACGGCACAATGAAATCTTTTGCACATGCATCCAGGACGCCTACAGCTAATAGGTTACAGTGATGGGGAACCAGTCTACTAAATTATGGCTTTAGAATGAATTTCTTGCCATTAAGTAAGTTTAGACATGTGGATGCATTGTCCAGACATATTCTAAAAAATAACGAACTTTTAGAAGACACAGTCATTGCTTTTCTACAATCAGAGGTAGAGATAAAAAAATATACTGTGCAGAAACTAATAGTGACTTTGAAAGAAATTAAAAAGAAAGTGTTGGATGACAAATTCATTATAGAAATAAAGGAAAAGCTAAAACAAGAGTAAAACCAACTCTGAGGTTTATTCAATGCGTGATGACATTCTCATGTATAGTAAAAGAGTAGTGGTACCTTTAGCACTACAAAAAACGAATCCAAAAAGAGTTCCATGGAAGACACCCTGGTATATCCAGGACGAAAAGCATAATGAGAAGTTATATCTACTAGCAAAGCACCGATAGAGACATTGAAACATTGGTAAAGTCATGTAAAGGCTGTACTTTAGCAGCCAAAGCACCGCCAATCAAGTTCAACGCATGGCCAGAAACTGACCACCCATGGTCATGTCTTCATACTGACTTATGAATACTCAAGACAAAGTTGAACCCCTGGAGGTTTTTTTTTTTTAACCATTTGATGTACCCGTCCTGCAAAAACCTCTTGAAATAGAAGTCTGGAAAAGGCATAGTTAGAGAAAAAATAGGATTACGGAAAGGATTGACATCAACCCTAAAAGGAGAAAATATTGACTCTGTGCAGAGTAAATCTAAAAAAGGGTGGGAGGTTATGTACATACATATGAACAGTTATGGGTATGTCCCAATCCTTATATAACATGTTAGGCTCTATTGAGAAAGTGTGGTTTGTTCTCTGCTAGCAGTGGTTATTTACAGCTTACAGCTTGTAAGCCTTGTATTTGATGATAGTATAAATATCACTATTTATTTCCAAATTCCGTTTGAGCTTTTACTCCTGTAGTAACCTTTTAAAAACAGTCTTTTTTTTCACTAAGGTTTACTGACGCTGTTCCAATGGCATTAGACTTTCATGGTGAATGAGGACTAAAAACAATGTACATGGCTTCTCTTTGTTATTAGAATTTATTCAGCATAAAAGTACAAGAAACATTTTTTTACTTTTTACCATTGACTTTCTCAAGAATCATTGAACAATTATTTGACTGCGACTGCAGTTCATGAAGTTCTAAACAAGAACGAGAGCATTGGCTCAAAATGTTTCAAAATTTTTTCTATTCATATCAGTCTGTGATGGGAACAAATTAAGCTCCTATTTTTGTTTTAATCATTTCAACCCAAGCAAAGCAGTCATACCAAATATAACAGGGATTACAAAACATGAAAGTTTTGAGTTTTGTTTAATGGCATATCAACCACTGTGGGTTATTTAATGCCAAAAAAGTGTTTTACGGTATTTTTTAAAATGTTCCATTATAGTGAAAAGGTTGAATTACTAAGATTTTAGTGTAAATTGTTTTTATTCTTTTTTATTTTAGAAAACTGAAAATGTCTTCTAGTTTTGTATTCAAAAATGTTTTGCTGAGAATTTTTTCCTTCAAAAATGTGTTACAGTAATCATTTTTTCTTCAAAAATGTATTGTTGGCAATATTTTTCCTTCAAAAATGCATATTTTTCTATAAAGTCTAATTTTATGCATATATTTTTATAAAAGTGTATTTTTATACTTTCATTGTGTTTTTACACCAGTTTGGGGGTCAACTATTTGCCCATAGCTGGGACCCTAACAGGTGCTACCACTCCAGGTCCGGGTGAACCTGGGAACAACAGTAATTAAGAAGTGGTTCCATGCTCCTCACAACCTCTCGATCAGAGGCCTTGCTGCGGGATGCAGTTTACTGTCATGCCCAGGACCAAAACATAGAAGTGAAAAAGAAGACCGAGTATAGGGAGGATTAAGGAAAGGACAAAAGATGAAGGGGATTCAAGATGGCAATTGATGCTGCATTGAAATTTTTGAAGATTATAGTTATCAAAGAAGCAAGTACATTTCCCAGGTGTCCTAACCACATGAAATTAAGTGTGCTGCTGAATTGGCATTTAGGCCCCACCCATTTATCATTTAAATAGTTAAATGTGATCATTACTTCTGCTTGAACAGTTTCTTTTCTTGCATTTCCCGCCCATGAAACTTCCTTCTGTTTTCAGTTTCCTGATAGCTAAATCTCCAAAAAGAGCATTAATTACTATTTTGTATATCATTCATCTTTTATCCTTTCTTCAATATGCCCTGTACTCAGTCTTTTTTCTCACTGTAACCCCCCCCCCCCCCCCACTGCACACTAGTGGTGGTTCTGCCTTGCTTGGGGTGAAAAGATAAAAAAACAAAAAAATGGAAGGAAGTTCCACAGGCAAGATGTGCATGAAAAGAAACTGTTGGATTGGCTACTTCTAATTCCACAGTTTTTCAGCAGTACAAACGTGTGACCTAAAATGCCAATCTAGTAGCACGTTTAAATACTTGTATTCAGGGCACAAGAGCAAAAAGCTGATGGAAAAAGTTACCGCGAAAATACCTATAGAACGGACTGATGACAGCCACTTCATATTTGTAAGAAATGAACTAAAACTGAGATGCCTGGTCAGGAACAATTACATCACAGATCCTTCTTAGCATTTTGTTGAAAATCTCAAAATGTACAGCAGGAGTACCAAACCAGATATGGCAAAAGTATTCAATGCATGAATAAATGGTAAATTTGTAAATGTGTGAGATGGATTCTGAGAAAATAAATTATCTGGCATTACACAATGACTCAACTATCCTTGCAGTAGATGCAGCTATTGATTAAGTGTAGTTGCTCCACTTCAGGTCAGTGGGAAACATGAGGCCAGGAAGGCATAGTGTGTTGCTCTCCTGGAGTCTAGTGTCAGCCATGCTTGCTAAAAAATTTTGTTTCCTCCAGCACAATTGTAGAATGCATCATGTATGAGTAAACCATCAATGTGTTAGTTTGTGAAGCCCATTAATAAGGCATTTTGTAGATTCCAATAATGAGGTATTTTGTAGAGCCCAACAATGAGGTATTTTGTAGAGCCCAACAATGAGGTATTTTGTAGAGTGCAACAATGAGGTATTTTGTAGAGCGCAACAATGAGGTATTTTGTAGAGCGCAACAATGAGGTATTTTGTAGAGCCCAACAATGAGGTATTTTGTAGAGCCCAATTATGAGGTATTTTGTCGAGCCCAATAGTGAGGTTTTTACATGACATCAATTGGCTGTCCAGTGTCAGAAGACAGAAGAGTTCTTATTTGAATATTTACAAGCTCTGAAAATTTTAAGCACATATTGTAATTTCAAGGCAGAGGCTGCAAATACAATGTCAGACAATAGAGATGCCTTCATTGTTGGTTTGCAATTTTTGTCTCTCCTTCAACAATTACTGGAAGATAAGATGCTTGACTAAACAACCATGTTTGACCTGGATATTGCTAAGAGGCTCTTCAAGTGAATGACCATAATGGCAGAGATCAGTTGGGGATATTGCTGCAGTGTTGTACAGATGTGGTTTTGGGAAAAGATTTCCACTGGCATTGTTTACCAATTTATAGTGTATCAAACAATTGTTGCTAATAGCAGGGTTTCTCTCTCATTGACCATAAATCTATCATACAGGAAACCCTGAGACCCATTGATGAAGGTATAATAGAGCCCAGTAATTCAATGTGACAAGCTCAAGTAGTTTGCATCAAACAGTATCTGGGGTTGGGGTGGGGTATGGAAAACAAGACTTGCAATTAACTATTCAAAAACAATTAACAAATTTACATTACTTGGTATCTATCCTCTTACATGTATTGCTGAGGCAGTGAATAAAATTGCCCAGTATCATGTTTTCAATACTATATACCCTCAGAGGGCATACACAGATTGAAAATGAAAATAAACACCAAGTCACTCAAACACCAAATGTCAAAAAATTATTTCTGTGTCAGTGGATTGCACATTTCTTCAGGTTAATAAATAATTGTTTTGAAAATAAATATTTAACCTGTTTCAACCAAGAAGTCACATTCTTGCCACCAATAAAAAACATGCATTGTGATCCCTTTGAAGGGTATTTAAGCAAAGTTTCTAGATCAGACAAGGCAGTAAAGAAGAACAGATAGCAACATTTCATGACACATCAGCTTAAAAGTTATTTTCTCACCCATTCACCCGTCTTCCTCACCAAGCTACGTGACACTTACACTTTTCCACCTCACTTTCTCTCTTGTTTCTTCTTTCTCACACAAATCCCATTTCTTTTCATCTTAAACAAGCACAAATTAGGACTGTAAGAAGTTCAGCACTCATACAAGCTAAGAAAAAAAAAACATGAAAATGAAAATATTTTATATTTTTCTATTTAAACACCTTTTCCTTGTTGATTTAAATCAGCAATACATACCACCAAGTACCTATCTGGGAGCAAGATAAGCCCCGTATGGCATTTGAAGTGTGTGTTAATCTTTATCAGTTCAGGGTTAGGAATGGGTTTTTTTCTTTTTAGCAGATTATGGAGACATTTATTAAAGAAGAATGACAAGAAGAGACATTTGGCTGTCTAGATAATATAAGGTTTGACAGAAATAGTTCCCACATTTTAAACTGTTACCCATATGACAGTAGTAAATTTAACCAAGTGGCAAGGGTGTTTCCATTTAGCCAATGTCTTACCATTATGTTGGTGGTATTGCTAGAAGATATTCCTGTCACACCCTGTATTACTAGAAGGGAAATTACACAGAAGGATCAAGATAGCCATTTGAGGAATTTTCTTGAGGCTGCAGTGAGAAAAAATATCGTATCCAATGAAGGTAAGTGCTTTTTACAAGAAATAAACTTAAAATTATACAGTATGTGATAGAAAATGGCAAAAGAAAAAACCTCATCCTGACTGGCTTTTACCATTTCAGGATTTACGTGTTGTGAGCGACTAGAAGTTGCTACTATGTGTACTTAATCTAATTGCATATTATTCACAATGAATCTATAATTTTCCACCCTTTAAGGACTTGATAAGAGTTGAGACCATTGAGTGAATGTAGACAAACTTTTCATTTGCTGCATAGTATTTGTTTTACCAGGGCGATATACAGTTTTTCTTCTCCTAGACTGATTTCCATCCAAGGCTATAGAACCCAGTCTGTCCTGCTATTTACCAATATGGATGACAGAATAGGAAAATGGAATGGATACTAAAAAAATATTACTAAGAGCTAAAAATAAGAAGTTGTGGAGAGCTATGATTACAATGTCTTGAAGGAACATGGCACCTAATAGATTAAACTGCAGATGTAGAAGTATAAATGGTGAGAGCAGGTAGTTAATTTTTAGAATTACTATTTGCCATCAAATATCAATTGGGTGTCATGAATGTCAATAATACTGGTTTTAATTTTTATCTAAAAAGCAATTGCATTTTCCTTTGATCCTTTTTATTTTTTTGAGAAGCTGAAAGCAAAGAATAAATTTGACAAAAAAAAAAAAAGAAACAGAAAAGAAACACGCACTTGAATAATCTTAAATCTGGACAGGCTGTGAAGTGAATTATACAATAATTAATCAAAGGTGATTGACTTCTTCAAAAATGGCTTCTATAACATCATTTATTCACCAAAAAGAGTGACATTCTTTGAGAGGCCAGGCAGTAATAGAGATATAAAACATAAAATACAAATAAAAACTATTCAGCTCTTGAGAAATCCATCAACGTATGTTCAAATTCCAACACTAATAATCCAAGACAGTTTTTAAAAGAACAAATTATGATGATATAGTATGTGTCCCACCCCTTACCATACCAGAATAGACTTTGCACTCAGTTTTCATTAAAGAACAGAGATGATCTGCTAGCCAGGAATGGAAATCCATAATTCATCCAGTATCAGTGATAGTCATTGACATGTGAACGTGTGATTGAACCAGTTGCTACTGTGATGTGTATACATAGTAAAGAACTATATGACAGATATATAAGCAGCCACCCCAGAGAGAATAGGGCTTCTTATATTCATAAAAGAATGTAGGGTTCATATTTAAGGAAGGTTTTTGTTATGGGGAAACACACCTATTCCTCAGATAATGGACTGTCTCTTCTATATTAATAAGAGTTAACAGGAAGTTAACTTGAGGAGTTTTACAGAGTTCTTTAGAGTTCTATTGGAGTTCAGTAGAACTACTAGGCAGTTGATATTAGTCGGCAGTTAGCCGAATACTAAGGAGTCAGCTTTTAGTGGAAGATTACAAAGTTCCTAACATTTTGGGTGCGTTAAGTCGATTAGCAACCAACATAGCATGATTATAACCTTCAGTGCAAAAACTACTCCGCAACAATTATGGTGTCACATTTGCCCACAGGCTGATGTATAGAGTGGAATAAAATGTTATGTATGAAAGATCAAGTCTCGTTTCCATTAGCTTGTACAAACACAACATTAGTTTTTTTTTTTTAAATGCCATCTTTGCAGACCCATTCCTACAGAAATTGTGTTATCAGCCCATTTCAATTTCTATTGCAAATAATTCAGTGAGAGAAGAGATTCCCACACAGACAATGTTTACCCCATGAACTGCAAGCAGACTCCCATGTGTTTTCTTTTCTGGGCACTAGAGTCGTCAAGACAAGGATTAATCATTATCTATTCTCTTCATCCTCTTCATTCCCTAATATCTCCTCTTATAATCATAACACACACCTCATTCAGTAAATCACTACCTTAAGTGACTTTTGAATCTTGTACCAGGTGAACATTAAGGATGTGCGTTGTGGCGCAGTGGATATCGGCTTCGAACGATATATCAGAGAGCTAAGTTAAAGTTCTAGTTGAATTCGTTGCATTCACATATGCGCAAATACCTTTCAGAAAAGTATAAATCTGTTGATTCTTCCCCCAGCTATGAGTTAAATAGCAGGATAGATTGGATTCTATAGCCGTGGTTAGCAATGGGTCTACGACAGAAAGTAAGGGCAGCCTACTGCGAGAAAATCATCTGCCCAGTCAGGCATGTCTCTTTTAAGTTTGAGTTTTGTTTAACAGCATTTCAAACTCTGTGTGTTATTTAATGCCAAAAAAGCAAGGTTTTAAGGTATTCTTTTTAATGTTTGGTTATAGTGAGAAGGTTGATACAGTCCAATTTTAATAAAATGTTTTCTTTTTATTCTTTTTTTATTTCAGAAAACTGTAGATGTCTTCTAGCGTTTTATTAAAAATTATTTTGTTGATAATTATTTTTTTTTCTTTCAAAAAACTGTTATGGCAATAATTTTTCTTCAAAAATGTATATTTTTCTATAAAAATCTCTATATATATATATTTCTATAAACGTTTGTTTTTATACTTTCATAACGTTTTAACCCCAGTTTGAGGGACGGTTAACTATTTGCCCATAGCTGTGACCCTAACAAGTGCTACAACTCCGGGTCAGGGTGGACCCGAGAACAACAGCAATTAAGAAGTGATTCCACGCTCCTCACAACCTTCCAATCAGAGGCCCTGCTGCCAGATACAGTTTACCCCGTCATGCCCAGAACCGATCACTTTTGAAATATGATTTCCCAAGTGTGTATCATATAGGCACTTAACTAAGCAGGAGAATTTTAGTAAAAAAAAAAAAAAAAAAAACCTTTTTAAATGTTTAAATGTGCTAAGTATCATTTGTGACATGTGAGACAACCTGCTAAAGATTTCAATATTATAGTAAAAACATAAAAATTAAGGCATTGTCACTAATTATAATTAGTATTAACACTTTATTATTAACACCTTAAAATTATAATAATCATAATTGTTAAGAAAAAGACAACAAAAATACCAAAGATAATAATTTGAATCACTAATGGAGAGTAACTATTTTATTTTCTTTCTGGCTGCAAACACACCCACACCTTTTATTCACACGACAAAATATTTTCCTCAAATATTTCATGATTCAATTTAACCAAGTGCCACAAATGTAAATTGAGTGTTATACATTTATATGGTTTCTTTTGCTACCTTGTCTATTTGACCCAGGCACGCTATTTTAATTGTCGTTATTTGGAAACCCTACTGTATATCAGATAATCAAATTTTATGAAAAAATATCAGTAATCTTAAATACAAAAGTTGCATGAAAACAAATGGTTAAAATCACATAACAAAAGCAGTCATTGTTTATTTCATTTCTTCACAAATGTTCATTATAATTACATTTGCTTACAAAGCAGAACAACATAATTCAATGGATTTTGAAATATGTTATTACCTAAACTTTGCTTATAATTACTTTAATGTTAGAAAAAAAATAGTATAGAAGTGAAAGCATTGGTCAAAATGTCTTTTATCAGAAAAGATTGACAAGTATCCAAATGAATAAATGCTAGAAAAAGCAGTATAGAAGTGAAAGCATTGGTCAAAATGTCTTTTATCAGAAAAGATTGACAAGTATCCAAATGAATAAATGCTAGAAAAAGCAGTATAGAAGTGAAAGCATTGGTCAAAATGTCTTTTATCAGAAAAGATTGACAAGTATCCAAATGAATAAATGCTAGAAAAAGCAGTATAGAAGTGAAAGCATTGGTCAAAATGTCTTTTATCAGAAAAGATTGACAAGTATCCAAATGAATAAATGCTAGAAAAAGCAGTATAGAAGTGAAAGCATTGGTCAAAATGCCTTTTATCAGAAAAGATTGACAAGTATCCAAATGAATAAATGCTAGAAAAAGCAGTATAGAAGTGAAAGCATTGGTCAAAATGTCTTTTATCAGAAAAGATTGACAAGTATCCAAATGAATAAATGCTAGAAAAAGCAATATAAAAGTGAATAAGGTCTGTTTTATTTTTTGTATTTTCCAATTTTTTGATAATATGTTGAATATTGTGCTTGAAGTTGGGGTTAAACTTTACAAAGTTCATATCTTTTAATTTTGACTTTTGACTTTCACAGTCATTATCAGGAACTGTTGTTGTGTCTGTGTCATAATTGGAATCTCTTTGTCTACATCCTGGTATTCTTTGGGAATCTGAATGTCTGAAATGGTCTAGCGTGATACCATGTGCAATGGCTAATGGGAACAAGGCCACACACATACACGACACTTACACGCAGAGTGACCTGCCAAAATTCAGTGCAATCTGTACACACCTTGATCATTATACCATGAACAACCAAAATGTAAGACAAATACTAGTAGATAACACCAAAATACTATACAACACCCAATGTCAGGAAAGAAACCAAACTCTAGAAGCTATTATTATACAAAATAAGCAGCCCACATTAAATGAAATATTCACCACAGGAGATGATATCTAGAAGTGCATATGATATATTTAATGTGCACACATAGTATGATAAAAAAAATTAATAAAATAAATAAATCATACTGTTTTTGTGTGGCTATCAAGTGTATCATTGTTAAATCAAGCTTAGAAAGCAGGCAGTTTGGTGTGGTGCAATAATTAGTAAGATTGTCTTGTTAGACCAAATATACTGACTAGTGATTCAGTCCTCACATGGTTCTTAATACTTTCGGCCTTGTGCCACATCTAAAGAACAATTAGAAAATCCCCATGCTACAGATTTGTCACCAGGGCACTGTCAAATACTGTACTTGTTTGAGATTAAAGTTCACTTTACCTGCAGACTCAAGTGGATAATAGAGGTGTGCCTACAAAATGAAAATATGTTTTTTTTTAAATAAAGGGTCCTGGGTGAACCATATTAACTACTAGTATAACTATAGTTCATTGTTCTTGAATTATTTCCTTAACTTTCAGGCAAAAACAGTAGAAGTATTCAAATATCCTGACAAATTGTATGAAATAAAATGCTTAATTATATTCCTAAAAATATTTTATGCACCTTTTAAGAAAATACATATTTTTTTTTGTTTTAAACAACAATTTTATTTTCTGCTAGTCTCATGGCATGTGGATTACAATAGCAAATTAAACATCAAAATTAACAAGTTATTTTTTCATGTTACTAATTAATCAATTGAAGTTTATTGAATAATAGCAGATTCCAACCAAGGCAGAGGTCAGTTTGTTGACATTTATAAATGTGCACATTCTTGGCTGGATGAAAACAAAATGGTGGTCAGTCTTGTTTGGTTTATTAACTGATTCTGCTGCATTTCATTTTTCTTGTTTTGTTTCAAGTACATGAAACTTATTGTAAATTTCTTTTTTTATGTAAAATAGGTTGGCATAAGTACAGAAGTTTAGAATTTGAAGAAGGCAATCACATTTTGTAAAAGGTTAAAGAAAAAGAACTTAAAAAAAAACAGAAAAGAAAAAAGGTGAGAAAATGAGAGAAAGAGTGAAGAAAATGGTAAAAAATAGAGAAGTGATGAATGGAGGTAAAATAGAAAAACAAAAAAAGGAATGAACGGTAGAAAAAGAAGAGAAGGAGGAAGGAGGAAAAACCAATGTGAGATAGAAGAAGAGGAGCAAAGAAGATGGCAAGAGAAAAAATAAATAAGAGAAAGAGAGGAAAAGAAAGAAAAAATGTGGCAAAAGAGAGGAGGAGGAGGAGACAGAGAGAGAGAAATGAGAAAAAAATGGAGAAAAGAGAGGGAAGAGGAGACAGAGAGGAAGAGTAGATGGGAGAAAGAGAGAATGTAGATGTTAAAAAATGCATAATTTTAATGTTTTCCTTAAATGTTAGAAAGATAATTAGAAAGAAAAAAAATGAAAGTTTAATCTTAACTCTGTGTGTGTGTGTGTATATATATATATATATATATATATATATAAAATAATATTAACTATAGTAATTACAATAGCAATAGTAACAGAACTAACTCTGCTGAAACTAGTATTAATTAAGCTATAATTTAAATTGTCTTGTACAACCCACGGAGGACGAACTCGGAGGGAAAAGAAGGGGAAGTAAAAAAAGAAACAAATGAAGTACATGAACAAAAAGTCAAGCACTCGTAAGAAAAAAAAAAACCCAAGAAGAAAACACTAACACTAAAGCGCTCAATACAAAAGTAGAGCAAACAAGTAGAGCGGGTTTTTTGCTCTTGCTTAGATTTCTGTCTATATATATATATATATATATATATATATATATAACTCCTAGTGTGTATATATATGTATATATAGGGTAGCTCGAGGTGGTGTAATGATTACCAGGCTTGTCCTGCTAGAATCATTGCAGTTGAGTAGTGAGTTCAATTCTCACTGGGTACCCCATACTTTCAGCCTCATGCCACATTTAAGCAGTGCTTAGAAAAATCACTACATATATATATCTATATATATATATATATGCACACACAATGGCTGAATTGTCACCTAAATAATACAAAAATGAAAATAACACTGACATTTCATTTTAACATATATTTACTAAAATTATATTAAAATATCTTGAAAAGGAAATTTACAATAAGTTTCATGTACTTGAAACAAAAGAAAAATGAAATGCAGCAAAACCAGTTAATAAACCAAACAAGACTGACCACCATTTTGTTTTCATCCAGCCAAGAATGTGCACATTTATAAATGTCAACAAACTGACCTCTGCCTTGGTTGGAATCTGCTATTATTCAATAAACTTCAATTGATTAATTAGTAACATGAAAAAATAACTTGTTAATTTTGATGTTTAATTTGCTATTGTAATCCACATGCCATGAGACTAGCAGAAAATAAAATTGTTGTTTAAAACAAAAAAAATATGTATTTTCTTAAAAGGTGCATAAAATATTTTTAGGAATAAAATTAAGCATTTTATTTCATAGAATATTAGAGAGTAAATTTGTACAATAAAATTGCCATTGGCTTCAATCATGGCTTCCAGACGACTTTGGAATCTCCTGCATCTCTTCTGGACGGTCTCCTTGTTTAAGTTGATGAATGTTGCTATAATCTATGCCCTTGATTCATCTTTGTTGTTACATGGAGTTTTGTTGGTTCACTCAACTGTGCTTCCATGCACAAGAGGGTGGCAGTCTGTGGAGTTAGGTGGCCAGGTGTAAGGGGTGATGTGGTTGCAGAAACTATCTGACAGCCATTACTGGATTCTCTTGCTTGTGTAGCATGGTACAGAGTCCTGTTGCCAGATATAGGATCTTCTAGCAGCTATCGTCTTGATCTGGGGCAGCCCTACCTTCTCAAGGCATTTAATGTAGGCACCTTCATCAACAAATTCGAGAGTTCTTTTCTTATCTGAATTATTTCAATGAGTTTTCTGAATTGCTGTACCTTCATAATCATCATTTGACTCATCCAACTCTTTCTGAATCCTGCACTTTCTTCAGATTGACACCCAGACACCACGAAATGTTCATATCGGAAACGTTGGCATGAGTACCAAGTAATACAGCATACCGTTTCCAAATTTCTGGTCGAGTGAATTACATCATGGTTCCTTTTTTCTCATGGATGGTGGCCAACTGATCTTACGAAACTAGTCAGTCAACAAAATCAGAAACAAACAATGTGCATACACAAAATTAAAAAGATAAAAACAATGACAATTACACACCTGTATATATATATATAATTAAATGATTACTAGAAACCTGAGATTGCAGAAATTTAACATCTCACTCATGCTGAACATCATTTGCTTATGTAGTAAGTGCTAAGCGCTCCATGTCTGTAGCCTTGTGCCAGATTAAGCTCAGGAAATAACCAATTGAATTTATCAGGGTAAGATATTTTTATCTTCCCTACTGTTATGTAGAAAGAAAGTGTCAATACTGACATGTGTGGTTGAACTTTTATCTCCAGGTAACAAATATAACTGTTGAATGAATTGTGCTACTGGGATCATGTGACTGTAACAATTAGTATATAAAAAACTCAGAGAGAAGTTTGAGTGTATTCAGGGTATTCTGTGTATTTAGTATTCATGATTCAGTGTTGGGTGCTTTGCATCATTTTGGTCATTAAGAGATTGTTTCTGGGTGAATTACTTGAGAGAATGATTCCAAGAACATGATTCGGTATTATTCAAAGGATTTGTTAGTAAAATTGACTTTAAGCAAAAATAACAAATTTTATAACTTGTAAATAGTGAGTTACCAAAGCTCCCTTCCGGTTAATGTTACAAAACCAACTTTATAGAAATGATGACATAAAAATAATGTTCACCTCAACGTTATAAAACCTGCAAATGCTTGTGCTTAGAATTTCTGCCAAGATACATTTGTGAATGTTAAGCTTTAAGGCACAAAGGTCATGGATAGAAGGTTGCTAGAGAAGACTGACGCAACACAATCTTCCTATTAATATTTCTTTTATTTGAATTTGTAACACCTTATTCTAAATTTAGTAAGTATTAAAAACTATTTTTATAATAGTAAAATTCAGTATTATTAAAAATGAAAAAACAAAAAATAGCACTGCATATGCAGAATGTTTTCACCCTCCTCCACTTTAAGAAATGGACTCAACCTGATGACATAATAGGTAAGGAGGTAGTGTAGCTGTGGTAGCTGTTAGATGTCATGAAAAGTTAACAGTTTCAGCAATAACAACAATACCTTCAATGTGGTAAGTTTTTGAGGTTTTTCTTGAGGTGACAATAGCAAGTGTATACCAGGAATATATAAATTCAAGACAGAAAGTGAAAACCTGTCACCTTGACATCTCTATCTGAGACTATTGAACAATGGTGCATTGTCATCTGGTCAAGCAAATCATGTTTTCAGACTGTTTTTAGACAATTTGTTTTTTAATTGTTTCACCCAAAGCAAGGAAGTAACATCAATGATGCGCAGGGGGCTAGATAAGAGTAAAAGATTAGATAAGAGGAGAGTAAAAAGAACAACGAACCAGTTACGTTACAGGGGGTGTTAGAGAAAGGGGCAAGATAAGGATGGGAATACAGGTGTGATGACAGTTGCAAAGTTGGAGAGAAAGGAAAAATATACAGGGTGATGTACAAAGAACTAGAGTCAAGTGGTTAAGAGATGGGTATTGACATTGTATTTAAATTCCTGGAGGTTGTAGCCATCAGGAAAGCAAGAATATGGAAAAGAGTTCCACAGGCTAGAAGTGTGAGAAAAGAAGCTGCTGGATTAGAATTGTTGTCTGCATTTGGTTGATCTAACTGTGAATGGGTGAGACCCAGTTGCCAGTCTGGTTGCACGAATAAACACCTGTTGAAGGTGTACCAGTGACTTAAGTTCGTTGGAGCAGAAGCCATGAAAATATTTATAGAACAAACAGAGGGAAGCCACATCCCGTCGGTGGGGAAGTGGATGGAGTCCAGTTGTTTTTTTTTTTTTCGAAATAAACATGTTTTGTTCTATTTTCACTCTTATTTCCTCTAGGGTAACTGGTAGTTCACGTACTATATTGTATAATATATTTGTAATTTTCTATTTTCACTTTTTAATGCTGCAATAACAGTATCCTCAAATGGTTCAGTATCTTTTGGCATTGTGATAATATCTTCCCTCGTATATAGGGGAGATAAATCGCGTGTTGGTCACTAGTGTAACAGCAAGGCGGAAAGAGGAAATGAATGAATGAATGAACACTTGTTTTCAAAAAGACTTATATACTACTAATTGGAGTAGATAGACTAAACTATCGCCCGGTTCACACTCCACCCACGTCTATTGATCAGGTGTAGAGGCTCATCTCTTGTTCCCTGTTTAGGATGTGGTTTCCGGCGTTCTCTTTTCCAATCTTTTCACTCTTACGTAGCCTCCTGCACATCAGTGGCGTTACCGCTTTGCTCGGGGTGATATGATTAAAAAAAAACCCAAAAAAAACTATGACATACAGAAGAATTATGCATAAATACAAGTGTCCACATGTTGAGAAATACATATCACATATATCTAACGCAAAGCAAAGTATAAAAAAGAACAAAAGTAATGGTTTTATAAATAGTTTGGAGTTACTTCCGATTTCACAATTAGAGTGGCCGGATTCGTTTATATCCCAACTAGCAGTATAGCCCAGCGTTGCTCGGGTCTAATGAAAGCTTTAGAACTAATCCATGGTCCTGGAGCTCAGACTCTTTGGACGTTGGCACGAAAGACTAAAATGCAATAGTTGTTTCCAGTTAAAGCGAAACCGTACACTGAAAGAAAAATGAATGGATGTAAATCAAATTTTGATTTCCTGGTATCGATATCAAATAAGTTTTTTCGTCGTAAACTGAATTTTGAAGGCTAAATATGTCCTCTAAGTAAATGGTATCATGGCTGAGACTAAGAACTACAATTATACCTACTTAGAGCCAAACCCGAAGCAAAAACTAAAATAAAAGGGCTGAAAAAATACAGACATACAGACAGATAAACAGACACACACACAAACTTCTTGCCTTTTATATATTATCGATTTTCTGCACTATTGTAAGAACTGCAACCTTGAAACTTCTGAATATCGTTTCTTATGTCTTTGTCTATGAGTGTATGAAATTTGATTAAAATCGGACCACTCCTTCTATAACCCGATTTTTTCGATTTTCGATATTTATCGGGGGTACCTCGACACAAAACCTAGCTAAGAACACCCGCAGGCGCTTATGATATAACTGTGTAAATTTTCAAGAAAATTGGTTCAGCTGTTTTGGAGTCTATAGGTAACGGACACACACAGACAAAGTTCCATTTATAAATAAGTTTAGATTAAGTAAGATACGGTCAGATTCATCTATATCCTCGTGGGATCAGGCAGGATCCATCTATATTCCAGCGGGGTACGTTCGCACTGCAGGGAAAGGTAAATTTAGCCTGGCTTTACTGGGTTTCTCTATGTCCCAGCAGGATTTATCTATATTCCAACGGAACGTGTGGTTGTATTCGTCTGTGTCTCTACAAGCTTTTTTTTTTTTTAATCGTATCACACCGAGCAAGGCGGTAATGCCACTGATGTGCAGGGGGCCTACGTAAGAGTGAAAAGATCGGAAAAGAAAAAGCCGGAAACCACATCCTAAACAGGGAACAAGGGATAAGCCTCTTAACCTGTTCAATAGACATGGGTGGCGTGTGAACCGGGCGATAAATAGATCTTTTTTTTTTTTAATCATATCACCCTGAGCAAGGCGGTAACGCCACTGATGCGCAGGGGGCTACGTAAGAGTGAAAAGATTGGAAAAGAGAAAGCCGGAAACCACATCCTAAACAGGGAACAAGTGATAAGCCGCTTCACCTGTTCAATAGACGTGGGTGGAGTGTGAACCGGGCGATAGTTTAGTCTATCTACTCCAATTGAAAAAAAAAGTGAGGAGATTGGAAAAGAGAAAACCGGAAACCGCATCCTAAACAGGAAATAAGGGATGAGCCTCTTCACCTGTTCAATAGACGTGGGTGGAGTGTGAACCGGATGTAGGTAGATTTATCCTGGTTTGATAACAGATGTCTGTGGTTTGTCTGTAAAGGAAAACTCATTCTGTGTATAAATTTGTGCAATTTTTTCTCTGCAAATATTATTGCTAACGCCTCATTTTTTATATGGTTGTGGGGTTTTTTTTTTGTCGTTAGTAGAGAGCGCGAAGTTTGTGCAACAGCTTTCATGTTACCGTCACCACTATACCATAATCACTAGCATCTGAAGCCAATACAATTTCTACTTTTGGATTGTAGTGCGCTAGTGATAAGTTTGACGTTAGTATTTTGTTTTTATTTCTTCAAATGCCTTTTGATAGTTATTAGTTCAGTTCTACTGTATGCCTTCTTAAGTAAATTGTTCAGTAGAGCTCTCAAATTCTGCATATTAGGTATGTAGATCTGATAATTTGCTATTCCTAGAAATGCTTGTAGCCTTGTAACGTTTGTTGGAAGAGACATATTCTTCATTCCATTAAGGAGATGGTTAATGTTTCTTTGATTCGGCCTTGTATCAGACTTAACCGAACTCCCTACAGCTTACAGGATTTATGCTGAATTATTATCAGAAGGTTGGCTGTCGGCAGAATGGAATATGTGGAATTGTGTGGAATAGCGTAAGAAGAATAAAATATACATTTTGCATTTTAAAATAGAAATTTATAAAAACGAGGAAAAACAAGAATTCATCGAAATTAATGTTCAATTAGAAACATTATTAAGAGGTTAAGGTTAGAGTTCGTACAAAATGTTCGTAGTAGTAATTGTTGAAAGAGACAAGGAGAAAGAGAACAATGTCCGGGTCGCTTGAAGTTTGAAGTTACATTTTAGATGTGTGTCTCTCTTTCGCTGCTCCCATCTCTCAGTCTCTGAGGCTGCGAAGTCATTTATATATATTTTTGAATTTCGCACTGGATCGCTAAGTTCTTTCAAGTCTTACAAGTCGCTCCCATTGTTCAAAAAACATTTTAACACCTACTTGCGAAATCTGGTTTCGACTTTTTTGTTAAGTACATGGTCAATCCTTTTTCTATTTGAGAAAACCAGGATTTTACACATCGTTGTGAAATTTTGTAAAAGTGAAGAAGAGAGTTGATTTTAGTTAATTTCTTATCCGCTACACCACCCTCTACGGATCTGGTTGACTATCATTTATCTCAATAATTTGTCCTAAGTAGGCAAAAACTATGAATATTTTTTTCACTGAGTTTGAACCTGTACTCTCATATTTTTTCAATAATTCTTCTTACTCGCTCAATATGCTGTCCGTTAGATACACTTTTAATCAATATATCATCTGTATAAGCAACTGAGAAATCACATTTTACAAGCATAGTATCCATAACTTGTTGAAATATGATAGGAGCCATTTTTATTCTAAAATGAAGTCGGTTGAAAATATGAATTTACCTGTGTGTATTTATCCAATCGTTACGAACCCTAAACGTTTTTCTTCAACTTGTAACTGCAAATACCACTTTGAAAGAAATTACTCACCATTTAATTTTGCAAAATTTTTTTCTAGACTTGGTAATATGTGATCATAAACATTTGTCGAAAAATCAACACAAACACGAATTTTTGTTTTCTTTATATACACTGTTGGTGCTGCCCATTTTGAATGGTTATTTTTTCAAGCCTGTCTAATTCTGCACTGACATGATTCAAGGCTGCAAAAAGTACACTACATCTCGGTTTAAATACTGGCGTCGACCCTTTTTTTTTTCACTTGAAATATTGCTTTGAATTTGGAACACCGACCCAACTCATCCGACAGAAATCTGGAAAATATTTTTTCAGTTTTTTCTTTAAATTTCCACATTGTTTTTTTTTTTTTTTTATTGCCACTTGTCCACGTATATTCTTGCAGGAAATATTTATAAATAAATCCCATTACCGGAATACTTCTATCTAGTCAATACCGTATGTGTTTTATATTTTCTTTATAAGCCTTAGCTTTTTGCACATTTGTTACGAAATGAAACGTTGCAAGTCATTTAATTTTTCAGCCAACATACCATTAAATAAATACCCAGAGTATCGCTGTAAACTGTCAGCCAATCTATCTCCTTTTGGATAAAGTTCCATTCAGTGGAGGCTCTGTCTACGAACAGACTCGGTCGAGAAGAATAAATAGGCTTAGTGTTCGATTCCGCTCTGCGAGGGCTGGTCAAATTTTTACCCATGGCACGAGTGTCCGTGCTCAGGCACCACACGTAAAGCCCAACCTTGTGTCACATTCCATCACTGTGAGGAGGGGAGACTCGGAGTAAATAACAAGAGTTCTATCGAACTTGTCGCACTCTCTGTTTTTGGGTAGAGAGTAACTGTCCGTAGGCATAACCTCATCTGGGGAAAAATAGACAAAAACCCGATCACGCGTATGCGGGAGCTGGAAAATTTTTGCCAGATTGTACGCGCTTAGAAATTTAAACCCAATGGTGTGTCTCATCTCGTCTCAGTAGCGAGAATTTGTGTAAATACTCAGAGTTCCGTCTCAGTGGCAAGAATTTGTTTAAGTAAATACTCGGTGTCAAGATGTCTTTTTTAGGCAGTTTCTGTCTGCGGACGTAGTCTCAGCTGAGAAAAATGAACAATGCAAAGTGCCCTATCCTGCATTTTCGGGGGACTGGGTAAATATTGAACCTTAGCTCGAGAGTGTATGCGCTCAGGTTTACCACCTTAAGCCTGACCTTGTGTCACATCCCCTCTCAGCAGGGAGTTTTTTTGAGTAAATATCCAGTTCCGAGTGTTTATTCGTTAGTGTACCGTTGGAGTCAGTATTTATAAGCGTTTCAGAAGCGACTTAAAACAAACTACAGTTACTACATATAGAAAATCAGAAACGAAGGTAAAGAAAGAAAAAGTGAAAAACACAAAAAAGAGTAAAACTAAGTTAAATGTCTGAGGCAAAAAGCAATTAGTCGTGTGTAATCAATATGGACTTCTTGAACTACATTTCGAGAGGAAGATTCCAGAAACACAAATTGCCACCAGCTAGCAAAAAGAGGAGGAGAAGGAGGAGAAGGGAGTGAGGGAAAGCGATGACATTCACCGTGGCTTTCATTTTGAGTCTGAATTTCAACAGAGAGCTAATTGCAATTTATTTAAAGCCGATTGGAGACACGTTAGCAAATTTAGTGCTATTTGATAGTTCTATGACTTTTTATGTGTGCAAATCCGGCAACGGAAAATTTGAACATGCCCAGCGTTGCCTAAAAAAAGAGATACAAGTTCAACACACACACGTGATGACATTACAAACATACGTAATGAAGCTAACCTATAAAAACAATCAACTTCAGTTTCTTGTTTGTTAATCAAATACCGATTATTAACGATAAGTCTGTTTCTTTTTTATATATAGAGAACAATGCAAAGGTTATGTAAATAAAGTTCATAGTATTTTTAAATTTTAAAAATCTAAGCAAGCTGGTCTTGCAAATTTTAATTAATCACAAATATTCAAATTTCTGTCAATATTTCTGAGATGTATCATAACTACTTTTTCACTATTTACATAGTTCTGACTGTTGTTATTCTCAAATTTGTCATATTCATGGCGTTTCGACCATTGTACGCTCCGACTATCCTCAGGTCATACACGTTAGAATTTAGAACCAAACAATTTATTTAGTCCATGGATATATATTGTTTTAATTCCACGTGACATGCCTAATCAGGATATCTCAGTTTTCAGTTACTTTCCTGCATTATATCAACTTTCCCAGGCTTTTTTCTCCCCATAGAGTCAGGTGCTGAACCCACAACTCTTTGGGTCAAGTCACTGGAACTAACCAGCGCTTTAACTCAACTCTCAGTTATTTGTTCACCACTGCTGTAGCCAGGTATTGAACTCACAACTCTTTGGGTCAAGTCACTGGAACTAACCAATGCTTTAACTCAACTCTCTCAGTTATTTGTTCACCACTACTGTAGCCAGGTATTGAACTCACAACTCTTTGGGTCAAGTCACTGGAACTAACCAACGCTTTAACTCAATTCTCTCAGTTATTTGTTCACCACTGCTGTAGCCAGGTATTGAACTCACAACTATTTGGGTCAAGTCACTTTTGGATTACTTCAACTAACGCTTTTATCTTTGAAGACATTAGTGAGTGAATTTTGGGGACTTACAAATCCAATATCTCAGTATTCATTTTTTACCAGAGCTCATATTACAATTTGTCTTTCTGTTTTACTTGTTCTCATATTGTATTCATGTTGCTGCCAAGCTGGCTGAAATTTTTGTGGCCTAGAATATGCACTGATTTTTTAAGTTTTCATATTTTCTAGTGATGTTCTATCTATTCCCATTGACTAAATAAAGGGTTTGGTTTGAAAGGTCAGAGCAAACAACAGCCAAAGCATCATAGATATGGCAATAGAAATGACAACAGTCTGAACAATTTAAATAGTACAAATAATATTGAAGTTGCTTAAATTAAATATCTGGGAACTGTTTTGACAGATGATAGAAAATGTGAGACCAAAATCTGAAAATGCATCAACAGTGATAAGGTGCCTTCAAAAAGCTAAGATTAAGCTTTCAGTATTAAGAAACAGAAAAAATTTAATGAGAAACAAAATAACAGTCTGCTAGATTATTGTAATAACCATTCACCTTTACAGCATTAAATACTGAAAAATCTTCTCATGAAGAAGAAACATGATGCAGCAGAAATTTTGTTCTACAGAAGGATGCTGAGAATACCAATAACCTGTACATGTTAGTAATGACAAAGTTTTGAGGGAAATGAAAACAAAAAAGAACACTTATACTTAGAATCAGAAAGAAGGGCTTGGAGAGTCTGATACTCACAGGGCAGGAGTAACAGAAGAAAGCAGTGAGTAACATAGACTTGTGTTAATAGACGGCAGAACAGGGATTGGGTGAAATAATGAAAAAAACTTATTAAGATCTAAAAAGAATAGGAAGTTGTGGAAAGCCATGATCATTCATATGGCAGATAAGAGAGTTAAATTGCTCCAGAGTAATTTTTATCATAGATGAAAGAATTCTGAATTATTTGGTCCATTATCATCTGTCACAAAGTTTTCAAATCTTCAATTTTTAATGTTAGTGTGTCTAATGCAGTGACGTATGGGCCTCCAAAATGAATGTAACGTTCAGCTGTTGGTTTCATATTACAAATAAGTCATAGATGTGACTACTGGCACCATTTTTAGCTGCAAGATTTGCCAGAGATGAAGCAAATTTTACCACTAATCCTCCTCAGGAACCATATACCTTATTTGGAATCAGAGTTGTCTTCCTCCTAGACTGATTGCCAACCAAGGCTAGGAAGTGCAGTCTTTTGTTATTTACTCACAGCTTTAAGTGAGAAGAAATGACTTTATTCTATTCCCATTGGATAATAATGTAATGACAATGTAAAAAACCTTCGATGAAAATTGAAATATGAGCAGACCTGAAACCACCACCTTTAAATTTGTTGTTTTTCATTTATTTTTACTTTTTTTTTTTAGCTCAGTTCTATTGGTTATTATATAAAGTTTCCGATTATCAAAAGATTTGTTTAAATTTCAATATTTAAACAATTTTAGGGGGAGCTCAGTTTCTCATGCAACATTATAGTAAATTGATCCTCCATTTTGGGACCACTTGTGTTGGGGTTGCTTTTTGTTCCGTTTTTTTTGCAGGGGGGATGAGTTGTTGCTCTTGTTTTTGTCTTTTTCAAGTTTTCTTCAGTTCTTACAAAGGCATCTTCCTCAGAAAATCTAAGAATGGATTTATTCAAAAATTTTGCAAAGGATTCAGTTGTTGAATATGCACAAGCAAAAAAGTTAATTGCACAGGATCGATTTAAGGTTGTATGAAAAATTGAGCCCCCCCTCCTAAAATTGTTTAAATGTTGAAATTTTTACAAATTTTGTTTGTCAATAGGAAAGTTTAGAGTTTAATCGATAAGATTGCACTGAAAAAAGTAAAAAAAAAACAAAAAAAATGAAAAAAAACAACAAATTTAAAGGTGGTGGTCGTCTCCTTCAGGTCTGCCAAATTATATTTGCTGTTTCTGGTCTCTATACCCGTAATCATCTGTGGTGAAGACTAAATACCCAGTTGTGAAAAGAGTCACATGTGTATAGGATAAGAGAAAAGAAAAAAAGCAAAAGTATGACATTACCTTTAAAATATTGTTTTATATCTGAGTGTTTATCAACTATTTTTTCAATTGGCAAGCCTGATGACAGTGAGACAATCAAGGGTTTTTGTGCCATTAGTGAGAAGATGAAAATCAGTGTTAAAGTTATCTATATTCTGCTGTTAGTGTTTATCCTAAGTGCCAGCTGTTTCCTTGGTGAAAGTATTACCTATATTTTTATTGCCAAGTAGTTGCTGCTATGTATTTTATCAAGAATCTGTAAATACAAAGTAGAATCTGCAATGTTATTGGTCTTGACATGACATCTTGGCTTCAGTTACTTTCCCACCACCATAACTTAGCTTCTCTGTGCCTTTTCCATAAACATTTTCATGGTAATTGTTTTGATGAAGCAGATTTTAGCACCAATCCTCTTTAGGAACTGAATTCCCGATTTGGAATCAGAGTTGTCTTCCTCCTAGACTGATTACCAACCAAGGCTAGGGAGTGCAGTCTTTTGTTATTTACGTACAAAGTCTTTATAAATTTGAGCACATTACTAGATTGAATGTGTATGGGTGGTGCAGTGGTTATTGGCTTGGAACGAGAAATCACTTTCCCCCTGCCATAATGCAGCTTCCTCATACCTTTTCTTGATTCATTTTCATAGTAATGATGAGCTTTCCACTCTGGTACTTAGACTTTATGAATTTGAGCACAGTACTAAATTAGTGGAAAAGTTTAATCATTTTACAGTAAAAAATAGCTAGACGTAAGTTCTATGTTAGCAGTTTCTTCTCATGGTTTTCTGCTTTTTAGTCAAGTTTGAGCTTCAAAACTTTAAATACAACTGTTGATTTCTTCTTTTACTGTTCTCTCTCCTTAATGATGTTTGTCATTTTTTCATATTCTCTTACACTCAGTAACTGAGTGTTAGTGGCTTTATTCCCTCGCTCGGGATAAAATGATTGAGAAAAACAATGTTCACACACAAAAACTGGTCAATAAGAAAGTTATTTGCAAACACTATCTCATTGTGCCTCTGAAAAAAATGACCTTGGAATTTAAGAGTGTGAAATTGCCCTTGTCCAAAAGTCAATTTTAAAATCATTTATGCAGAGGTAACGGTGAAAATATCTCTTGTTCTGCGACATACAACATTAGAACAATTTGCAGCCAAGAATGATAAAAGTTACAAAGAAATTGAATTCACTGAACAATATTTGTCATGACAAATCAGTTACTGATGCACAAATTTCTTTCTACAAGGCCAACCAATATGGCTGATCATTTTTTTCCTCCTCTTCAGCAGAATCCAATCAGAAAATGGTGTTGATTGATCCAGAGTTCTTGCTTTGAACAATTCTTTTCTCCTGAGCCATTTTATTGTACAACTGAAACAAGTTGAAGCCTTTGAATTAAATTCTGAATAAATCTTTGTTTACTCTCTATCAGGAATGTGAATATGTTTTTGAAGTAACCTTATTTATGAACTTATTGAGTTAATTTGTTAATTAGCTCACTGGTGCCCCCTATATATGAATTTACTCAAGCCACAAGATTAGCAACTAGGTCCCACCCTTTTACTGTGAAACTAATTGTAAATGCAAATTCTACTCCAATAGCTTCTTTTCTAACACTTCCCGCCTGTGGAATTTCCTTCCGTTTACTTGCTTCCCCAACAGCTACAATCTCCAAGAATTTAAATGTAAAGTCAATAGTGATCTCTTATCCCACTAACCTGCATCCTCTCTCTCATGCTCCTTTCTCCGTCCACTCCACTCTCATCAGTATTTTCATCCTTCTCTTACCCACTTCCTGACACCCACTTTAACCAGTCAATCTTTCTGATATCTTTCTTCCCATGTAACCCCCTGCAAAACAGTGGCAGTAAAATGCCTTGCTTGGAGCGATATGATTATGAAAAAGAATCCTACAATTCTTTCTTCTTTCTCTTTCTTTTTTCTCTTTATCCTCTCTCTCATGTTCCTTTCTCCATCCACTCCACTCTCATCAGTATTATCATCCTTTTCTTAACCACTTCCTGACACCCCCTATAACCAGTCACTCTTTCTCATAACTTTCCTCTTATGTAACCCTCTGCAAAACAAAACAGTGGCTATAAAATGCCTTTCTTGGGGTGATATGATTATAAAAAAAATTATTTTCTAGGATGAGAAAAATAAATCAGACTTAGAAGAGGTTGTGAGGGAAGATATACTAGAACCAAAAGTGAAAATAATAGTGTGGATTGAGACATTCTTCGGATACTTGCTAAATATTTACTACATTTCTAGTGCTTACATTTACTTAAAACAGGTGAGATTTATCTTCATATAAAATTATTACAAAAAAATTCCATATTTTTAAACATATAATGTAGGACAAAATATAAATAAAAAGGACAATGAAAAAATATTTAGGCATTATTAGAAATTTATAATTGTTATTCCAGGAAAAGTACATTTTCTGTATCAAAATAGAAACTTATAGATTATTCCAGTGATACTTTACATCGACATGACACGATCACAGTCATCAGTCATACTAAGACCAATGGTGGCAAAAATTATAGAATTAGGACATTGAGAGCGTGTTCACATGTGTTTTTTTTTATTTATCAAAACAACCAAACTTAGTAATGGCTACAAAGGACAGGAAGTGGTGGAGAGCTATGATTGCTGAAGGGACATGGCGCATAGGACATAAATTTAACAAAGGGTTCTTGCATGAATTCTTGTTTTGAGCCAAAGTTGCATATAAACTCTTTTCCGAAACCTTTATTTTTTAATTAAGTCTTTGAATGAAATTTACTGTTTTCATCAGTTAAAATATTGAATTTGATATAAGACTCCCCAAAAATGCTTTTCAGATTTTATACGCAAAGATGACGTGAACTAATGTTTATTCAGATGTCATAGATTATAAGTACTTGGATGTAGCCTAACTTCCTAATAAATATTAAATGTAATTGAAGTTGAGGTTTGTATATTTTATCAAATATGGCCAATGAATCAATATTTCTTTTGCATTTCATGAACCAAGCCACTAAGAGTTACGGAATATGAGAAAATATGAGGCAAAAAAAAACATTATTAAGAAGGGAGAACAATAAAATAATAGGAATGAAGGAAATAACAACTGATATTGAATTTAAATTTTGAAGATCAAAGTTGACTGGAAAGCAAGTAGCTGGAAAAGAGATCCCCAGTTAAGAAAATAAACTGTTAGCATAGGACTTACAGTTATATCTAGCCCGGTGATTCCCAATTGGTGTATTTGATTTTATAGGGGGCAATTAGAGTGTTAGGTGTTTTGCTAATAAAAGTCTTTGTTATTGTGATCTATTAGCCATAACATTGCAATAAATAAAAATTTAGCAATGTTGCATATATTTCATTCATCATTTGTCTGGGATTTTTAAATTACCATCAATTGCACTGCCACCTGGGGAATAACTTCCATTTTAAAATAATTTTAGAACTTCATTTTATATAAATATTTCAATTCTCTATTACATGCTTTGAAACTATTTGATTGTTTCATATAAACATAAAAATAATATAAGACAATCCCTAATATTTTATTTTTTGGTAATTTCTTGCTCAGAACTTTAATTGTCTTTTATTTATTTTTTGTTTTTCATGGATGCCATGTTTTTTTTAAGTTTGTTTAAGCAACCTTAAGGCTTTAAGGCAGTTTGAGCCTTAAACAAACTTTAAATTTTAAGTTTAAAATAAAAGCTTAAATCAAAGTATTGTTTTAAGCATCACCAAAAATGGAGTTCACTTTTTACATAAGAATTATATATCAACATATGGGAGGGGGGACATCAGGATTCTGGAGGTGATTAGGTGGGGCATGGCCAAAAAAGGTTGGGAAACATTGATCTAGCCATATAAAAAAGCAATAAGATTGTCTCACAAGTCAAAATGAGTTCAGTCATTAATAGGCGCTCCATAAAATTGGCCATGTATCAGACATATATAAAAACTTCCCAATATATGACGTACTTTTTTTCTCCAAACTTGTAACCTAATAATTTAAATACAGATGATTATGGAATAAATATGATTATAAAAGATTAACTCTATTACAAATCAAAATAATGTTAAATGAAAAATGTTCTCATAGATACACAAGTCTGCCAATACTATGAATGAAATATTTAATTAAAAGTAATTCAATTATAATTAAAAATAAATGTTGAAATAAAAACAAAATTATGCTTAACATGATCATAATTTCATGACAAGTATTAAATATTTGTGATTACAAAATTCATATTATAAATAAAAAATAAAGTTAAATTATTAAAAAACTGGTTGATAATTGTGTCTGCTGATGTCTCAACAATGAAATGTGATTGCAAATGATTAAATTCTGATTATTAATGAAAATGATGCTAAATTATTTAAAAAAAACTAGTTGACACAATGCATATGTTGTTGGGACATTGTAATAATAAGAAATTAATTAAAATCAACCTTCTTCTTCACTTTTACAAAAATTCACAATGATGTGTGAAATCCTGGGTTTTCACAAGTAGAAAAAGGATTGACCATGTGCTTAAAGAAAATGTCTAAACCAGACTTGGCAAGTAGGTGTTAAAATGATTTTTGACCAATGACTTACACAACTTGAGGACTTAGCAATCCAGTGCTAAATCTAAAAAGACTTCTGTGTCAGTCAAGAGTCAGAGATGGGAGCAGCAAAAGAGAGACACACAGTCTAAAATGTAACTTCAAACTTCAAGTGACCCAGGCACTGTCCTCTTTCTCTTTATCTCTTTCAACAATTACTACCAGAACATGGTGTATGAACTCTACCTTTAACCTCTTAATAATGTTTCTAATTGCACATTAACTTCTAAACTTTTGTTATTCTTTCCTTTTAATAAATTTCTATTTTAAAATGCAAAATGTATATTTTATTCTTACACTATTCCACATATTCCAACCTGCCTCCATACCTTCTGATGAAAACCTTCTGATAATTCTGATGATGATAATCCTGGATAAAACTTGTAAGCTGTAGGGAGTTCGGTTAAGTCTGATACAAGGCCAAATCAAAAACATTAACCATCTCCCTACAGCTACACTGGTGACTCCCGACATACAAAGAACACGCACCCCCATGCCACAACAGCATCACAATCATCATGACATCATGATAATGTCTCAACAATGGAATATGATTAAATTCTGATTATTAAAAAAATGATGCTAAATGAATTAAAAAACTGTTTGATACATGTGTCTGCTGATGTCTCAACAATGAAATTACTAATGATTAAATTTTGATTAAAAATTCACATAACATTTAGATATTAAAACCTTCTGTTTGATACACTGTGGTCTCTTGAACAATGGTGCAAAAACAAACTCTTTAAACAGCTTGAAATTAAACACCAGTAGCTGTTTAATTTTAAGCTTCTTAAACTCAAAATTCTAACCTACGAACAGTTGTGGTGTGTTTATTTACTTCTAGTTTGGTTGTCTAGTAACCGTCGAGTACACACCATTGATCTTAGTGGCTCTACCATCATCAAAGTTATATTAAGTAATAATAGGAAAGAGAAGATTTGTTACCAAGGAACATGTATACACAACAGATTATAAGATCAACTATTATCAGATATTTCCACTTGTGCCATTTTTACCATAGCCATTATTATCTACATATGAAGTTTCCTAATAATCCCAAGATGAAATATGCAGGATTATAATGGATTAAATTCTGATTTCAAATCAAAATGTTAAAAAGAAAAAAAATATCATTGAATTTCAATTCATTATTTTTTTTTTCATAATATTTCTTGCCAAATTATATACAAACTAGCAGCATAGCCCGGCGTTGCTCAGGTGTAATGAAAGCTTTAAAACTAATCCATGGTCCTGCATCTCAGACTCTTTGGACGTTGACATGAAAGACTAAAAAGCAATAGTTGTTTCCAGTTAAAGCAAAACCGTAGACTGAAAGAAAAATGAATGGATGTAAATCAAATTTTGATTTCCTGGTATCGATATCAAATAAGTTTTTTTCGTCGTAAACTGAATTTTGAAGGCTAAATAAGTCCTCTGAGTAAATGGTATCATGGCTGAGACTAAGAACTTCAAGTATACCTACTTAAAGACAAACCTGAAGCAAAAACTAAAATAAAAGGGCTGAAAAAATACAGACATACAGGCAGATAAATATATATATATAATCGATTTCCTGCACTATTGTAAGAACTGCAACCTTGAAACTTCTGAATATTGGTTCTTATGTCTTATTGGGGGGGGGTATCTCATCACAAAACCTAGTTAAGAACACTGCAGACGTTTATAAGACAACTGTGTAAATTTTCAAGAAAATCGGTTCAGCAGTTTTGGAGTCTATAGATAACGGACACACAGACACACACAGACAAAGTTCCATTTATAAATAAGTTATGTAGCATTAAATACCAATAAATCTGATCAAATTGCTATGATATTTTTTCAATAGTGAAAACAACGTCACTGTTAACAAGAAAAAAAAGGGGAAGTGATAAAACCATAAAGTTAAGATGTGTTTCAGTAAAAGAGATTTTCTTCTTCTATGTGCCTTGTCCCTTCAGGATGTAGGCGATCATGGCTTTCCACATCTCCCTATCCCTTGTGGCTATTAGCACACCTTCTGTTACACCATGCAGCCCTTGTTACATCATCCACCTGATTAGATCCTTCAAATATGTTATTCGCTGCTTTCTCTTGTTTCTTTTTCTCTCTATCTGGCCTGTTAGTATCAGGTTCTCCAAGCCCACTTTCCTCATTGCATGTCCCAGGAACTTCAGCTGTCTCTTCCTGATGCTCAGTATTAATTTCCTTTTGGTTTCCATCATTTCTAAGACCTCATCATTGCTTCCATGCTTGATCCATGATATTTGTAGCATCTTTCTGTAGAACCAAATTTCAGTTGCTTCAAGTTTGTCCTTCATCTTCGATGATATTGTTCAGCATTCACTGCCATATTGAAGACCTGACATTACATAGTATTCTCTTCTTTGTTTCTAGAAAAACTGTCCTGTTTCTTAAAACTTTACTCAACTTCTGGAATGCTTCCTTTGCCATGTCAATTCTCCTTCAGATCTCTGCGTTGCACTTTCAGTCTTCTGTTATAACACTTCCCAGATATTTAAATTTTTATACCTGCTTGATTTTAGTATCCTTGATCTGTATTTGGCATACTGGGTTGCCCTTTTTACTGATGACCATGCATTCGTTTTTTTTTTTTTTGTGGTGAAAGAGATTTTAGCTCCATGATTTGCAAGGTTCATTTGTTTTTCAATTCTAGGGTATATATATATATATATATATATATATATTAGTCATGGGAGATGAAGGGTTTGTTCTGGGTATAACATGTGGAGAAAATCAACACATAAGTTATAAGTAGCAGTTGAGAGTTACTCTCTGCTGCTACTGCTCTTGACACTGGCCAGAAGACATTCGTGTTTGTAACATGAGAAAAAAATGGCTTACCTCCTGGCTGCAAAGGGATTTGGATGTCTTTAGTGCAAAGTATTCGGAAAAAAAAAAAAAATTGGAAGCTTTACAAGTTGTATATTTAATGAAAGATAAATCTTGAAGTCAGATATTTTTGCAAGATTTTCACCTTTGCAAATTTAAACCTGACACTCAATCTATAAAGTTTGCTTAATGAGGCAACATAGCAGCAGCCTGTGGTAGCAAATGAGAATGTTGTTTGATGTAAGAAATTAATTAGGGAATTTTATTACCAGCAGAATAAACAGACAATGAATTAATTTGGCACTTAACACTTATGAACTGATTTGACTTGAAGTTGAAACAAGAGTTCACTGACTCTGCCACTAGTCTATCTGTTGATGTGTGGGTAGAGAAAGCAATGCTAATTTGCTATGGTAATTGAAAGAGCCAGCAACAGTCATTCCTTTAAGGCTGTTGGGATCACCTAGACTATACCAGCAGCTTAAAAAGAAAGAAAAAAAACCCAGCTATTTTGATAGTCTTTGGAACAGATCCATTTGTGACATCTCAACAATTTATTGGGTGTCAATTACTCCCCAGTGAAACAATTGAAGTCTATCAAGCTGATTTACAGAAACTTTCTGTGCTGTTTGGGGTCATGAATTACTAGATACTGGGTATGCACACCTTTGTAGGCAGGATTGTCGGATGATGTCATTTGGCCTTTGCCAAAATGGATGAACTATTGACCGATCAGCTATTAGCCTGAGCCATTCACAAAGAAGCAGAACCAGTGGTAGCAGCAAGAATGAACTGTGGAGCAGTATCCTAACCAGAGAGACAAATACCAAATGTTTCTTCTGCTATTGGCAATCATGATAACCCTGCATGTTACAAACGTGGTGATCCAAACCATTTTGCAAGGGAGTGCCAAAGTTGCTGTAATAAGCTGGGTTGTTTAGCACAGAATTGTTCAGAGAATGGATCATGGGACAAGGTATTGTAACCAACCTTGTTCTTTGTGAAACAGTAAACAGTGGTGCCCAGTGTTTAACACTTGTTGACATTGGATGTTTCCAGTCAATAAGTAGTGCAAATCCAAGTCAATCGTGGAGAAGACAAATCGTAGACATTGTAACAATTGGTGGCGTGTCTTGAGTATGCATGCTGCTGAGCTGGAGTTGTAACAGCAGAGCAAATTGGCATTCTGGTCGTCCAAGAAAAACTTTATGGCTTTGATCTGTTGATTGGGTTTGATGCCATACAAGCATTAGAAGGTGCTTGGAGATGTGCAACTTGGCAGAGAGAATGAATCATGTGCAGAAATTTCTACTGAAGAACCTGACTTCCGTGCTACTTTTTACCACCTGGAAGTGGAAGTCGGCCATGAACAAAGTAACAGAGCAGTTCAAGAATATGCAGTATCTAACAAGATCAGGGTTGTATATGAAGAGAATTGGATTACTAATGGCTGACTGATACTATACTCCCAGGACCAACTAGGATCCGCAAGGGCCTGATCCCTTTGATAGTTGTTGCACAGCCTAACAAAAACAACGTGTATCCAGTCTTGGATTACCAAGAATTGAATGACCATGTGGATACCTTCACTAAAGACACAGACATATGTGCTACTAAATCACAGAAGTGGCACCAACAAGGCATTAATGTATCCTTGCTTGATCTACAGAGAATGTATCTCCAGGTATGCCTACATGAGTCACTGTGGTCATTTCAAACAGTAATAATCAAAGGAAAAAAGTGGCTTAACATGATCAAATGAGAGACTGACCTATTGTTGGTTACGTGCTGTTTTAATGGACCAATTGGCACCTGAGCAAAAATGGACATTCTGACATTTGGCATACAGCCTATTTTGTCTGCAAAGTGTGCCTCTTGACTACAAAGACAGTTGTCAAGTCGGCAATATAAGATTGCAAGGAGTATCGGACAGTAGACTTGGCCGCAGCATATTGGCAAAAGTGGAGACTTGCAGTGGATAGCAATTGTTGGTGGTTAAGTGCAGACATCACATACTACAATGGCACACATTTTTTAACTCACAGATTGTGGTTTCATGCATTTTACTGTTTGGCATTCACTAGCATGCATCACTGTTATACAACAGCTGCTTGAAGTATTCTGTGAACACAGTCCACTGGTTGAGATATTGAAGGAAAATGTCCCAACATTTTCTGGCTGAGACTTTCAGGCCTTTGCAGATGAGTGGAAAGTGCAGGTGCAATAACGAAATACCTAGGAGGAGAACATATTTTTCTTCGGTACATTACACCAAAAGTGAATGTAACAAACGAGGATGGGATTTTGACATGCAGCATTGATTCCGTTTCTATGAACATCATAAACTCTAATGCAACATGCACATCTGAAGGATGCTTCAAGATTTCCTCATTAAAAAGACTCTTTTATTTTTGCCCTTTCTTCAAAATTATCTTTATCCTCAACCATTTAAAAGTTGGAGGGCATTCCGCACTAAAAAAAGAGGACAGACAAATAATTTTGGTAAGTAAATAATCCAAAGATGAAAAGAAACTTTATGTATCAGAAATATGGTTCTACAGAAAGATGCTGAGAATACTATGGACTGAACAACTGAGCAACAACAAAATTTTAGAAAAAATGAGTACAATAAGAACATTTATGCATGGCATCAGAGAGATATAGTTGATATTTCTGGGGTATATAATGGGGAAAGATGGTTTGGAAAATTTGACACTCAAAGGACATATTGAAGGTAAGAGACAGAAAGGAAGCAGCACTTACTTAAACAGTCTGAATAAAAATAGTTGACAGAATATGAATTAGAAATTAGGATATATAGTTTATTAGGATATATATTAGGATATATAGTTGATATTTCTGGGGTATATAATGGGGAAAGATGGTTTGGAAAATTTGACACTCAAAGGACATATTGAAGGTAAGAGACAGAAAGGAAGCAGCACTTACTTATACAGTCTGAATAAAAATAGTTGACAGAATATGAATTAGAAATTAGGATATATAGTTTATTAGGATATATAGTTGATATTTCTGGGGTATATAATGGGGAAAGATGGTTGGAAAATTTGACACTCAAAGGACATATTGAAGGTAAGAGACAGAAAGGAAGCAGCACTTAAACAGTCTGAATAAAAATAGTTGACAGAATACGAATTAGAAATTAGGATATATAGCAAAAGGACAAACTTTATTAAGACCAACAAAGCACAGGGCACATGAAAGAAAAAGTGAGCAATCATTTTTTTCTCAGTGACTGCTTCAGTTAAAGATATTTGAGATTGTTGAAGAAAAAGAAATTAACCAATCTTCTTTTTATCATTATCAATTTTGTAAATTGAAACAAATAGAGTATGAAATGGTGTATAATTTTTTCAATTTTTTGGTGATGAAGTATTTTTCAATTTTTTAAATTGAAAAAACAGAGAAATATTTTGTAAATTGTAATATTTTTCAATTTTGTAAATACTATAAATTTTTTAAAAAATCTGACATATTGAAATCCTCACAGTATTTAGGATTGTTGAAGTTATCACTGATATTTTCGTTGAGATTCAAAAACTCGCATTTCGTTCAATTTTGCAAATGTAACAATGAAATTTGAATAAGCTGATTCGTTTAGAAAATACTTTGATACGAAACCTACTTTGTACTTTAGTAAGTTCTTTAATTTTATAAAACTTTATTAACGAAACTTTATTGTAAGCTATGTGCATTGTGGTGCAGTAGATATTGGCTCAGAACGAGAAATTGCAAAGTCGAGTTCAAATTCTAGTTAAATTCCTTGCATTCACTTACGTGTAAATATCCTTGGGAAAGGTATTAATCCTTCTCTTCCTTCCAGTTATGGGTTAAATAACAGGACACAATAGGTTCTATAGCCTTGGCTTTCAACCAGTCTACCGCAGAAAGTCATGGCAACCTACTGCAGTATAATCTTCTGCCCAGTCAGTCATGTCTCTTTTGAAACATGATCACCCAAAGCATGTAGCACGTATGGCACTTAACTGACTGACTGAATATAATAGTTGGTATCATAATTAAGGCTTCTACTGGTCATAAAATGGGGGAACGGTTTTCTATTGCTATGAAGTAATAAACTGATCCCCCAATAATTACTACATAATATAATACATCTCTTCTCCCTCTAGCTGTGAGTCAAATAACAGGACAGATTGAGTTCTATAGCCTTGGTTGGCAACCAGTCTATGGCAGAAAGCAATGGCAACCTACTGTGGAATAATCTTCTGCCCAGTCAGTGATGTCTTGAAAGAGACATGATTGCCCAAGCGTGTATCCTGTATGGCACTCAACTGACTGACTGATGTACCAAAGTAAAACAACTGTATTTTGTACCCACCTTACCTATTTGCATTTCTCCAAAAAAATTGGTTTTGATTGGTCAATATATGAACATTTTAGATGGTGCAATGGACAGACAAACTAACAGAAGTTATGGAACTTTATATATAGATTTCAAGCTTAAGGTTATCTCAGTTTTTTTTTTCTTTTAAGTAGGTAGCTGGTCAAGTGTCAGTAAAAAAAAACAAATATTGATATTCGTTTATTACTTAATCTTGCCCCTCATCAGTACCATGACTGGGTGGTGTTGTAAAGTCACTGCCCAGCTTTGCCTGGGGTGTCTTAGCAGTTTATCATTTAAACCAAGTTTAAATTGTCTATTTATACAACCCTCAGTAACTGGAAAAATTAAGCAAATAATATAGATTTAATAAATACAAATGAACATAAAGATTCATAAAGTTTAATCTAGTCTGACACATGGCCATTGTAGTAGAGCATTTACTGAAAACTGAACTCAGTAGTAATAGCAAGTATGAGGAGTTTGCTATCCCACTATAGACCTATTTCACTGCGTGTGAGATTATCTTGCTAACATTCAAATATTTACAAGAATTTAATTTAACATAAGGCCACAATCCTACACTAAAATGTACATGGCTAGTTTTGATCATTTTGTGGTTGGTTCTGTCGTTAATCTAATTTCAACCAAATGGGAGCTTTATTAACAAAAATTTATTGTAAGCTAAGTGTGTTGTGGTGTAGTGGATATAGGCTCAGAATCAGAAATTGCAGAGCCGAGTTCGAATTCCAGTTAAATTCCTTGCATTCACTTATGCGCAAATATCCTTGGGAAAGGTATCAATCTCTCTCTTTCTTCCAGTTATGAAACATCAGTTCACTATCTCCTGTACAATCACTGAAGTTAAGCAATGTAAAGCATGGTTAGTACTTAGATAGGTGACCACTTGAGAACACCAGGTGCTGTAAGCTTGGATGTGTAGGTGATGTAATGGATAATGGTTCGGAATTATTAATCGGAGATCTGAGTTCAATTCCAGTCAGATTCGTTATATTCACTAATGCACAAATAAATCTTGGGAAAAAGTTATAAATCCGCCTCCTCATCTCTCAGATATGGGTTAATTCATAAGACTTGTATCAATATTGTTTCAAAAACAACACTGCATACAAAATATTTAGATTTCAGCATTAAATGACCCATAGAAATGTTGATATAACTGCTAAATGAAAAAGAACCAAATGGGAAGATTATCTGTGCAATGTCTTAAAAAAAAAAATAAAAAAAAAATAAAAAAATAAATACTGTAATTTTAATTTTTTTCTTTTTTTGAGAAGTAATTTGTAATTTTCTGCTTGATTTTGTCAAGTTTTAAACATAATACTTCATTATTTATTGGTGCTGAGTAAATCATGGATAGGCAAATGACCAATTCCAGTAAAGATTTTTTCTTTTCTTTTTTAATTCTAAGACCTTGACACAGGTTTAAGTAACAGCAGGAAAATTGTATAAAGATACTTTTTTTTTTTTTTATTGCTGTCCTCCATTTTTTTTCCTTGTTCTAGTTTATCCTTTTTTTTTTTGTGTCATTTTGTTTTTTTATGTATCTCTCTTTTTCTTCTTTCTGTGCTTAAGAGTTCATTTTTCTTTTTATTTCCTTTTTTTCTTCCTTATTGCTTGCTTTTCCTTCATTTTTCTTCTCTTCCATCTTCACTCTTATTTTATTCGAACTTTTTCTTTCAATTTTGTTATTCTTTCTGTCTTTCCATTTTTTTCCAGTTCATCGTTACTATTTTATTTTTTGTTTTTTTCTCATTTATTACCTATCTTTCTTTCTTTATGCTAACTTACATTTCTTCTCTGAAAGGAAAAACCAAAATTCCTCCCTTTTCCTTCTTGCCCATTACAGAATCTTACAAATGACTGACCCTGCTGTTACACAGAAGGTGATTTCATTATCAAAGCCACCATCTTGCCTTTATTTTATTTCATTCAAATTCCCTCTTCCAATTTAGAAGGCTAATAACATTTAAACATCATCAGGCAGGCCCTAAATTGCTGCAAACACTTTTGATTCAAAAGCTTACTCCAAACCTCAAATGAAACATCTATGCTTATGAATTTGCTAAACATGCTGAAAGAATGGTTGGTTCTTTGTATTACCCCCAAAAATAGCTGATGGCATCTTTACAAGATAGTGACCAAACCAAGAATAGAGTCAGTCAATTAAGTGCCATATGTGGTATATGCTTGGATGATCATGTCTCTTTCAATCTATGACTGACTAGGCAGATTTTCCCATAGTAGGTTACCATTTCTTTCTGCAGTAGACTGATTGCTAACCAAAGCTATAAAATTTAATCTTTCCTACTGTTCAAATCATAGCTAAAGAGAGAAGAGATGAATTAGTGCCTTTCCCAAGGATATTTGCGCAAAAGTAAATGCAATGAACTCAACTAGAATTTGAATTCAGCTCTTTAATTTCTCATTCCAAGCCAATATCCATGGTGCCACACATCCGAAGAATGGAGTACTGCTGCCATATCTGGGCAGGTATTGTTCAGTCTTTGCTATCTATGAATCATTTTCCACACTTAAACCCTTATCCCACAGACAAAATATTGCTAGTTTCTCATGACTCTATTACAATTGCAGAAACAAAATAGCCAGCCTCGGTTCATGTCAGAATGAACTCCAGCCATATCCCACCATAACCACTAATACCATCTACCACAGAAAATGGTGTAGTAAGACACTTGTGGCATTCCCTACTGTCTGCGACCATCACAAGAGAGTCCTAGAAAATACAAACAGCAGCTACGCACAGTCAGTCTAAGACAAATTTGTAAACAAAAGACTTGGCTCCTGTGAGTTCTGGAAAATCTTGAATTCTCAATAGAGGCAAAGTGTCAGTTACCAGCTATCATAAATGGCCCTGAAGTTTTCCTATCCTCATATGACAAAGCAATGAGTTTTGCCTCTATCTGTATGTTGGATAATAAAAGACCTGTTTTTCCTCTTCTTATGAATCCCAAACTTTGTAATATCTCTATCATGACATAGAAAGTTACTAGTTACAAAAGTCTTGATTCTAAGTAATCTACTTGTTTGGGTAAAATACGAGTAGCAATAGCAGACATGGAAAGGAAAATACAGAATTTCCTACAAAAAGTAGCAAGGGAAAATGAAAAAAAAAAACTATATAAACTGCAAGAAAACTGAATGCATGGTTATCAGCAAAAAGAGGAGCCCAAAATGCCAACTACAGAGTCAGTCAGTTAAGTGCCATACGTGATACACGCTTTAGGTGATCATGTCTTGAAAGAGACATGACTGACTGGGTAGAAGATTATCTCGCAGTAGGTTGCCATTGCTTTTTGAGGTAGACTGGTTGCCAGCTAAGGCTACAGAACCCAATCTGTCCTATTATTTAACCCATAACTGGAGGGAAGAGACGCATTAATACCTTCCCCCAAGGGTATTTGTGTGTAAGTGAACGCAAGATGTGCATTGTGGTGCAATGGATGTCAACTCGGAACGGTAACTCGGAGAGCCGAGTTCAAATTCCAGTTGAATTCATCGCATTCACTACGCACTAATACTCTTGGAAAAGGTACTAATCCGGCTTTTTATAGTCAATAATGTCTCTCGAAAGAGATACGTGACTGCAACGCGTGTATCATGTATGACACCTGACTTTTTTGGAACTACAGAGTAGGGATAATAAAATCAAGTGGGTACAGAAATTTAAATACCTGGAAAGTGTTCTAACAGAGGAGGGAAAGTGTGACACTGAGATCCGAAGGTGTATTGGAATGGCCAAGGACACACTTCAAAAGCTAAGCAGAATACTGAGAGGCAAGAAGATTTCATTGGAAGAATACTGGACTATTATGTGATATGTACTCCCATATGGCAGCAAATGTTGAACAATCTTCTCAGAGATGAAGGAGAGACTTGAAGCAATGGAAATATTGTTCTACAAAAGGATGGTGAGGATACCATGAACCAAACATGTAAGCAATGATGAAATTTTGAAGAGGATTCAAACAAAAAGCAATCTTATACTTGGCATCAGAAAGAGACAGCTGAGGTCTCTGGAAAATGTAACAAGGAAAGAGGACTTGAAGAATCTGATACTCACAGGATGGATAGAGGAAAAGAGAGACAGAGGAAAGCAGCATGAGATATATTTGATGGGCTTGAGCAAGTGAATGGTGGAGTGGTGTTTTGGAAAGTTACCAAGAGGAAAAATGTTAAAAGCAACAAGAGATGGGGACATGTGGAAATCCATGATTGCCTAAGACCTGAAAGAACATGGCACATAAAGAAGAAGTTATTTAAAAATATTACTTAAGTGTTTTCTCCAAAATTGATCAAAACTGTTTAATTGCTACCAAAGAAGAGATGTGTCCCAAGTCAATGAAAGGTGACAAATATGTCCTGTTTTTAAGAATGTCACAATAACAACACATTAGCCTCCTTAGTGTCATAACAAAGTCTTCAAATTTATAATCAGCAGAAAGACATTGGGAATGCTACATCAAATCTCCAATCATAGAATTTGGGGAATGGATTTGTAAATTATTTAGTCATTCCTAACAAATTCTCTGAAGGTTCTTGCGAACAGCAGGTCATCAGAAGCCCATAAGATCAATATCAGTGTTCCTACTCTCTGTCTCATATTAATAATCTGCTTAAGAACATACTCCATGATAGATACTCTTTAGTGTATATCTATGTGGATGATACAACAATTTATAGGTGGATTTCCAAAAGTCTGGGTGATCAGAACCTGGCAGCTGATCTCTCCTCTGACCTCTCCCTGTTGTGCCAACAGGGAATGAACTTGCTTGTAAAATACAATAAATTCAAAACCAAATCAGTAATGTTCTACCACCACTAAGCAGACACTGAACTTTGTGTCAAGGAGGATCTTGGCCTTGAATGTTTATTGAGACTAAGTAACTCACATATATGACCTCTTGCTAAATATACTGAGAAAATGGTTAGTTTATTGCACCACTTTGGTTAATTTATATCTCAATCCCTCTGCCATACTATTTTTAAAAGAGCCAGTTTAAACCAGAAATGGAGTATTACTGCCATATCTGGGCTGGAAATGTCTCATCCTCATAATAGTTTTTGAACACTTATCAAGATTCCTGTCCTGATAGAGTTAAAAAAAATATTTTCTTTGGTTACTTTGCACCTGAGATCTGCCATGCCACATACACAAAGGTGAATCATCCTCAGTTCCTTCATGTTCTGTTAGTAACTAGAAAGAGCAGTCAAAGACTGTAAACCTCCTCCAAGTCAACATTGACATCATCTCAGTCATTAGCAAGAGATAATTATTAAAACGAGAAAGAATAATTCCAATGAACTTGACCACTCTCAAGAGTGAAAATACAATAAATGAACTCCAAATTAAATACACAATTAAGTATTTAAAATGATCTAGAGGGGGTTAATTAGTATTTGTCATTTGAAAGGTACAAATAAATTTTAATAAAACTGGAAAAATAACCCAGAAACTTTATACTTGGATTGAACCCAAAATCTAATCAGTTCATACCAAACATCCCTAAATCTTTAATCCCATCCTTCAAGCTGGTCTTGAGATACCTTGACCGTGGAGAGACAGAAAACATAACCAAATGCAAAGCTTCCACCATAAGGTGAAGATAGTAAGCAATTTTCAATTGGACATAATCTTTTCAGGAAATGCTGATTTGTTGGACAGACTCTCTGATGACTACAATCTTGACCTTTTTAAGTCTAGAATTAACAGGTATTTTTCCTAGATGAACTGTACTTTTTGCATCAAACAAGAAGGCACAGTAACCCTCTACTTTGAGTGCCTCTTAGGTCTTGTATTGAGTAAACATTGGTATAAAAAACGTTAGTATGGCAAATGTTCAAATGAGTTACATTCCCTACCATGCTGATGGCATTAAAGCATCCCCATTCTCTTCATGTTCTTTTGGTAAAGAGCAAGTTCTACCCGAACACCTTGTTATCCAGAACTGTTCAGTCAGTCAGTTTAGTGCCATACATAATACACGCTTGGATGATCATGTCTTGAAAGAGACATGACTGACTGGGCAGAAGATTATCTTGCAGTAGGTTGCCATTGCTTTCTGCAGTAGACTGGTTGCTGACCAAAGCTATAGAACCCAATCTATCCTGCTATTTAACCCATAACTGGAAGGAATAGATGGATTAATACCTTTCCCAAGGGTATTTGCACGTAAGTGAAGGCAATGAATTCAGCTGGAATTCGAACTCGGCTCCCTGATTTCTTGTTCCGAGCTGATATCCAATGCACCACAACGCATATCCCCAGAACTGTTACTTTGTGGAAAGGCTCCTGAGAGGGTGCTTCTCCGACCATTACAATTTTAACCTTTTCAATTCCAAGGTCAACCAATATTTATTCTATACACTTTCATAATATTTACTTTTTTATTTCCATCTTACAACAATCTCACTTGGCATCCCATCTACTCTATGGCTCTTAGGCCTTCTGTTGGGAGAACTAAAGTAAACAAACATGATTTTAGTCACAATCAAATTACATATTTAACAAAAATGCTTATATTTTTTGAGGGGGAAATTTGTATATCTCTAAAACAACAAAATCCATTTTAGAGCATCATTAGTCCATGAAACGTTCTGTTTGATACAACGTTATAATTAATAAAGCTGGTTGCATAATGGTTATCAGCATAATAAGTGAAAATGGCTAGCAGATTACAAATTTCTGCTTAGTCAGTTGTGTCCACTTTTGCACAAATGCTCTTCACAAAGGCATAAATCCATCTCTTCTTTCCATTTCAGGTAAGGACAGAATGGGATCTCTAGCCCAGATTGGGGGAGGCTAAGTACGTTGAGAAGAAAGCATTGGGAAACCACTCCACTATCTTTCCTGAAAAGTTACAATAGAAATTCACTGATAATAAAAATGTGTGGAGAGCCATTTGCTTGGATCCTGACTGTTATGGTGAAACACACCTATTCTGTAGTGAATAGACTCTCCCACCTAATTTAAGTAGGAGTAGTAAGAGGAATGAGGGACAGTCGATGTTGGATGATAGTAGTCAGCAACCTGGCAAGATTACACTGTGTAATACATGTTATATGAAGTTCCTAACATTTGGTACATTGAGCCTATTAGGACCGACTTGAGCACAAATACTAGCCTCTACTGTGAAAATAACTCCACAACACTGACAAAACATGGTTTTTAAAAAAATAGTTTAAAATATATTCAGCCATCATTGTTTTTACTAATTTACCAATGCCATAAAAAATGTTAAAAATATTTATGTTTTTGATATAAAAATAAGTAAAATTCAATAAAATAATTATTCATTTATCTAGAACAGTGCTTCTCGATTGGGTTTCCCCAGAACCCTAAAGTTCTACAAAAAGGTCCTAAGGATTCCTGAGAACAAGTAAGATAAGCTAATGCACCTTTAACTTTTTATTTAATTTCATAGACATAATATTACTAAACACTCACAATATATTCTTGGTTATTGTAATATGTACATCATCCCATGTAACCTCTCGCTCAATCAGCAAAGTTAAGCAACGTTGAGCCTGGTCAGTACTTAGATCAGTGACTGCTTGGGAATACCAGGTGCTGCAAGCGTATAGTAATGGATGTGCGTCGTGGTGCAGTGGATATCAGCTCAGAATGAGAAATCGGTGAGCCGAGTTCGAATTCCAGTTGAATACCCTGCATTCACTTAAGCAATGGTACCCTTGGGAAAGGTATTAATCCGTCCCTTCTCTCCAGTTATGGGTTAAATAACAGGGTAGGACTTGGGGACCCTGCCCTTAAAAATAAATTCCAATGAATCTTGATACTAGAAAAGAAAAAAGTATTATTAGACACAAAAACTGATATAAAAACAACAATAAATTGTTAAAAGAAAGAGGTATTACCAGCAAAAAATAGAAAAAAAAATTTAGTTGGCAATAAATGACCTGCTAAGGTTGATATGCCATAAAACAAAACAACCAGCCATCCAACCAACCAGCTAACTTTTTATGTTATTAAAAATATATCAATCATTGGGAATATATATAAAAATATGGTATATAATTTTGTTTTTGAGCAGAGGTTCCTTAAAGCAAGTAATTTATTTTAAGAGTTACACAAGGGTTGAGAAACGCTGGTTTTGCCAAACTAAATAGTTTTCTTCTCTCAGATTTGATTTTGTGTTCATATAAATATTTGCGCATAGCATTTATAAGAAACACAAAACTGACAAATTCCAATCTAATAATAAACTTTTTTTCCTCATATTCTTTCGCACCAAATAACACCTTGCGCTTCAGTGGCTTTATTACCTTGATCGGGGTGAAATTTTAACAAATAACAAAAACTAAAACAATTTTGACAACAACAAAAAAATTAGTATTCACAGTTTAGCCCAGCGTTTCTCAACCGGGGTTCCCTGAAATTCTAAGGTTCCGCATAAGGTCCCTAAGGGTTCCAAGACGACAAGTGAGATAAGATAATACACTTTTGATATTTTATTTAATTTCATAGACATAATATTACTAAACACGCACAATATATTTTTGGTTATTGTGATATTGTAATATAAACATCATCCCATCTAACCTCTTATGTTATTAAAAAATAAAACAATCATAGGGAATATATTTAGTGATGTCTGTACAACACCAATGTATACACTTTCACTTAGGTACCTACACTCATTTGACCAAAAAGTATTAATTTTTCCTTAAACCAGTTATTCAAGAATATATACTTTGATATCTACCACGTGAACTATGATGAAAATAAAATGAGAAAAATATGGTATACTAGCAGTATAGCCCGGCGTTGCTTGGGTGTAATGAAAGCTTTAAAACTAATCCATGGTCCTGGAGCTCAGACTCAGCCTAAAGAATATTTGTGTGAAGTTTGGTGAGAATCAGATAAAAATACAGACAGATAAACAGACACACACACAACATCTTGCCTTATATATATATATATATATATATATATATATTATTGGTTTTCTGCTCTATTGTAAGAACTGCAAACTTGAAACTTCTGAATATTATTTCTTATGTCTTTGTCTATGAATCTATCAAATTTGATTAAAATTGGACCACTCATTCTATAACCTGATTTTTTCAATAATTGATTTTCAATATTTATCAGGAGTACCTTGACACAAAACCTAGCTAAGACCACTCGCAGATGCTTATAGTACAACTGTGTAAATTTTTAAGAAAATCGGTTCAGCCGTTTCGGAGTCTATGGGTGACAGACAGACACACAGACAGACAGACAAAGTGCCATTTATAAATAAGTTTAGATAATTTTGTTTTTGCACAGAAGTTCCTTGAGATATGTAATTTATTTTAAGGGTTACGCAAGGGTAAAAAGATTGAGATACACTGATCTAGAAGATAGAAATTAAGACAAAAATCATTTATAGCGTCTAAAGTTTAAAGTAATAGAAAATTCTGTTTATATTACGTCATCGCAAAAATCCAGTAAATAAAGTCTTGCAAATTTACTTGTCTCTATGGAGTGAACTCTGTTGATGATGTAGAAAATGAATCACGTATGTACACACCCAGAGGTGGTGTTATTGGAGATCTCTTAAACAAACGTCTTCTGGCAGAATCCATAATTAGATGCAATCATGTGAGAGATTGTTCAGCAACAATTGATGAGTTAAATTTTTTTCCTCATTTTCTGAGATTTTGCTCATGATGGCTCGTCTTAAATGACATTTGTACCAGCTTTGAAATACTCGTGCCCCTAAAAAACCTGTATTTGTTCAAAAGAATGTTTTACAAAATCCTGACAATGCATTTCAAGGATCTCAGTAGCAGAGGTTCTGAATTTTATGCATGTACATTGATCATAATTTTTAAGTTATTGTAAAGTTCACAAAGCCATTCCTAAAACAAAATTAGAATATTTAAAGTAACAATTAAACATAAGTAGGGACTCTGGTAGCGGACTGATTCACTAGGTTATGAGAAATAAGTATTTGCAAAACATTTCTATTGAATGACACATATAATTAAAAATTTCTTTTAATTTTATCTTGTATATAGATATACATTGAATTTTTCTATATGTTGATTGATTGATTCTGTTTAGTGGTATGTGAACCTCTACAGGTTATTTTAATGCTGAAATTTTCCAAAACATCCTTATTTCCGTGCAAATGTTTATGCTGAACTCTTATCAACAAATAGATAATGAAGAAACCTAACTTTTTTTATTATTATCAATCGGAAAAAAATTGAACTTCTTCTCGCTCTTTATCTCACCCTCAACCACCTTTGAAATATGTCATTCAGTGCTGAATGACTTCAGGCGTAGGAAACTAATTTTGGCCTATTTACTTCCTTTGCGCAATTACTATGCCATTTGTTTTGTTTCGGAACTCAATTTTCACTGAAAGTTGCTTGTATTTGCATGTTTATTCTCCTTTTTTTGGGGTGTAGAATTTTTTTTTAAAGAAAGTTAACTTTCAAAGAGAAATTTAGGGTTAGGGTCATTGCATGCATTGTTTTATTTTTCCTTTTTTTTGGTAATGAATTTAAAAAAGTTGCATGTACTTAATTTAAGAAGAAAATTAACTTTCAAATATATGAAAATAAGTGATAATTGGGTTAGGGTAAGGGTTAGAGGTTGGGTTAGGGTTAGAATTATTGCGTGTATTTTTTCTTTTTTTGGTACTTATATATTTGAAGGTTAATTAAACTACACACGTCACTTATTTTCATATATTTAAAAGTTAACTTTTGTCGGAAAAAAATTAAGACTACAATTATCACTTATTTTCATAAAAAAAGGAAAAAAAAAACACGCAAATATATTTTCATATATTTGAAGTTTAGTAAAACTACAGTTATCACTTATTTTTAGATATCTGAAAGTTAACTTTCTTCTAAGATTAAAAAAAAAAGGAAAAAAACACACAAATACACGCAATGTATTTGAAGGTTAATAAAACTACACTTACTTTCATACATTTGAAAGTTAACTTAAAAAAATTTCTATTTGAATGTTAAATTTCTTAAATAAAATTCTATACCCCTCCCCAAAAAAAGGAGAAAAAAACACACACAAATACATGCAACTTTCTGCTGAAATTGAGTTCGGAAACAAAATAAATCAGGTAGTAATTGCACAAAGAAAGTAAATAGGCTAAAATTAGCTTCTTACACCTAAAGTCATTCAGCACTGAATTAGATATGAGAATGGTAGTTTGGGGTGAGATAAAGAGCAAGAAGTTTGATTTTTTTTTCTGGTTGTTAACATCAATAAAGGTAGGTTTCTTCAATAAATACTTATCTATTTGAGTTCAGCATATACATTTACATGGAAATAAGGATGTTTTAAAAAAATTGAAATGGATAAAGACCTCTGGGTGCTAAATCAAAAATTTACCAGGAATTCTACTATAGAAATATATTTTTATACTGTCATGGTATTTTGTCTTCATTTGGGGGCTCACTATTTGCCTATAACTGGGATCCTAACAGGTCAGAGTGAACCTGGGAACAATTGCAATCAAGAGGTGTTTCCACACTCGTCAAAACCTCCAATCTCCTGATCAGTGGCTTTGCTGCCAGATGTAGTTTATTGTCATAACCAGGACCAGTAATTATGAGGTGGTTTTATGCTCCTCAAAATCTCCTGATCAGAGGCTTTGCTGCCAGATATAGTTTATTGTTATAACCAGGACCAGTAATTATGAGGTGGTTTTATGCTCCTCAAAATCTCCTGATCAGAGGCTTTGCTGTCAGATGTAGTTTATTGTCATAACCAGGACCAGTAATTATGAGGTGGTTTCATGCTCCTCAAAATCTCCTGATCAGAGGCTTTGCTGCCAGATATAGTTTATTGTTATAACCAGGACCAGTAATTATGAGGTGGTTTTATGCTCCTCAAAATCTCCTGATCAGAGGCTTTGCTGCCAGATATAGTTTATTGTTATAACCAGGACCAGTAATTATGAGGTGGTTCCATGCTCCTCAAAATCTCCTGATCAGAGGCTTTGCTGCCAGATGTAGTTTGTCGTCATACCCAGGTCTGTTTTTTTTTCTAGATGTGGATTATTATTATTTCTGCATATTGAGTATCTTATTTAGAGAACATTATTGTTTCTTGAAATTTAATAATTACAGAGTTAATTAATCTCGTTGCTAACCTGCCATGTTCAATTATAAGTAATAATTTTGAAAGCAGATAGGCCCTCCCTTGTTGCAAAACTGCATACATAACCTTCCTTATTTATACTCAAACTATTGTCCCCATCTGCTGTTATAATCACATTATTTTGGCAGTTGTGCCCACTGGCCTTCATCAGCTTCTAATCAGTCTGTGTAATCTATGAAAGTTTTCAAATGTAAATGATTTGGCTGTCATTGTTAGAGGTGAAAGAATTTTTTTAAAAAATCATTTCAGCCCAAGCAAGGCTGGACTGCTGCAAGTGTGCAAGGAGTTACAGTGAAAAAAAAGACTAAATACAGAAGGTATTGGAAAAAGGATAAAAGACGAACAGGATTCAAGGAGATAGAAGACGGCAATCAACATTTTATTTAAATTTTTGGAGGTTGGAATCTAAAATTTTGAAATTTAAAAAATTTTTCAATCAATATAAATTCTGTTCAAAATATACCAGAGTATTTTGCTTACTAGAAATAGTAAATTTTATCATTTTGCTTTCAAATAAAGCTAAAATAATAGTTTTAAGAAAACTTTTTAATTTTTAAAAGTTCAGTTTAAAAGTTAGGTATCAAAAAGGAGTGGAGGTACCTAAACTAATGCAAGCCAATAATTACCATTTTGTCTTTCTTTTTCTATGTGCCTTGTCCTGTCAGGACGTGGGCAATCATGGCTTTCCACATCTCCCTATCCCTGGTAGCTCTTACCATGTTTACTCCTGTAACAGCAAGAAACCTCTGCTCTGTCATCCACCTGCTCAGGCCTTTCAAATATGTTATCCGTTGTTTTCCTGTCTCTTTTTCTCTCTATCTGGCCTGTTAGTATCAGGTTCTCCAAGCCCTCATTCCTCAATGCATGTTCCAGGAACTTTAGTTGTCTCTGCCTGATGCTCAATATTAATTTCCTTTTCATTTCCATCTTTTCCAAAACCTTGTCATTTCTCACATGCTTGGTCCATGATATCCGCAGTATCCTTTTGTAGAACCACATTTCGGTTGCTTCAATTTTTTCCTTCATCTTTGAATCCTAGATTCATTGTCATATTGAAGAACTGACATCACATAGCAAACCAGTACTCTTTTCTTTGTTTCTAGTGAAATTGTCCTGTTTCTTAATACTTTACTCAACTTCTCAAATGCATCCTTGTGCTTTTGGATCTCGGGAATATAAATGTATAGAAACTCTTGTGTCCACAAAGTGAGGGGTCAGTTTATATATTGATTGTAATATGGAATTGATCACCCACTTTATATCCAGTATGCATTTGTAGAACCACATTTCCGCTGCTTCCAGTTTTGTCCTCATTTTCGATGATATTGTCCAGCATTCACTGCCGTATTGAAGAACTGACATCACATAACAATCCAGTACTCTCTTCTTTGTTTCTAGCAAAATTGTCCTGTTTCTTAATACTTTACTCAACTTCTGGAGTGCTTCCTTTGCCATGCCAATTCACCTTCGGATCTCTGTCACACTTTCCGTCTTCTGTTAGAACACTTCTCAGGTATTTAAATTTTTTTACCTGTTTGATTTTAGTATCCCCCACTTTAGTTTAGGAATGATAGATGGACCAAGAAAAAGAGAGAAACAGAGCAACGGAGGAGGGGGTAGAAATAGAATGCTATGCAATATTTTACATTAAAAACTCATTTACATTTTAAATTAAGCATTAATCTATTTCTTTTAGAAACTGTTGAGAAAAGAAAAAAAATCTGAAAGGAAAATGTTAAGACAAACATTGATTCATAAATTTAGAAACAATGATATCTAATCTAAATCTAAACTTATTTATAAATGGAACTTTCTGTTTGTGTGTGTGTCTGTTAACTATAGACTCTGAAACGGCTGAATCGATTTTCTTTAAAATTTACACAGTTGTACTATAAGCATCTGCGAGTGTTCTTAGCTAGGTGTTGTGTCGAGGTACCCCCCCCCCCCCCCGATAAATATTGAAAATCGATAATCAAAAAAAATCGGGTTATAGAAGGAGTGGTTCGATTTTAATCAAATTTGATACTCTCATAGACAAAGACATAAGAAATGATATTCAGAATTTTCATGGTTGCAGTTCTTACACTAGTGCAGAAAATCGTTAATATATATATATAAGGCAAGATGTTTGTATGTGTGTCTGTTTATCTGCCTGTATGTCTGTATTTTTTTCAACCCTTTTATTTTAGTTTTTGCTTCGGCTTTGGCTCTAAGTAGGTATAATTGTAGTTCTTAGTTTCAGCCATGATACCATTTACTCAGAAGACTTATTTGGCCTTCAAAATTCAGTTTATGATGAAAAAACTTATTTGATATCGATACCAGGAAATCAAAATCTGACTTACATTCATTCGTTTTTCTTTCAGTCTACGGTTTCACTTTAACTGGAAACAAGTATTGCTTTTTAGTCTTTCAAAGAGTCTGAGCTGCAGGACCATGGATTAGTTTTAAAGCTTTCATTACACCCGAGCAACGCCGGTCTATACTGCTAGTCATTAATATATGTGAACCAACTATGAGGAAATCCTTATTATTTATCGTAAATTTTTAATCAATTGGCAAATTAACCAATCTTTGTCAACCATTCTAACAAATAGTGTAATGTTTATTATTTTTGTTGTAAATTCTCAAGAACAAAGAAAATGTTTAAATTCACTTTCATATGTTTAGATTCTATCAAAATTTGAATCATCGCTTTTTAAAAATAAACATTGCTAACAGACTGAAAGTAGTTAAAACAACATGAAACACAATTTTGACATACCATTTTTGTTGAATGTACATTCAAGTTTAACAAAATGTTATTGTTCAAAATGTTATCTATAATCAAACAAGAAACACTTATACAGCCAAGTCCCTAATAAAATGCATGCCAACAGAGACAAGATGTTAGATGGTATTTTATTATTTGATGTCATAATTTTACATAATATTTATTCATAAGAACAGATAACCAACATAATTTATTTTCAAGGTTTTGAATGGACACAAAAATGTTGACTTTTAGATAAGATGATGACAATTTAATCAGTTTTTTTTTACAGTTATTATTTATAACATCTTAATTTCAATTTTCTTTTATCACAATTTTTCAATTGGCTGGTTTGCTGCATTATTTATGGTTTCTGCTTTTTCCTCTGATATATGAGGGGGTAAAAAGAAGAAGAAATCACTTACATACAAGTGTTCTTCCTGCTTTGATTTCAAAGTATCAAGATTTTCCAAAATTGTTATGGAGAAACACACCTATTCCTTAAATAATGGACTCTCCCTCCTATATTAATAAGAGTTAACAGAAAGTTAACGGGAGAAGTTCCTGAGAATTTCATAGGAGTTCTATTGGAGTTCAGTAGAACTACTAGTTAGTTCCAGTTTAGACATAGTTGGACTAAGGCAGTTGATATTAGTCGGCAGTTAGCCGAATAGTAAGGAATCAGCTTTCAGTGGAGGATTACCAAGTTCCTAACATTTTGGGTGCATTAAGTCAATTAGCAACCAACATAGCACAATTATAACCGTCAGTGCAAAAACTACTCCATAACAAAAATTAAACTGTGTTAATGAGTGTCGACCATCTATAGAGCATCTGAAGTAAAGTGTATTTCTTTTTGTTATCACTGAAAGGATTTGCATTGTGGTGCAGTGTATATTGGCTTGGAACAAGAAATTGGGGAGCAGAGTTTGAATTCCAGTTGAATTCACTTCTGCACAAATACCCTTGCAAAAGCTATAAACCATCTCTTCCTTCCAGTTATGAGTTAAATAACAGGACAGATTGGGTTCTATAGCATTTGCTGGCCACCAGTCAACTGCACTTTCAAGACATGATCACCCAATTGTATATCACATATAGCACTTAACTGACTGATTGATTGGTATGGGGGAAAATTTCATTATTTAAAAAAATATTAAGTCAATTTTGATTCCAAGTGAAAAAAAAATATAAAGTCCAAATAAAATTCATAAAGTTGTACTATTTGAGACTTTCACTAAAAAAAGGATACTTTGATTTAAAAAAAACTGTTCTCAGAAATAATGTCAGTTTCAAAAGCTTAAAACTAAAAAATTGCAGACATTGTTAAGAGGCTGTACAAAATGCTGTACAGCCTTCGTGAAATCAAATTGAAAAACAAAAGCATTTAATAAAGAATGAATAAGAGAAAATTGTCTGCTCCTTACATTCAGCAACAAAGCAACTTAAGTCCTTTTCTTCGTCTGACCTAGATTTGCAGAGCCATGTAGCCTGGAGGACTCTTTCAAAGAGGGGAGAGGAAAAATAAAATAAAAAAGAAGCCCTTTGTTAGCAAATTTAAGAAATACTTTATTTTTTCCTTTTGACTCTCTTGCATTACCATCCCTGGATATGATTCTTGACCAAAAAACTTTGTTTTTCTCTCTTCAAATAAATCTAAGAAATTTCTTTCATTTTTGTCACCAATTAAGAAAAAAATTAAAAAAAAAAAGAAAAAAGAGTGGTGAAAAATTATCAACCTTTCCAACATTTGTCCATGGAAAAGGAAGGGGGAAGAAAAGAAAACAATATCGCAAATGGATGTTGTTAATAATGTGCAACAAAAACTGAAGTTGAAGGTATAAAAATAATAATTCTTCTTCTTCTATGTGCCTTGTCCTTTCAGGACGTGGGCGATCATGGCCCTTCACATCTCCCTATCCCTGGTGGCTCTTAGCACGCTTTCTCCTGTTACACCATGCAACCCTCATTCCATCATCCACCTGATCAGGTCCTTCAAATATGTTATCCGATACTTTCCTGTCTCTTTTTCCCTCTATCTGACCTGTTAGTATCAGGTTCTCCAAGCCCTCCTTCCTCATTGCATGTCCCAGGAACTTTAGCTGTCTCTTCCTGATGCTTAGTATTAATTTTCTTTTCGTTTCCATCCTTTCCAAAGATCTCACCATTGCTCACATGTTCGATCTATGATATATACAACGTCCTTCCATAGAACCACATTTCAGTTCCTTCAAGTTTTTCCTTCATTTTCGATGATATTGTCCAGCATTCACTGCCTTATTGAAGAACTGACTTCACATAGCAATCCAGTATTCTCTTCTTTGTTTCTAGCAAAATTTTTCTGTTTCTTAATATTTTACTCAGCTTCTGGAATGTTTCCTTCACCATGCCAATTCGCCTTTGGATCTCTGTGTCGCACTTTCCGTTTTCTGTTATCATAGTATTTGACCAATGAGTAATATGTTTCTTTTTTTTTCTGGAAAATATTCATAGGTTTAAAAAATGAGGCTAAAGAAATAAAATAAAGGAATGATAAATGTTGTAGAGTAAATTAGACACACCCAGTAACACAAATTAACTAAGCAAGATGTTTTAAATAGAGAACTCAAAGAGAGTTCAGTGTCAGAGTTCTCATAAAGCTTGGGGTGAATATGAACTAAATATAACTCCCATTTCCTAACTATTTTCAAATTTGCGAGCCTGTGTGAAAATTTATTTTGACCAATAGAGAAAAGGATTGACTCTGGGTCAAAGAAAAAAGTAAGGTAAAGTTTAACAAGCCTACATGAAAATTTACTTTGGCCAATGAAAATGGAGTGGCTAACAGACTGAGAAAAGTAATGAGCTGATGTGAAATCATTTTTCGATATAATTAAGCAGAGAAATTCAAATAAAAGAGAAGAGAGGGAGAAAGTCAGAGTTGCACACATCTGAATAACACCAGTGTCAAATTACCCGCTGATACATTATCAGCCTCTCATGAGAGCAGGGGAGTTTCAAAGAACTCTATTCTAAGTATCTTAAAATATATCATTTTATTCATGTTAAATACAGCCATATAACTTTTATGTGAGAAACAAACTCTCTCAATTTGTTTTAAACATTTTGGAATATTACTGTGTGTCTGATGGTTTAATATGAATATTTTCTCTTCTTGACAATTCATTGAAACTCCGAACCTTTAATGTTTGATTACTTGTCCTGAAACAAGCTACCAAAACTTCAAATGTGTAAATTTGTAAATAAATCCATTATCTTGTTTCATTAAAAATAACACGTGTGTTTCCTTGTCATTATCCCTACATACTTCAAGCTTGAGCTTGTCAGACTCACTATCTTCAGATGAAGAGGAACCAAGATGAGGCCATGTTAAAGGGCAGAGTCTTGTCAGGGGAAAAGGAGACACAAGCTCGGCCTTGCCTTATACAAGGTCTACAGAAAATTTTAGCTTGAGCTTAGGAGCTTGAAATTCCCATTTTAAAAACTGACCTTGTGAGGAGGTTTCTGGTAAATACTCATAGTTTCTAAAGTGTCTATCAAAATACTGTTGGAATCAAGTCAAGACAAAGTATTGTAACCATTAGTAGCAAGTTATAGCAGTGGTGATGAGGAATCAAAACTTACACAAAGTAGGAAAAAATCCCTTTCTGTCTGCTGCAACACACAATAGCTGTCATGACAAAAAATTAGAATTACATTGGTGTAATCATTTTTCTTTGTAGTGTGTAAGGAAAAAGAAAAATTAATCCATGTTTCAGATGTGGATTGTTACTTCTCGGACCAAACTTTCTCTTTAAGAATTTCAAGTGCTACCATTGTGGAAAAGTAAGACATAAAAGTTTCACTGTAATTCTAAAGCAAAGAAAAGTTCTTACAGAAAAAAAATTGTCCACAGTGATGAAAAAACATAATTACAAAAAAACAAAAAAAAAAACAAACATTTGTGCATATGAAAATGAATAAAGTGGGCGTAAAAATGCAATTATGCACTGATCGTGATATTGTGGTGATACCAACTGAGCAAAAGTGAGGAACCAGATGTTTGCACTTTCATGACCAAAAAGCAAATGACCAAAATTCGTCGGTGCGCACCCGGCTTTGCACAGATGTTCAGGCTGAAAACTAAAAATTAATTAAATATTAAAATTTCCAGTTTGCGAGCCTACGCGAATTTTATATATTGACCAATGGGAAGCCCAGAATCAAATACAAGTGTAAATTCCAAAATGATCTGCTGTGATCCAAAAAGTCGAAATAAAAAGCCGATACAGAAAGTATCCCCAGACAGACTCAAGAGAGACAAGTGTAATTAGTATCTCCCTTGACCAAGTCAAGCGGCTTACTATGCTCGCCTCCCTTTCCTCTCTTTTCCTTCTTTGCTGTCTCAAAACTACTTACTGACCAAAGTAGCAGAAACATCAAAACAGTCCTTACTTACAATGCTCCTACATTCCTAAGCATTAATTCTCTTTTCAGCATTTATTGCCATGAACATTTTAACGTCTGTTGGACCTATACTTCAAGTATTACTTTAATTGTAAAAAAACTTTAATTGATGTGTGCATATATAAAATGTTATTTTTTAACTCAATTTGCTTTTCTTGACTTATAATCATTTTATGACTTATAGTGGGCTATCTACAACGAGGCCAAATTCTGTCAATCTGCAATAATATACAGCTACCCTTCAAAAGAATGAACACCCACTATAATATCACAATAACTGGTGGGGCTACATGGAAAGCAAACAGAAAAGCTATATTAAAAAGTACTCTGAAAATCATATGCAGTATGTTGGGTTAGAATTTGTTATTGGTGAAATGACTTCCAACATTTCATTTCCTAACAAGTGTAGAAAAGCTAAGGCTAATGTATTAAAAACTACTATAAATGTAATCGGTACTTACTGGATGAAATTATTTGAGTTATGGGATTTACATATTTACATATTTATGGCAAAAGTATAAGTGAAAAAATGTTTTCCAAAAGTTCTGTTGGATGAGTTTAATTGGTGAAAACAATTTCACGTGAAAAAAATGAATACCAATATTTAAACTGAAATGTAGTGTACTATTCATGGCATTGAATCAAGTCAATGAAGAATTAGACAGACTTGGAAAATGGGTGAAATTAAAAAAATTTCCAATCAAAATGGGTAGCGCTAGCAGTGTATGTAAAGAAAAAAAAAATTTGTGTTTGTGCTGATTTTTTTGACAGGATTAAACAAATGTTTAGAACTCCATAACTATCTATTACCAAGTCCAGAGAAAATTTTTATAAAAATTAAGCAGTCGAAAAATTTTTCCACAGTTGAATCATTCTGAAGCTTATTTACAAATACAAGTTGAATAAGTATGTTTAGAGTTAATAATGATCAATACACACAAGGGATTGTATAAGTTCAACTTCCTTTCAATATAAAAGTGGCTCCAGCCATATTTCAACAGGGTATGGTTACTATGCCTGCAGACTGTAATTTTGCAGTTCCTTATCTGAATGATATATTGATTAAAAGTGTATCTAAGGAATAGCGTGTCAAGTGTGTAAAAAGAATTTTGAAAAATATGAGCATACAGGTTGAAACTCAAGGAGGAAAAGTGTGAATTGTTTTTGCTTAAAATGAAGTACCTCGAAAAAAACTGACAAAAATGGTCATCAACCAGATCTGTTGAGAGCAAGTGGAATTATGAACATGCCTTTTTCAACAAATGTTACTAGGCTTCAAGTAATAGCAAATTATTATCAAATCTACATACCTAATATGAAGAATTTGAGAGCTCCACTGAACAATTTGCGTAAAAAATGTGTAAAGTGGTAATGCACTGATAAATGTCAAAAGGTGTTTGAAGAAATCAAAAAAATACTAACATCAGACTTATCATTAGTGCGCGACAATCTGAAAGCAGAAATCATATTGGCTTCAGATGCTATTGATAATGACTTAGAAGCAGTAATTTAACATCAAGATGACAACGGTAACATGACAACCATTACACATGCTTTGCATTCGCTACTACTCACAGAAAAAAAAATACAGCTAGATTGAAAAAGAGGCATTAGCAATAATATTTGCAGTGAAAAATTTCACAAGTTTATAAACGAAATTAAATTTTGTTTACAGACAGACCACGAAACTCTTTTTTCAATTTTCATTAAAAAATAGAAAGAAGAAAAAAAGGAAATCTATGAGAAGTTATGTATACTGAACCAAAATGGATGAAGACATTGAAAAATTAGTAAAAGTCTGCAGAGATTGTGCTCTGGAAACAAAATTACAATCTTGGTTAAAGACAGATTGTGGCCGAGACTGGAGATAGATTTCACAGATTCAATAAACCGATTGCATTATCTGGAAAATTTTGAAAAACATTTCTTGATAGAACATATTAATACCTACCATATTACCCAAGGTCAAACAGACAAGCACTACAAAATTTCTTGAGAGTTTATTGGATAACAATGAATCTCAATACACTGACAGGTATGTCAATAGTATAATTGCTGTTCACATGTGAAATCAAATTGGTGTTCAAAAAGGTCATGAATGAGAAAAATAATTTATATGATGAAAGGAAAAAAAAGTGAGGAGCAGAAAAAGAATTCAAGTTGGTTAAAGAAAAAGTTTACTGAAGAAAGATCCGCAAGAAAGGAAGAACTTATGCAACTACTGTATAATATTTTTGATGTACCAATACCCATGAAATTTGTTGAATATACAAGTAAAAGTTCCAGAAAAAAGAAATTTATGTTTTAATAGTGTAGTTAAAGCACAATGTAATAACTGCTAGTAGTGAGTTATAGCAGTAAATGAAATGAATTATTCCATTTTTAGGCAATGTCCTTTATTTAGCAAAGCAGTTTTGAGTGAATGATCACTTAAATTATTACAAACTGAAATACATTTTTTGTAGTAGTTTAGGTCTAAGAGCAGAAAAATCCTTTAATTTTAATGTTTCTGAATAATAGAAGAAAGTACATATATATTTCACTTTTAAAATTTTATTATTTATAAATTTCTCTTTAGTATTTAAATACTAATTAATGTTATTAACTTAATAAAAAAGAATACCTAATGAATGAGTATTGCTGTTAACATTGCCAAAATACATGTGCTCATATCCACTATTTGGTCTTTATAATTGTTCAGCAAGCCTTAATAAAATATCAATGAATAAAACGTTTTTGCATAGAGGAACTGAATGGTACACCTCTGCTTCATAAACACTTTCATGTCAGATGCTATTTATCCAGATTACCATTTTAGAGGAACTGAACGATATGTCCTTTGCTTCATACACTTTCATGTCAGATGCTATTTAACCAGACTGACATCTTTAGAGTAGCTGAATGATACATCTTTTGCTTCATACACACTTTTCTTTTTCATGTCAGATGCTATTTAACCAGATTACTATTAATCTGCTAATAAAACTTTTGAGAAACTCTTAAATATATATAATTGTCATGAAATGAGAATAAAAATCAGAAGTTTGAATATTAAGGATGATGAGAATTTGCTTCAAAAATTTTTTTTTACCATTTATGACTATTATACAGGAATCCAAAAACACATAAAATTATGCAATTTCAGCCAAAGTCCTCATGACACTAATACCAGAAAACATTATTTTTAAAATAGGCCCCACTATACTTAGAGAATTGGCCTAATATAATCTTCATATTCAACTTTGATCCTATCTTATCAAAAACTATGAAAATCTTGAAAGAAATTGTCAGACAATTGTAACAATATGATTATCATATAGTTGTCAGTAGACCATAAAGCTATATTCAAAATCAGGCATACTCGCACATACAATTTAGTAGTGGACTAATTATCTTTGGATCTCAAAAATCTACAGTGTTTATGTTAGAAAGCAAGAAACTATTTGGTTTTAAGTAGACAGTTTTAGTTAATGACCGACACATATTGGCATGAGTATTTATATTCATGTACAATGATACTCATGTGATAAATTCAGTAGGGATGCTTCTGGGTGGTACATTTCATGGTGAAGAAGTAATATGGATGTCAGTTTAGGGAAGGAGCCCAATGAGTGTCAATGTTTGAGAGAAATATATCTGATTGGAAATTTATCAATAGATTGGGTGGAAAAGATTTCTTGGCTTGTAAAAGAGACCAACGCCAAAAAAATATAACATGATATTTGTAAGACCACTTGAGTAACAGCTGTTGGGAAGGAAGGAAGAAAAGAAAAGGAAGGAAGTTAGAGTAAAATGGAATAAAGGAATATAAAAAGAGAAAAAAAGAAGAGAGAAGAAAATGAAAAAGGTAATGAAGATTGATTTCATTCAGAAGACAGAGAAAACAAACCTTGTTTGGTTTAATATGGGAATAAGATTCAATTATGATAAACACAAACTCTATATTTATATATATTTACATAAATATATGTGCATGTGTGTGTTAGCATACATATGTATGTTGGTTTAAAATTTGCTATGATTATTAGGTAAGAGTATTTTATAATATTGGAGATAAACTTTTCAGAAAAATAGACAGCATAGACATAGAAATAAACACTCCATGGTGACTATCAATTTCACACCTCAAGTGATCTTCAAACCAAATCTGTTAATCAGAGATCAAAATACTGAAAAAGACAGTCAACATACAGTCATCTATTGTTCATACTGCCCTTATCTCTCTCTCTCTCTTATATATATATATTTTTTTTTTTAAAAACATTTAAAATTTCTTTCAAATCTGTGTCATATTAACAAATTTCCTAAGAAACTTAAAGTGAAATATGTTAGTTTAAAAACACTTTTCCAACCTGTTCTTTACTTATTCTATCATATATATCTAAATCTAAACTTATTTATAAATGGAACTTTGTCTGTAGTGTGTGTGTGTGTGTCCGTCTGTTACCTATAGACTCTGAAATGGCTGAACCGATTTTCTTGAAAATTTACACAGTTGTACTATAAGCGTCTGCAAGTGTTCTTAGCTAGGTTTTGTGTCGAGGTACCTCTGATAAATATTGAAAATTGATAATTGAAAAATCGGGTTATAGAAAAACAAACGATATTCAGAAGTTTCAAGGTTGCAGTTCTTACAATAGTGCAGAAAACTGATAATATATATATATATATATATATATATATATAAAAGGCAAGGTGTTTGTGTCTATGTGTCTGTATGTCTATTTTTTTCAGCCCTTTTATTTTAGTTTTTGATTCGGGTTTGGCTCTAAGTAGGTATAATTGTAGTTCTTAGTCTCAGCCATGATGCCATTTACTCAGAGCCTTCAAAATTCAGGTTATGATGAAAAAAACTTATTTGATATCGATACCAGGAAATCAAAATTTGACTTACATCCATTCATTTTTCTTTCTGTCTATGGTTTCGCTTTAACTGGAAACAACTATTGCTTTTTAGTCTTTCGTGCCAACATCCAAAGAGTCTGAGCTCTAGGACCATGGATTAGTTTTAAAGCTTTCATTACACCCGAGCAACATCAGGCTATACTGCTACTATATATATTTATATATTAAGAGTAGTACAAACAAATGGCTTAACAGTCTACTGTTCACAATAATTCACTTTTTTGAAGAGTGCTTGATACTTAGTACAGCAATATTTTTATTATAAGTGTTTATAATAAAATATAGGTTACTGCAACACAACAGCTCTTGTTTTGGTAAGTCTCTCTTTTAATTGTTTGAAGAGGTACTAACAATTAGTACCAAAACATGACAGCTCAGGTTGCAGTAAACTGTTTTTATTAAACACTTATGATAAAAATATTATGATATATATATATATATATATATATATATATATATATATATATATTATATATATATATATATATATTATTATATATTATTTATTTTAAATCCTATATCTTTTTATTCCCTTTTATTAATAATTATGCCTTTTTAAGTAAAGGCCTTTTTCTAATATTTCAACGTTTTGGGGAAATTAGGTTTTTGAATTTGTCCAGCGTCTGTAATATTTAAAAAATTTTTTCTTTAGTTTCTTTCTTTTTCCCTCCCTTCCTTCTTTTATCTCTCTTACCACCTTTCTTCCGTGTTGCTTAAACTTAGGTCGATTTAACACAGCTGTCTGTTAATTTTTAGTTACATTCTCCCTTTTTTTTGCGAACCCAGACGATGTCAATTTTTTTCTTTTCTTATTTATTTGATTTTATTCTATCTTTTTCTTTTTCTTTTTCTTTTTCTTTTTCTTTTTCTTTTTCTTTTTCTTTCCCTTTATTTTTCTTTTATTTTATTTTATTTTATTATTTATTTATTTTTTAATTTCTTTGCAATCTATTTAAAAAGGAAAAGTAGACTAATTTTTCTCCAGTTTCTGAAAGGTTTTTTCTGTTGCTGAGGTGATGTGTCGTCCCCCGTGGGGATCTTCATATCGAAATGGCCATTCAACATCTTTGAATTAATCCTTTTTTAATATATATATATATATATATATATATATATATATAAAAGTGGGTGCTGTGTGTGTGCATCTTTCTTGATATACAATGTGCAAGCCAAAAACAGTGCACAGATGGCATTATGAATGTTTAGTTGCAAGTAATTTTATTTTAAATAGATTTTGCTTTATTTTTTGACAGCGTTCATATGAGTGTAAAAGTTTTTAATTTGTCAAAAATATAATTTTTTTGATTGATTGATTTATTGTAAATGAATAAAAAATCTACTGGACCATATTTTTGTGTATAGTTTGATATTTAAAATCTAATAGTTTAAAAACAAATTGAATGAGTGATAAAAAGTGGATACTTTACAACAATGTGATAAGGCAAGTGAAATGTACCAAAGGTTGGTCTTTATTCAGAGAAGGTGTGTATACAATAGAATAGAAAATGGGTTTTCTATTTTGACCTTCTGGAGAACCAAAATATTGCTTGAAATAAATATTTCTTCAAAATTAACCCATTAGAAATCAGTAATGAACTAATGAATTTGTTGCATTCACTTATGCACAAATACTCTTGAGAAAAATATTGATCCATTTCTTCTCCCTTCAGCTATGAGTTAAATAGCAAGAAAGATTGAGTTTCTATAGCCTTGGTTGGCAACCAGTCTACCGATGAAAGTAAAGGCAACCTACTGTAGAAAAATCTTTTGCCTGAAAATAGACATGATCATCCAAGCACTTAGCTGACCAATTAAACTAAAAGGGTCTAGAAATTTCCATTTAGCCATTCAAATATCTGTAGTGTCTGAGTTACATCAAATTTGGTGTAGTTTTGTTTAAAAAATGATAGCCACTACTGGAGAGGTAAATAAACTCACTGTTTTTTAAGCAAATTCTTTATCCATAGTTGAGAGTTGCTATGAGGTTGTGTTATTCTTTATGGTGTAAGTGCTTTTGTCAATTTTAATCTTTGACCCAGGTATCTTGTATTTCAGGTAACACCCAGACTTTGATCAATTAGTCTTATTTTATCAAAACCTATGAAAATTTTCTTAAAAAGAATTTTCAGACAATTATAATAATGTGATTATCATATAGATGTCAGTGTGCCATAAATCTACATTAAAAATCACACATAGGTGTCTCGGAAGAAACATGACTGACTGGGCAGAATTTTTTTCCGCAGTAGGTTGTCATTATTTTTATGCAGTTGACTGGTTGCTAACCAAGACTATAGAACTCTACCTGTGCTGCTATTTAACCCATAACTGGAGGGAGGAGATATGAATTAATACCTTTCTCAAGGGTATTTGCACATAAGTCAAAACAAAGAATTCAACTGGGATTTGAACTCATCGCTCTGATTTCTCATTCCAAGCTGATATCCACTGCACATAACACACATCCAGACTTTAGATATAAGACCTAATTTAGATATAACATCCAAAATAACTGGCGACAGAAATATTTTCATAAGAAGTTTTACAACAAAATTATGATATTCAAAGAAATATATTAATTCTGGAATTGTTTACATTCTTTATAAACATGGTTAGAGTTTGATTGTCTCTACAATATATACTAGAACTGGTATCACATAAAAATTATAGCCTGCTTAGCTTCTATTCAAAACTAGAGCCTGCTTGGCTTCTGTTTCAAAACTAGAGCTCGTTTAGTTTCTTTTTGAAAAATTCTACCTGAAAATTAACAGAAACTATTACCGTGAAAATACAGAGACAAAATATTAATAATTAACATTGAATAAAAGCCAACCATATGCACTAATTTATCAATATTATTATAACTTGCTATAACAGCTATAATTTTATGTGTCTACTGACTCTAATGTTATTCCAGCAAAAACTCTAGGAACTTTATTTAAGGTGTCTTGCTGAATTCATTTGTGTTACTGAAGGTGTCAGATTTACTCCCCAACAAAATGGAAAACAGGGAGAGAATTGGGAGAGAGAAAGAAGAGAATTGAAAGAGAATAGAAAGAGAAGGAGAGAACAGAAAGAGAAGGAAAGAACTGAAAGAAAGAGGAAGACAATTGGAATTGAGAGTGGGAGACAATTGAAAGAGAGAGTGAGTGAGTGGGTGGAAACAACTGGAAGAAAAGGAGGACCATTGCCAAGAGATAGAAAATAATTTCAGTAACAAATGGGGAAAATAAATAAAATATCCATAATATAAAACAAAAAAAAAAAAACCCAGAAAATCAACAGAAATGAAAAAAATTATGAATGTGGGGAGGGTTCATTTCTGTTTTCTTTCCCTGAAATTCAGAGGAGAAATTTTTCCATCATAAAATAATTTTTTCATTTTCAGCTGATGAAAATGTTATTTTTGTTTTCAGTTTGTTTCATTTATTTTTGGAATTTCATCAAGAATTTTCAAAACTTGTAAATGAAGCCTATTTACAAAATATGATACAAGGCGAAAAATCACAGATTTTGTGAAATAAAGTCTTGAAGAGAAACATCAATTTCTCAGAAGGAAATAATTAAAAGCATTTCTAATAAAAATGAAGCCATATTTCTTCCTTTGGAATGAAGCTGAGAAAATGCTTAGAGATAGGGAAAAGATAATCATTGCATTTTGAACCTCAGAAAGTATTTTTTTGGGATAATAAGTCATCAGAACCCCCTCGCCCACCGCTCCCCAGGGAGTAAAGTTAAAATACTGGACAAGAAAGAACACTGGAGATTTAGATGTCTGAAAGAATTATCACATATGCTAGACTATGAAGACCTCCTTAGTAGGCCAAGCATCGAAATAAATATGATATGGGTTTGGTTTGGTTTAAGTTTAATGACCCATCAATCATTTTGGTCATTTAAGGGTCAGTCTTTGAATATTGGGATCACATTTTTTTTTTAATATGGTTCAATTGCCTTAAAGTTTTTTCATTCAATAAAGTTTTGTTGGTAAAATTTTTTCATTCAAAAAAGTTTTGTTGGTAACATTTTTCATTCAAAAAAGTTTTGTTGATAAATACTTTCATAGCATTTTGACACCGATTTGGGGGTCAAATATTTACCCATAGCTGGGACCCTAACAGGTGCTATCACTCTGGGTCAGGGTGGACCTGGGAACAACGGCAATTAAGAGGTGGTTTCATGCTCCTCACAACCACCCAATTAGAGGCCTTGCTACCGGATGCAGTTTACCATCTTTCACTATTATGAAGCCCCCTGTGCATCAGTAGCGTTACCACCTTGCTCGGGGTAATATGATTAAAAAAAAAAATACCCAGGACCATACGATATGGGAAAGAATGAAAGACAAATGACAGCAGCTGCACTCATCAGCAGGTAGGTTAGGTTTAAGTCTTCCACAGAGAATTGGTCCAATGGCATAGAAGAGACTAGTAGATTAAAGTATTGGTTCATGAAAATGTAACAGAGTTATTACGGGGGTTCAATCCCTGTCTACTTGGACAAAGTGGAAATGAGGCAAACAATAACTGAGTAGGAAGAACCAGACAAGATATTCCTAGAATGATAACAATTGTTATCATTCTTTGTTTAAATATATCCTATAGGTTAACCAGATCAACATAACTTCCATAAAGGTCAGAGGGCACAATTTCCGAAATGCTGTGCTAACAACAACAAATATGTTATAACATTGTGCATTGATAAATTTTCACTATATATATATGTGTGTGTGTGTGTGTGTGTGTGTGTGTGTGTGTGTGTCTTAGGTATGACGATAAACTACATCCGGCAGCAAGGCCTCTGATTGGGAGGTTGTGAGGAGCATGGAACCACCTCTTAATTGTTGTTGTTTCAAAGTCCACTCTGACCTAGGGTGGTAGCATCTGTTAGGGTCCCAGCTATGGGCAAATAGTTAACCCCTAAAGTGGGGTCATAGACAACAGAAAAAGACAAAGTTAGACTGGGTAAGAATCTTTAGCTTTGGATTGCAACTTCTCTAAAAGAAGGAAATCCCTGAAAGAAAAACCTCTACAGCTACTCTGTGTAGAACAGAGTAGGCTGAACTCTCTAACCTTGGTAAGTAGTCGTCCCAGAGATGGTGTCTTGATAAAAATCACTGAGTTTCCAATCTCTTGAACTGGTTGGTGCTAGTAAGGACATCCAGCTGGAAAACTTGCTCTAATATTTCATGATGTTTCAATTATAGAGCCATCAAGAAAACCTTGTCCAACCCACAAACATCAGACAATTATATATATTTATAAAATTCTTAATGCCAGTATAAATAGTTGTGTGAAAAGATGGCAAAAGTGTTGATTCTTTAATTGCTATAGGTAAGGGAAGTGATTAGGTGTTATTGATAAGGCTGGGTATAGCAAGTGGATCAGGTTTAACGTGTTAGGAAATTAGGGAAGTCAAGTGGCAGTGGGGTATTGTTAGTAGAGTTTATCCATTTATCTTCAGGGTTTGACATTGGTGAGATGTGTTGATAGGCCAGTGGTTTTGTGATGAAGTCAAGGTGTTTAGCCAAACTGCCTGGTGTCAATGAGGCATGCATTTTCATATATTTAACTTAACTTAGGTGAAGACTTATCCTTTTTTTCTTTTGGTGACAATGTTCGTAATTGTATTTTAGATCTTTGCAGGAATTTGTTTGGTGGACCAGATGTGATGCTCAGAACCTCTGCACAGAAGATGACTTTTTCTTTGGGTTTTTTTTTTCTCAGTGATCACATCCAGCCAACATGTTTAGTGAAATGTATTTGTGAATCAGAAAAAGATCTTGATTAAAGTAATATAAGAAAAAGGAAGTCTGAATATAATTTTTTTTTAATTACTTCGCCCCAAGCAAAGCAAAGCAAAACTACCACTAGTACACAGGGGTTTACAGTGAGAGAAAAAATAAGATACATAGATGGTCAAAGAAAGAATGGATGGAAGGATGGAATTTAAAGTTATAGAAGATGGCAATTGACATTGCATTTAAAGTTTTGGAGATTGTATCTATCAGGGAAGCAAGTAAATAGAAGAGACTTCTGTGGGAAGTGTGAGAAAAAAAACTGTTAGAGTAGAAGAGACAGTTGCATTCAACTATTTCAATGGTAAAAGAATGGGAACTACATGCCAATCAAATAGCACATGTTGTTAGGGTGCCAGGGGAAAAGAATGCATCAAACCAGTTGTCATGAAAATATATATTTTTTTTAATCATATCACCATGGGCAAGGCGGTAAGGCCACTGGTGTGCAGTGGGCTACGTAAGAGTGAAAAGATTGGAAAAGAGAAAGCTGGAAACCACATCCTAAACAGGGAACAAGGGATGAGCCTCTTAACCTGTTCAATAGACGTGGGTGGAGTGTGAACCGAGCGATTTCTGGAAAAGACAGTGGGAAGCCATATTTTGTTGGTGAGAAAGTGACTGAAGTTGAGATGTCAAGTCAGGACCGATTATATTGCAGATCCTTCTTTGAATTTTGTCAAGAACCTTGCGATGAATAGCAGTAGTACTCAACCAGATTTGGCAACAGTATTCAATGCATGAACAAATGGTAGATTTATATAATGTAAATAATTATTTTGGGATATATTTTACAGTACTGAGGAGACCTTTCAACTCTGTTTTTCTTTGTCAGTTTGTGATCATCTATGTAAATAAGTGATTAAATACTTAGTTGTTTATTATTATTTTTATTATTATTATTCATGAAACTATTATTATTATTGAACTCATTGTTTTTATTATTTTAATTAACCATGTACTCATTATTATTATTAGCCAGGATCCATTATTATTAGCAACAGATTTATCATCATCATCATCATCATCCAGGGATCCATCATTATTACTATCCTTTGACCCATTATTATTATTGTGTCTATGTAAATCTAAACTTATTTATAAATGGAACTTTGTCTGTGTGTGTGTCCATTACCTATAGACTTCGAAATGGCTGAACCGATTTTCTTGAAAATTTACACAGTTGTACTATAAGCATCTGCGAGTGTTCTTAGCTAGATTTTGTGTTGAGGTACCCCCAATAAATATCAAAAATCGATAATCGAAAAAATCGGGTTATAGGAGGAGTGGTCCGATTTTAATCAAATTTGATACAATCATAGACAAAGACATAAGAAATTATATTCAGAAGTTTCAAGGTTGCAGTTCTCACAATAGTGCAGGAAATCAATAATATGTATCAAAGTCAATACTCATCTACTAACCACTGGACTCTAGCTCTCTCCCCTCCCCTGTATAACCTTCCCTTTCTCTCCACCTATGTATCTGTCATCGCACCTGCTTTCTCAGCTTTCTGTTGTTCCTTTCTAACTAGTTTGTACTCCTCACTCTTTTCTAATTAATCTTTACATTTATGTAACCCCCTGCACATCAGTGGCATTTCCGTCTTGCTCGGGGTGAAATGATTAAAAAAAAAAAGCTTTCATTACACCCGAGAAATGCCAGGCTATACTGCTAGTTTTAAATAATATATAGCAACTGAAATGTGTCCAAGCTAAAAATAATGTTTACAGTAATAAGAAAGAATGCTTTAAAAATCCATTTAAAAATCACGCTATATTTACAAGAGAGTATTGTGAAGTTCATAAGATGATCCATTTTCTAAAATCTGACCAAACAAAATATTTCTGAGACAGCTTCTTAGATTGAGCTTCTTAGATTGAGCTCAGAACTTTTTGGCATTACTTTATGAATGTTTATACACACACTCAGTCAGTTAAGTGCCATACGTGATACATGCTTGTGCGATCATGTCTCGAAAGAGACATGACTGACTGGACAGAAGATTCTCCCGCAGTAGGTTGCTATTGCTTTCTGTGGTAGACTAGTTGCCAACCAAGGCTATAGAACCCAATCTGTCCTGTTATTTAACCCATAACTGGAAGGAATAGACAGATTAATATCTTTCCCAAGAGTATTTGCGTGTAAGTGAACGCAATGAATTCAGCTGGAATTTGAACTCAGCTCTCTGATTTCTTGTTTTGAGCTGATATCCAATGCACCACAACATACATCCTATACACACACTATATATATATATATATATAATTCATACAAGTAAAAGTTTGTCACTCAACTGATTGATGTTACCTTTAGCATGCTAACTCCAGAGTTTCATAGGTGGATTTATCCTTCCACTCTTCAGTGGTCTTTCACAATTTACTGTTAATATTTTGCAATTTTTGCATTTACATTGTTGATATGAGTGGTTCATGTGCGCGTCAGTGTAGATGTATGCTCATGAACATATTTCCTGTTTTTGCAGGTGTGTACATATGTGCAGGGTGTCATGGTCATTTGTCCTTTTACTTTGTGCTCAATTTTTAGCTTTTTCCCTATTTCTTTCTTTTAACGCAACAAATTCTGAAAAAAAGAGAAAAGTAGGAAAAAGAAAAAAGATAAGAATTGTGAGTTTAAAGCAAAAGGACAAATTTCCCTGATATCTTACACACATGCACATGAAAATACATCCACTATTTATACTATATAGACATATATGCACACACACATGCACTCTTAATATATATATCTCCTAATCTCTGATGAAGCTTTAATAATAATGAAACATTTTTTGATTGATATATGTTTCTTATTTGTTCCATATTTTATCATGCTCTCAGATTACAATCTTTATTTAGTCTTTAACTCATGTGTGTGTGTATGAATAGGCAATTTCTCATAAATCCAATGACTGTAATTTATACAATGTAACATAATGATATTGCATATAACACATCACTCAATAAATCCTGGACCTAACCAATAAAACAACTACCTTTAAGCAAAATTCAACTTTAGTCATCAAAAGTCTCCTTCTAGGGTGATACACTGATTCCAACACTTCTCTAACAATTTGATGCCTTTTTTTGTAGAACATTTTGTCTTTGGCCTCAAAATATACCTCAGTTTTCAATATCATTTCTTATTGGAGTCAAATCACTTTCCCTGGAGCAATTTTTTGAGGTCTGCAAACAGCCAGTAGTTGCTGGGGTCCAGATCTGGAGAATAGGGTGCATGTGGAAGCAATTCAAGTGCAATTTTGCTATCAACTTGTGATACTGTGTGTTGTCTTGGTGAAAGATCACTTTTTTTTCTTCTTTTGTGGCTGTTTTTTGCTAACGTCTTTCTTCAAATGCACCAATCCTTGTGCATCTCAAAATATGGAGGCCAAAACCTAGCCTACTGATGTTTGTATTTTCACCTGCTGCTGTTTGCTCAGCTGACTGTGGATTTGACTCCAGATTGAAGAGGTGGATACATGTTTCATCCATTGTTACATATTTATGCAAGAACTCTTTCTTGTTGCATTGATACAGTTGCAAACAATGTTCTGAATTGTCGATGCATTGTTGTTTTTGGTTGACCATGAGCAAACATAGCACCCACTTTGAACAGCTTTGTTATTGACAAATGTTCATGCAAAATGGTGAATACACTGCCTTCTGGTACATTCAAACTCGTCTGCCTTCTCACACAACTTCATTTTACGATTGGCTAAAACAAGTTTGTGAATTTTTTTGGTGTTTTCTGGGACAACTGCCAATTTTGGGCAACCTGAGTGTTCAGTAACATTTGTGTCTGTACAACCGCATTTAAAGTCAGCTTACCACCTCTTAACTGTTGTATCCAACAGAGCATAGTTTGAATAACACTTATCAAGCCATTGCTTTACTTGAATAGTATTTTTCCTCCTCAGAAAACAATGCTTTATCAACACACTAAATTCAGATTTTTTCATCGTTTCGAAAATTTGCAACAGTAGCTTAACTTAATAATAATTTGTAAACTAATAATCTGATTGGGCTCAAATTTTGTCACATGTCATTTGAAGGTTATTACTTCATAAAAAAATCTATGGATTTTTTATTAGTTGCACTATCTATATGTTAGGACCGGGGACTTATTGAGTGACGTGTTACACACATAGGTCATATAATTGTAAATACATACATATAAATGACAAAATATACATACATACAAACTACATTATTAAAAGGACATAAACATACAGACAAATAGGAATATAATTATCCATACTTGTAAATATATAATGATACATCAAAATTTGAACATAAGGAAAAAGGAAAAAAAATTTAGATATTAAAAAATTGAAACTTTATGGCAAGAATTGAAGTCACTGTTTCAACATGTTTCATCGAGCACTAATTCATTTATATGTTTATGATGGTCAATTTTTCTAGAAGGCAGTGGTTATATATTTTACCTTTACTATTGTAAGATTCAGTTCTAGCCATTATTTCCCATGGAATATCTGTGTCGATCTCACTATCTTTTTTTTTGCCAAAAATATTTTTAAAAAAGGCAGTATTATTTTTTAATTTATCATTACTAGAATTAAGTCTTACAGTGGTCAAGATGAAAGATGTAATATTTTCTAAATAATGGCTCATAGAATATGTAAAAGCATTCAGATATATCGAACATTTGGGCAGTTCTGACAAACTTTATGTTCAGAAAAGGAAACACTTGGATGAATGCAAGAAAAATTAAAAGAAAAAACCTTCTTCCCAGTAACTTGTCAGTCATCTTTATTGAAATAGAAATTTTAAACCAAATTTCAAGCAGGCTGAGACAGACTAATAATAACCAGTGATTTTACTTGGAAATTGATTTTGAAAATATATTTAAGCTCTGACATGGCATAGAGCACTCTTTTTTTTTCCTGTGTAGATCTTGAGCAGATACATTTGGAAGATGCTTATCCTTATTACTTTATACACATATTAGTCAAATAAATCCATTTAAAACTTCAAAAATGTGGATCAGATTAGTTTTATATTTTCTGGTATATAGTTTAAATCTGGTTTGGAAAAGATGAGTTCTTAAACTAAGAAGCTGATTTATTGCCTAATATGTATATACATATATATAAAATAGCAGAGGGAGAAAAATCTCTGAGGAGTGAGGACGACATAATAGTGCCTTCACAAAACTTACACACACAAACACTTAATCATGACCATAAAAACAAATTTCAAGCAGGCATATATACTTAAACAGAAAAAAAAAACAAAAAACAGCCAACCCAATACCGTAAAGAGGTCAACTCAATATAAAGCAATTTAACAGATATACACTTAAGTATGTTAAAAAAGATCAGCATTATAAAAAGCAATTAACCACCTGCAAATCCTACACCACTTAAGGAACAACATTCATCAAGCAAAAAGAATCACCCACATAAAGATATCAAATTACACCAAACTTCATATTAATACAAAAAGAGTTGGTAAACAGCAGCAGAAAAAAAATCATGAAGAGTGAAGACATCACAATAGTGCTGTCATGAATCTTTGAAGATGGCATGATTGAAATAACACTCCTCAGCTAAGTGACAAACTTCTTCACATTAATTGTGTGTGTATTTACTATATTTTTAATATGTTTTCCTTGTTGAGAAAAAGCAAAAGCAGGAACTTGCTGCACCCCATTTTAAATAAAAATTGTTTAACTCACTACTAATGCACTAAATTTTTCATCTCTTTTCCATACAATATTTTTTTTATCTGGAGACAAACAATATTTTCAAAAAATTATAAAATGAAAGTTAAAAGCTCTTGGGGTGGAGACACAAACTATTCATCTTTTTCCAGAAACCAATCCACCAAAATTTTCAGTCATAAGAAACAATTCAAATATCTAACTTTACTTCAATGTTGTTTTGTTTTTATTTGAATATAACAGATTATGACCAAATGTGTTTTCAACATATGAGAGTTACATCTCTGCAGCAGATTCACCAAATTTTCCTATCAATTTTCATTATTCAGTATTTATTTTTTTTAACACAAGATGATCTGACAAGTGCAGGAATATGTCAATGCGATTAGTGACAGGAGACATTACACAGAAAAGAAAAATGACATCTCAATTTTCGTAAGAATTTTTAACAGTTTGGACAAATTGTAGCTCACAAAACCCAGAGAATTTATTACTGTTGTATCCCGGGGTGGGGGGATAAACAGAGAAAGAATAGTGCAAGAAATAACTCTTAACACTGAGTATATATAAATAGAGATTTATTATACCTCAGTACAATAAACCAAATGCAAGTACACCAACGAACAATTAACACGAATAACATTTATGAAAGCAATGTCTCTGTATTGTCCGTCTTTAGAAGTAGACTTCCGTCTAGTGACGTCGAACTCTTGTCTCAGGTCGATGGCTGTCGACTCTTGTATATTGACGAATAATCTCGGTCACTCCCATGTAATGATGAAGACTCTAGTATAATCACGAACACACTCTAGTGCTCTCTGTAGTTCGTTCTCATCTAGGTTTTTTATGACCCGGGCCATACCCATTCCGGGGTAGGACCAGGATATTCCTCTACAACAATATTCCTCCAGCAGAACAATTAGAAATATATTCTTGTTAATTTTCAGTGATTTGTGGGGGATTTGGTATTTGCTGGGTTGTATGTTGATTATTTCCCCCACAAATACAACACTCAATTTTGCAATCTCGCAAAGTGAAGGAATAATTTACAACGGACATTCAACAACAAACAATTTATTACGTGACAAAATAAAATGGTATGTAGAAACCAACAAAATACATGATTCTAAAATTGCCTTTTTGAGAAATATAAACTTGGCAAGAAGTTAATTTTTGTCCAAAAACGTGTATATGTTTGCATTATCAGAGTCTGTAAATAAGCCTTTCCTACTTACATTTGGTGCGTTACAGTTGGCGACAACGTGTCGCGGTGCTCAAAGAAAGTTTGTCGGCTTATTCTTTTTAAGGTCCTTGAGGCGAGGTCACGAACTTTTGGCATGGAAGAAATGACATGGCCGGCAAAGTATACGGTGTCATGCGGACTTAATGGCTTGCTGGGTGACTGCTTGATGACTGTCTCTTTTCTTCTAACTGTGTGTGTTATATACATTAATAGGGGATCAACTAAGCTTCCTAACATTAGGGTGTGAAAACATTTACGGACCAATCAGATTTATTATTTTACTATTTTGTTTGGGGCCTAAATATTTTTGTGTTAATTTACTTTCAAGCCTATTTTTCTAGAATGTTCTTATTCTAAGTTTTTAGCTGATTGGTTGAGAAATATAAAAATGTAATCTAAATTCTACTGCTGTTTTGATCCAATTTATCTAGAATGTTCTATTGTGTTTTTGTTTCTTCTTCTAATAAAAAAAATATGTATCCCATATACCCCCCCCCCCCCCCGCAGATTGATAAATATGGAAGTATTTATTAATATGTAATATAAGTTTTAAAATGTTTCGGCCAATGTACCTTTCTTCCAGCTTTTGTGGTGGTGTTTGTCGGTGTATTTGTTGGCGTGGAGGTTGGTTTGGACAATGTGGTATTTTGTGTATTTGTAGAGTGTTCAGTCGTACTTTCCTTTACTGGTAAGTCTAAGTACGCTGGTTTTAGTCTGTCTATGGAGACAGTATCAAATTTGCCTTTTATGGCGAGTTTAAAATATTTGTGGTGTCTTTCAACTACCTGGAAAGGTCCGGAGTAGGTAGGACACAAAGGTTTTTTGACTGCATCATTTCGAATAAAAACGTATTTGCAGTCGTGAAGGTCTTTTGGTGTGTAAAGTTCTTTAGTTTGTGTTCTTGTGGGTGTGTAAACTAAATCGTTCATTTTGTGTTTAAAATCTTTTACAAAAGTTCTAGTTGGTTGTAAGGAAGTGTTTTTTTCACAAAATTGACCTGGAAGTGTTAAAGATGTTCCAAAAACCATTTCGGAAGCTATACATCCCAAGTCTTCTTTGATAACATTCCTTATTGACAATAAAACAAGAGGCAAATTTTCAAACCATGTTCTGGAGTTGTTGTTAGCTGTTAAAGCTATTTTAAGTTGTCTATGGAATCTTTAGATTAATCCATTTGCGCAGGGGTGATATGCTGTTGTTTTTATATGTTTGACTCCCAATAACTTTGTAAATTCATCGAAAAGCGTTGATTGAAATTGGGAGCCTCTGTCTGTTGTTATTACTGAAGGACAACCAAAGACTGCGATCCACTCTCGTAATATGGTTTTAGAGATAGTCTCTGCTGATATATCTCTAAGTGGGACGACCACAGGCCATCTTGTAAATCTGTCAATGATAGTAAGTATATATTGACAGTCATTTGCTATTGGCAATGGCCCGACAATATCGATGTGTAGGTTTGTGAACCTACCGTCTGGTTTTTTGAATTGTCCTGGAGGAGACTTTGTGTGTCTGTTTGTTTTGCTCTTCTGACAATTCAAGCATGTTTGAGTCCAGTTTTTTTTATGTCAGTGTGCATATTAGGCCAAACAAAACGGTTGCTGATTAATTTTGCGGTTGCTCGGCGTCCAGGGTGTGAAAGGTTGTGGAAATGTGTAAATAACCTTTTTCTTAGTGATGGTGGTATATACAGTCTAGAGTGACCAGTTTTGACATCGCAAAGTATTGTTTTTGTTCCAAATGGAACAGGCTGTTCCTTCAGCTGTAGGGAAGTGTCGTTTAGTTTGTCTAATGTGGCATCTTTTTTTTTGTTCATCTGCAATGAGCTCGAAGGTGAGGTCTACCGACTCAATAGATTGTATTGTAGAGCGTGAAAGTGTATCTGCCACAATATTGTCTGAACCTTTTATGTATTGGATATCCGAGGTAAATTGTGATATATAGTCCAGTTGTCGAGTATCTCTGGGCGTATATTTCTCGGTATTTACACGTAAGGCGTAAGTAAGTGGTTTGTGGTCAGTGAAAACGGTGAAATCTCGTCCTTCGAGTAAGTGACGAAAGTGCCTTATGGACAAGTAAATTGCCAGTAACTCCCTTGAGAAGGTGCTGTATTTTTGTTGTGCAGTGTTCAATTTCACTGAGAAAAAAGATATTGGTTTTTCCAAGCCATTTTGTTTTTGTTGTAGAACTGCTCCAATTGAGTCTCCTGACGCGTCTGTTGTTAGTGAAAGTGTTGTAGTGTTGTCATTAGAAATGTAGGAGAGCTTGGTAAAATCTGCTAATGCTTTTTTAGCATTGTGAAAAGCAGTTAAAGCTTCTCCTTCAATTTGAATTTTTGCATTTTTATTTTTTTGTTGTTGCAACATGTTTGTTAGCGGGGTTAATATTCTGGAACAACGTGGAATAAATCTACGGTAGTAATTTATCAAACCGAGAAATCGTCGAAGTTGTCGCAGTGATGTTGGTTGTGGGAAATTTTGTATGGCTGTGACTTTTTCTGGGATAGGTGTGATTCCCTGTTCGTCTATCATGTGGCCTAAAAAGTTTAATTTCGAGACAGCAAAATCACATTTGCTTATGTTGATTTTCAAGCCGAAATGTGCTAGTCTCTCGAAAACTTGTAATACATGGTCTTTATGTTCCTTGATGTCATTGCTAGCAATGAGGACATCGTCGATATAAGCAAAAGCAAATGGTAACCCTCTCAATACCTCGTCAATGAGTCTCTGGAAAGTTTGGGCAGCATTACGTAGTCCAAATGGCATTCTGGTGAATTCGAAAAGTCCAAAAGGAGTTGTAATTGCTGTTTTTTCTATGTCTTCTTCGGCTACTGGAATTTGGTAGTAAGCTTTAACCAAATCTAGTTTTGTGAAGATTCTGGTTCCTTGCAAGCCCATGGCGAAATCGTGTAGATGTGGGATTGGATACCTATCAGGAACTGTTTTTGCGTTGAGGTTCCTGAAATCCCCACAAGGTCGCCATGCTCCTGTTTCTGGCTTCTGGACCATATGTAGCGGTGAGGAGTATGGGCTACTAGAAGGACGTATAATGCCTAATTGTAACATGTGCTGAAATTCGTCTTTTGCTACTTTATATTTCTCTGGATGCAATCTGCGTGGTGATGCATGTGTGGGTGGTCCAGAGGTTGTGATATAATGTTTGGCTGTGTGACGAACTTCATCAGAATGTTTAAAGAGCGTAGTAAGAGTTGGAAATTTTGTAATCAACTCTTGTAGTCCATTCGCATCTGGTAGTGCCGCACAGATTCCTGTTGACTTGTAGATTGAGGTGATTCCCTTTGCTGTTAGGTCTGTGTTGCCATCGACGAGAGATTGCCTAGCCATGTTCACTGAAACGTTGAAATGGGACAAAAAATCAGCTCCAAGAATCGGTGTTTTTACTTGGGCTATTGTGAAGATCCACGGAAAAGGTCGGCGTAAACCCAAATTGAGCGTCAGTGCTATCTCTCCGTAGGTGTCAATTCTTGATCCATTTGCTGCTTGCAGTGTGAATGAAGATAGTTGGTGTTTTCTTCTTGGATCCGGTGGAATAACGCTGATTTGTGCGCCGGTGTCGACTAAAAATAAATATCCGGTATTTTTGTCTCGGATGTAAAATAGACGACTTCCTTGTTTTATACCAGCAGCTAATGTCGTCTTTACTTGCTGCCGGTGCAACCGTTTTCCTGGTTTTGTGTTGAAGTGTGTGAGGTCGAATTGAAGTTGCATGGTTTTATGCACTTCCTTGCTTCACATCCAAATTTGAAATGATACCAACAGGTATCATAGTTGCGTCGCTCTCTAGAGAATGAGCTCGATCTACTTCGACTTCTACGTCGTGAGGAGGTTCTGTAAGGACGGGAACGTTCGGATGCTTGCAACTTCACCAAACTTTGAACCTGCAGAGTTAGATTTGCCATGTCCTGCAGCAGTTCAGTATACCTGTCTGGCGTGGTTGTTTGTGATGTTGTGTTTCTTGGTGTTGGTGTATTCCTTTGTGTTGCATCATTTGTTGGGTTGTAAGATGTGGCGTAAACGCTCTGGTTTTGGTTATTGTCGTGTATTTTATCAGCTATTTCCGACAATCTATCCAGGTCTAAATCCTCAGGGAGTGATGCGAGTATCTGTGTTGTATGAGTGTGGAGTTTGTCTGTCCATAGTTTTTTTAACACCGTTTCAGACATGGTGCTGCTTCCCAATAAAGATTTCATTTTCCTCAAGAGTTGTGAGGGTGTCATATGTCCAAGGGTCAAATTGTTAAATAAATCATGTAATTTTTTTTCATCCGATGTACCCATACGTCTTATAATGGCGTTCTTTAGTGTATCATATGGTTTGTCCTCAGGCATATGGTCTAGCAAATCGACCACTTCTGCCGCCACGTCGGTGGGGAGTTTTTCCACGACGTATGCATACTTTGAGGTTTGCGATATAATTCTTTTAGCGCTAAAAAGTGCATTTAGCTGAGAAAACCATACTGGTATGTTAGTTGGGTTGTAGCTGGGAATGCTGGCTGATATTGTTGCTGTTGTGGGTTCAATGTCGTTGTTTTCCATCTTTTACGCGTTGTGGTAATTTTTTGTGTTGTTTTCTAATATGAGAGCTTTTTTGTGTTACGTGCTTTCACTAGTCGGAAGGTCACCAATTTTGTGGGGGATTTGGTATTTGCTGGGTTGTATGTTGATTATTTCCCCCACAAATACAACACTCAATTTTGCAATCTCGCAAAGTGAAGGAATAATTTACAACGGACATTCAACAACAAACAATTTATTACGTGACAAAAGAAAATGGTATGTAGAAACCAACAAAATACATGATTCTAAAATTGCCTTTTTGAGAAATATAAACTTGGCAAGAAGTTAATTTTTGTCCAAAAACGTGTATATGTTTGCATTATCAGAGTCTGTAAATAAGCCTTTCCTACTTACATTTGGTGCGTTACAGTTGGCGACAACGTGTCGCGGTGCTCAAAGAAAGTTTGTCGGCTTATTCTTTTTAAGGTCCTTGAGGCGAGGTCACGAACTTTTGGCATGGAAGAAATGACATGGCCGGCAAAGTATACGGTGTCATGCGGACTTAATGGCCTGCTGGGTGACTGCTTGATGACTGTCTCTTTTCTTCTAACTGTGTGTGTTATATACATTAATAGGGGATCAACTAAGCTTCCTAACATTAGGGTGTGAAAACATTTACGGACCAATCAGATTTATTATTTTACTATTTTGTTTGGGGCCTAAATATTTTTGTGTTAATTTACTTTCAAGCCTATTTTTCTAGAATGTTCTTATCAGTTTTTAGCTGATTGGTTGAGAAATATAAAAATGTAATCTAAATTCTACTGCTGTTTTGATCCAATTTATCTAGAATGTTCTATTGTGTTTTTGTTTCTTCTTCTAATAAAAAAAATATGTATCCCATAGATTCAAGCCACAGAAGGAAAAAGAAAAGAGAACCAAATAAGAAAAAAACTTAAGAAAGTTGCTTGAGATGACAACATTACAAAAACTAAATGACTATAAATAGTTGGTTGGTTGGTTGTTTTGTTTTTATGGCATATCAACACCTCGGTGGGTCATTTATTGCCAACTAAATTTTTATTTATTGCTGGTAATACCTTTTTCTTTCAACAATTGTTGTTTTTATTTAAGTTTTGTGTCTAGTAATACTTTTTTCTTTTCGAGTATCAAGATTCATTGGGATTTGTGTTTTTAAGGGCAGGGTTCCCAAGTCCTACCCAGTTATCTAACCCATAACTGGAGGGAAGGGATGAATTAATACCTTTCCCAAGGGAACCAGTGCTTAAGTGAATGCAGGGTATTCAACTGCAATTCGAACTCGGCTCACCGATTTCTCTTTCCGATCCGATATCCACTGCACCACAACACACATCCATCACTATACTCTTGCAGCACCTGGTCTTCCCAAGCAGTCACCCATCTAAGTACTGACCAGGCTCAACATTGCTTAACTTCGGTGATCGAGCGAGAACCAGTGTATTCAATGTGATATGACAGTAAGCCTGACTATAAATAGAAAGAAGAATTAAAATGGCCATATTCACCAAAAGAATATTTTCTCCTTTCCTTTTCATTCCTAAAGCACAAGTAATGAATGCATTAAGTTAGCAATGTTAGCATTTTTACTCCTAACTTTTCATACATCTAGAAAGATAACAAAGACAGCATGCTATATAGGATATCAAATGAAAATGTTACAAAGAAATACAAGCAGGCAAAAGATGAATGCCTCAACAACAATTGTGAAGAGACAGAAACACTGTGAAACAGACATAGAAGATAGACATAAAATGATAAAAGAAATAACAAGATAGAAGACATGATCATCAACCAGATTTGATTTGTCTGTTTAACAGTATATCAACACCTTATGGGTCATTTTATGCCAAAATTTAATTTTCTTGGGAGCTTTGAAGTAAAAATATGCTATTCTGTTTTCACAGTTGAATACAGTAGTTGGTACTTAACTTTTGTGCATATACAGTGGAACCTGCCATATATGACCCTCTTCATCAGCGACCACCTGTTGTTAACGACAGTTGTTTTATGCATGGGCATTGCTAATTGAACCTTAGTGAACGACCACCTCCAGAAAGTGACCAGTGACTAATTAATATCAACGAGTGAAAATCACTGATCAAGCAACCCTTAAAAAAAATCCATGCACTGCAACTTCTAAATTAGGAGAAACTAAATGAGTAATCTATTTCACTTTGCTTTGATCTAAGCCAGGAACACTTCCTCATTGTTTTGTTATTGTAGTGTTGAATGAAACTGTTATTTTTTGTTGAAATGTACATTGCTTGAGTTCACCTCCACAGTCAAACATGGCTGTTTTGTGCGACATGTATTGCATTTGACATGTTCAAGGGATTTATGGCAGTCTCTGTACTGACTTGGATAAATTCAGGGATTGGGAAAATCACAATTATGTCCCTTTCTCAAATGTCTATCTCTTTTGTTCCTGTATTTTTTTTTTTTTTTTGTGTATCTATCTACTCTATTTCTATCTTGGTATATCTATCTCTATCTTTCTGTTTCTGTACCCACCCACCCACTATCAATGTCAGTTTTTTGTATGTTTTGCTTATTTTTTTCCATGTATTATCGCAGATTTTCTTTTGCTATCACTTACTTCTAAGAAAAAAAACTGAAACCGTATACTTTTTAAAGTCCACTTAAAAAATATATTTTGTGAATAAATATTTTGGTCTCTTGTAAATGTTTTTTAAAGTTTTAAAATGAATTATACTGAATAAATTTCTTTAAAGTTAGGCCATGTTTTTATCTTATTTATTTATTACCAAATTACATGGTAAAATTCTAATACTACATTCTGATGAGTGGAATATATGTTCCTGGAGTAAATAGGTCAGAACTATGAGCCTTTAGTGAGCGACAACCTGTCGTATGTGACCAGCTTTTGATGGCAGTAGGAGTGGTTGCATATGACAGGTTCCACTGTACGTGTTTGTGTGAACATAATTGCTAAAAATGGTGATGTGTGCATTTTATTGAAGTTATATTTTGGATTACAGTTTGAGTTAAATAACTGGAGAATATTGTATGGATTGATGCCATGAAGGAATTCTTTTATGTTGGCAAGTTGATTTTGTTCGGCAGCTTATCAACCACTATGGACTTATTTAATGCTGAAATCTAAATATTTTGATTAGTTTATTAAAGTGCAAATTGTATGGATTAATGTAACAAAAGAGTTTTTTCATGTTGATTTATGTACTATTGATAATTTTACTGTAAATAAGTACTGTTAGGAATTTATATATATATATATATATATATATATATATATATATATATATAATGTATTTTTATACTTTCATGTGTTTTTGTTTGGTGGGGTAACTATTTGCTTATAACTAGGACCCTAACAGGTACTACCACTCTGGATCAGGATGATGTTAGGAACCACATCAGGGACACTGAATCATATGTGCCAGTAATATTTTATGCATGGACAAATGGTAAACTTATAGATATGTAACATTTTTTTATTTTAATCATATCACCCCGAGCAAGGCGGTAACACCATTGATGTGCAGGGGGCTACATAAGAGTAAAAAGATTAGAGGATAGTGAAGAGAAAGACAAACCAGTTAGAAAGGAGCAAGAGAAGGAAGGGAATGTCCTCATGTATAAAAATGTTGGTTGGATTCAGTGACTTAACCCAAAGAGTTGGAAAAGGATATACAGGGTGGTGAAGAAAGAACGAGAGTCAAGTGGTTAAGAGATGAGTATTGACATTGCATTTAAATTCCTGGAGGTTGTAGCCATCAGGAAAGCAAGAATATGGACTCGAGTTCCACAGGCGGGAAGTGCAAGAAAAGAAACTGCAGGAGTAGAATTGTCGTCTGAATTTGGTTGATCACAACTCTTTGGGTTAAGTCACTGGATCCAACCAACATTTTTATACATGAGGACATCAGTGTATGAATTTCTGGGATTTCTAAAATTAACTTTGCTACTTAAATTCAAAGCTTAATGTAATGTATCTATAAAAAGGAATAGAGAATTCACTGGCTGATGAGGATGTCAGTCTGAATATTTCATTGAATTATTAAAATATTTGATACACTATCGCCCAGTTCACACTCCACCCACGTCTATTGAACAGGTGAAGAGGCTCATCCCTTGTTCAAGATGTGGTCTCCGGCTTTCTCTTTTCCAATCTTTTCACTCTTTCCTTTTTTTTTTTTTTCAATTGGAGTAGATAGACTAAACTATCGCCCGGTTCACACTCCACCCACGTCTTTTGAACAGGTGAAGAGGCTCATCCCTTGTTCAAGATGTGGTCTCTGGCTTTCTCTTTTCCAATCTTTTCACTCCTATGTAGCCCCCTGCACTTCAGTGGCGTTACCGCCTTGCTCGGGGTGATATGATTAAAAAAAAAAAAAAGGATGAACTTAAAAAAATGAACATTAGTGACTTATTTTCAAGCAAAAACAAGTTTTACATGACAATTTCCTGACTTAGCACCTTGACTTCAGTCACTTTCTCACCAACATGATATGGCTTCCCTCTGTCTTTTCTACAAATATTTTCATAGCAACTACTGACGAGCTTTTTACCCTGGTGCCCTGACCACATAAATTTACTCATGCTACTGGATTGGCATCTGTTGAAATGTAACTGTCACTTCTACTTCAACAGTTTCTCTTCTTGCATTTCTGACTTGTGAAACTTCCTTTCTATTTACTTGCTTCTAAGATCACTAAAACCTCCAAAAGTTTAAATGCAATGTCAATTGCCATCTTCTATCTCCTTGAATTCTATTTATCTTTTATCCTTTCTTCAACATTCCCCCCCCCCCTGAACCCTGTTTTTTTTTTAACTGTAATTTCCTAAGTACTAATGGCAGTTTCACCATGCTTCAGGTGAAATGAAAAAAAAAAACTTTCTTTCCCTTCCTATACCATCACTTATGATTCTGCATTAATTCTCAATGGTTGTAAATACAAATTGGAGTACTAAGGCTGATGCCTATGTAAAAGCCTGAGGGTGGTAAATACTAATTTGTGTACTAAAACATGTCTTTATTGCAATGATTTTCTCCAAGTTAAAACAGCAAAAGTCTTATAAAAATAATTATAGATAAACAAGAAGCAATTGATTTAATGTAGATAGTTTGTATGTTATAAACATAGATCAATAATTATTGATCAATAACTAATAAAAGAGGACATTTACCTGATGTTCCACAAAGATAAACATATTCTGATCAAGAAAGAAAATGAAGAAAAACGGTGAGTAATCATAGAATAAAGGAATTAGAATTTATCACTCACACATTATGTTAAGGACTCATTAATATATCTGTAAGTAATGCATTTTGACATAAATCAAAATGAACAAAGGATATATATATATATGTATGTATAAATAAAAGCTTACTGTGCGTGTATATATATATATTTATATATATTGTTACCATTGTTTTTATATATATATATATATAAAAACAATGGTAACAATATATATAAATATATATCCACACACACATAGTACATAGTAAGCTATATATATATATATATATATATATATATATATATATATATATATTCCCTATTAAATTAATTATTTCCTTGGACTGTATTGATATGTTTGTAGCCAGATATCTATTAAATGGTCTGAGGGAAAAAAAAACTTTATCTTTCTTATCGAACTCTGCAAATTCCCAAAAACCATCCAATCAAAGAAAGACGTTCTTTGTTTCTTATAATTAGACAGAACAAAGGTCACATGACATGGCAGGCAAAAGATTTTTTTTCTTTTTGCTTCCAGGAGGAACAGTTTAAGAGTCATGTTAAACTTTGCATATGTAATGGCTAGCCACTCATATCCGATTATACCTGTCTGCATAGGATAGCTCGCCAATTCTTGTAGCAAATACCTGCTCAGATAAATTTGTGTTTGTTTAGCATTGACTGAGTTCACCTGAGGTTTGTATTGCAGATATAATGAGCAGACCTTAGTTACAGTTTCTGGGAGAGAACACATTATCTGGCATGATCAATCTGAGCAAGTCTAGTATACTTAAACCCTCGATCACAATGACTTCTGACTTTCTGCCAAGAGAACCACTGATGGCTCCCAGATAGTTTTCTTGTTTACCCAATTTTTCTCACAAGGCTCAGGTAAACCAGTGGTTTGTTTTTTTGTTTAGCAGAATATCAACATTAATAAAATTAAGCTATTTAATAGCAACATCTAAATATTTTGTACACAGTTTTATGGTTTCAACTACAGATATTTTGTATAACAAACAAACATATAATTATTATTTGCATTATTTAAGCTCAAACTATTCGCATCATCTGTTGTGGAATTATTTTTGCAGTGGAGGCTAGTATTTGTGCTAAAGTTGGTCCTAATAGGTTCGAGGTACAAAATGTTAGGAACTTGATATAATATGTATTATGCAGTGTAATCTTGCCAGGTTGCTGACTACTTTTGTATTTGACTGTCGACTACTATCGTCCAACATCGACTGACCCCTGTTCCTCTTACTACTCCTACTTAAATCAGGTGGGAGAGTCTATTCACTATAGAATAGGCATGCTTCACCATAACATCATCTTTGTTGTTACCACATTTCAGATGTTGTGCATCTCTGACATTCTTCAGGTATCTGTCAATCTGGCTAGCTTTGAGGGAATTTTGTACTGAACCATTTCATTTAATCTAAGGAATTTGTGTGTGTGTGTGTGTGTGTGTGGTGTGAGATTGTTCTTGTCTCCTTATCCATGTCTTGAGATACTTTGTTCTGCTTTCTTATTTAGTACTACTTAATTATTGCTGGTTCTGTTTCTTCTACCTAGCCTAGGGATTGAACTCACAATTACTATGCCACCAAGTTTACAAACCATTGATTTAATCCCCTAGGCCATTATAAATTGATCGCATGTAAATAAATTTAAATAGTAATATTATATATAATAATTGCTCATCCATAAATTTATTATTCTTCTGTGTTGACATTTAATGAAGATCTACGGATTGATAATTACTAAGTTTATTACAAGAACTTAAAAAGCTATACAATCACACAATGTCTCCAAGAAAATGGTAATTATTAGATTTTATTGATGACTGATGAAATAAGTCACTTTTAATTAGCATTTTAAGTGAGGGAATTCTACATTTAGTTCTGAATGAGATGAAACCATTTGTGAAGGAAGGAAATTATTGCTTCTTATTCAAACCAACCTGGAGTTTCAGAAAGGTATTTTCATGTAATGAGGTGAGAAATTTCCCCATGTCAAAGAAACCTACAAAAACTTGTGTTTTTGATAGTATCTAAATTAATTTCTACTAATGAGAAGTTATACAAATTTTAATTTGCATATATATACATATATAAAATGAAATGGGCTTATTACAATTTTCCAATTAAAAACAAATTATATTGACAATTTCATGAGAAAGGCAAGACTTTATTCAAACTCAAATCATGAAGTGTTTTAATAGAAAGAGAAGAGGAAAAAATTTGGACAGTTCCTTTTTCCAGTAAATAACAGGAAGCTCAAATTTCATTTGCTAATAACAGAAAAATAATTAACTTTTAGAAATCTTATGAGCAAAAAAGAAAATGTTTAAAATCAAGTAGAGAATTAACTGTTAATAAAATACAGTTTCTTAGTTGGGCATCAATTTGCAGGTGAAATGAGAGAGAGAGAAGAGAAGTGAAAAAGTCTGGAATGTTTCAGAAAAAGAATAAGCAAAGAATATGGAGGATGTCTGACACAAAGCAACATGGCATTATGGGGGTGGGTGGGCGTGATGATGGAAAATGTAGAGGGGAATGGATTCAGTTTCAGAAAATTGAAATGTGCAGGTTTTTGTAACCTTGAGAAAATGTGTTTTTAGATTTCATTTGTAAAATGGAAATTTTCTCATGAAATGAAAATCAGAAGAAAGAGAAAGAGTGATAAACAGAAAATAGGAAAGAAAAATGAAAGAAAATTGAAAAACGAGAAGACATATGGAATAAAAAGAGAAAATGAAAGAATGAGTGAAGAAAAGGATAGAAAGAGAGAAGAAGAAAGAAAGGGAGTTGTGGTTTGAGTGAAGAAGAGAAAATGGAACATCACTTACCTTTTGGTGGGAAAGAGAAGTGAGGACAGGTGGTGATTTTTTTATAGAAAGATATTGTAGAAAAAAACAATTATAAGAAAAAAAAAGAAATAAAGCTGAACTGAAAATATTAGTCAGGTAATTTTGTTGGGGTCATTTTATATGTAAAAGTTTCGAGAGAAAGAGAAAAGAAGAGATTTAAGAGTAAGGAAGGATGATAGAAATTCTGAGAGAAGATTTTTTAAAAAATTTTTGAACTACAAGCTCTTTTGGCAATATGGAGTTTGGAATGGTGAGACAGGGTAGAGACATGATGCCTCTATTTAGCAGAGAAAGTGAGGTAGTTGTGTGGATAAAGAAGGTGAAATTGGTCGCCAAGCTTTAAAAAGTGCCAGACCTTGCTTGTTTCCTTTCACTTTTTCTGCAAGATGTGCTTACCCTCTAACCTGGAGTGAGTGATGATGATCAGAGATTGAGACATATTGCGAGATATTGCCCTCAGGCTCAGGGAAATGAGCAAGTAGGAGCTTCTGCACCCATAACTACCTTGTCAACTGCACCAAAAATTATAGCAGCATTCCTAAAAACTGAAGAAGTGACTGATTTGTGCATTGATGACCTCATGAGAGATGTAGCACAAGTATCGACAAAGAAAGTGATGAATCATCTTAAGATATTTGGATTGGCAGCAAATCTACTAGAACTTTTAAAAACATGGAGTAGTGATGGGCCTTAAGCTGAAAAGAGGAAAAATGGGTGAACTGGTGTTTGGAAGGGGCAATGAGGGTCCACAGGTGACAGGAGAAATGAGTAGGGCACAATTGATCTTGGCCTGTAGAAAGCTGTTGGGGCATTTCCTCATTGCTAGATGACTGTGACCCGCATGCAGCTATGTGAAAAGATGAGCAAATGAGATAGACTGGGAATATAACACATCATTAAATAAATTCCAGGCCTAACTAAAAAAAACAACAACAATTTAGAGGCAAAATTTGACTTTATTCATCAACATAGTCTCCTTCTAGGGTGAAACACAGACTCCAACACTTCTCTAACAATTTGAAGCCTTTTTTGTAGAATGATTTGTCTTTGGCCTCAAAATATGCCTCAGTTTCTAATAACACTTCTTCATGGGAGCCAAATCTCTTTCCCTGGAGCATACTTTTGAGGTCTGAAAACAGTCAGTATTTGCTGGGGACCAGATTTAGAGAATAGGGTGGATGCAGAAGCAATTCAAAGTGCAATTGATGTAGTTTTGCCATCATTGTGATCGACTTGTGATACGTTGCATTGTCTTGGTAGAAAGATCACTACTTTTCTTCTTCATTTGTGACTGTTTTTTGACAATTTCTTTCTTCAAACACGGAAATAACTGACTGAAATTTGACTCTGGAGTTAAGTGATGGATCCATGTTTAATCCATCATCACATATTTATGCAAAAACTCCTTGTTATGTTGAAATAGTTGCAAACAATGCTCTGAATTGTCAATGCATTGTTGTTTTTGATCGACTGTGAGCAAACGAGGCATTCACTTTGAACACAGCTTTCTCATTGGCAAATGTCCATGCAAAATGGTGAATACACTGCTTTCTGATATGTTTAACTCCTCTGCTATCTTATGCAACTTCAATTTAGGATTGGCCAAAACGAGTTGTGGATGTTTTTGGTGTTTTTCAGAACAACTTTGGATTTTAAGCAAGCTGAGCATTCACCGTCATTTGTGTCTGTACAACCATGTTTAAAGTTGGCCTGTCACCTCTTAACCATTGTTTCTGATAGGGAAGAGTCCAAATAACACTTATCAAGCCATTGCTTTGCATGAACAGTATTTTTTCCCATCAAAAAGTAATGCTTTATCAACACACAAAATTCGGATTTTTCCATTGTTTTGAAAATTTGCTTCATTTGAATAACTGTAATTTGTAAACTAATAATCTGATTGGGCCCAAATTTTGTCACATTGAAGGTTAGTACTTCATAAAAGTTATATGGAATTTTTATTAGTGGTGCCATCTATATGTGAATCCAGGAACTTATTGAGTGATGTATTAAAGACAATGAAATTGCCACTGTCATGCAAGAGACCTTAACTGAGGTTAAGAAAGAGGACCCTATCAGGAGCAGTGTGATTTGATGTTAGCAATATTGCTATAGTTATAGAGATTGGAGATTTAGTCATGCAAGATGCAGCATAACTGAGCAAAAAGGATGAATATAACCACAAATGTGGCTGAAATGCATTAATTTGGCTTTAAAGTTGGTTTTAAGAGAATCATAAGTAAGGACTGATTCAGTTACAGTACTAAGTTGGCTGAATTCTACTGTAGAGGAAAGCAAGAGAATACAGACAAAAGGTGCTGGGAAAATGATAGTAAAGCAGAGATTAGGGATATTGGGAGAATTGATATCTGAATTTAGATTATGAATGAAAACAGTGTGCTTTCAGAAAGGAATATGACAGATGAACTAACTCTAATACAACAAAAAGTGGTTGGTCAACAATGAGAAGGAGTAGAATTCAGTATGTTGTCTAGGTACCTGAAAAATAGAAGAATTGGGTGGTAGGCATCATATGGAAATAGACAGGACACTATATTTGGTGCAAAAAGTTAACCCACTTGTAAAAAGGGAAGAAATCCAGAAGGTGGTCAAATATCAATTGATTGACCTTTGCCCCAAATGTGCATGATTCTGATGAGATTGGAATGACAAACAATTGGACGACATTAGCTGTCAATATAACACATTATCACAGAGTTGCATACTTGTTGATGATTGACTGTAGACCAGGTCAATTGGTGATATGGAGGGAATTGCATGTGGGAATTGCATGTGGAAATGGCAGCTGTGGTTGCAGAACAACTGGAGAAGGTGATTCTTGAACAAGTTTCAATAGAGGAGGTGGTAATTGACAATGACAGCTTTTTGCTTGGAACTTCACCAACGAAATGCTTGAAAAGTGAAAAATAATAAGGTACTATAGAGCAGCAAACATTTTGGAAGGAAATGAAATAATGGTGTGATGCCATCAAACTGTGAAAGCAACTGGTGAGAGAGGGAAGATATCACTGGTAGAAGTAATGTTTTGCTATAACATGGCTCCCAACATCAGACAGAGAAATGAAATACTACTGCAAAGGTCGATTTTCATCTACGAGTAAAGGTACCCAAAAGATACATCTCTTGAATACTGTTATATCCCAGGAAGAAATAACAGGGAAAAGAATAGTGTAAGAATAATATTTAACACTGAAGATAGATTAGAAGAGATTTATTATACCACAGTACAAAAAACCAATACATGTACAAGAACAATCAACGTAGTAACAGGAATAATGATCAAGTAGAAAATGTCTCTGCCTATGACGTATGCTTCCATCTAGTGATGTATGCCCCTAGTCACAGTCTTTTATAGACTAGACCATATCCATTACGGGGTAGGATAGGACGTTCCTTTTCAAAAAATACCAATGAGGGAGTGCCAGCCAGAATTAATTTTTTTTTATAATCATTTCACCCCAAGAAAGGCAAGACTGTCACTAGTGTGCAGGGGGTTATATAAAAGGAGAGTGATGGGAAAGAGGAACAAGTTAGAGGGGGTGTCAGAGAATGAGTAAGAACAGGATGAGAACATTGGTGCGAAGAGAGCTGCTTGAGAGTAGAGTGGAAAGGGAGTAGAACATGATAAAAGAGTTGTCAGGGAAAGAATGTGAGTCAAGGAGATGAGAGATAGCAATTGACATTGCATTTAAATTCTTGCAGATTGTAGCTGTCAGGGAAGCAAGTAGATGGAAAAGAATTCCACAGGCGGGAAGTGAGAGAAAAGCTGGTGTGCAGAAGTTACGGTTACATTTGATTGGTTTAACTGTAAAAGGGTGGGACCTAATTGCTAGTCTAGTTGCTTGAGTAAATTCATGCAGAGGAGGTACCAGGGAGCTAAGCTCATCAAAGCAGAAGTCATGAAAGTATTTGTAAAAGAGACAGAGGAAAGCCACATTACACTGGTGAGAAAGTGACTAGAATTGAGTTACCAGGTCAGGATCAATTACATTGCAGATTCTTCATTGGATTTTGTCAGGAACCCCAAGATGAATGGCAGAGGCACCTGACTCTATGTGACAGCAGTATTCAATGCATGGGCAGATGATAGATTTTTTTATGAGTAAGATGGATTCAGGAGAGAAAAACTTTTTTAGCCCTACACAGTGAACTGACCTTCCGAGCAGTAGATTTAGCTATGGATTCAATGTAGTCATTGCATTTGAGATCTACTGAGAGAGTTAGGCTGAGAAGGCACAATGTTTTGCTTTCAGGGAGACTAGCCTGAGCCATGCTGATGAGGCAGGGTAGGAGTGATTGTCTATGGGGGTTAAATGATAGTAGCTTTGTTTTGAAAGCATTAAAATTTATGAGCCATTTCTTACCCCATTCCACCACAGATTGGAGGTCCTTTTCAAGATCAGCAGTGAGGTTTGCTTTGTCAGCCTCAGAAGATTTTATATCAAGGTGGGAGTAAATGGTGGTGTTGTCAGCATAAATGTCTACTTGGGATCTGATTACACCCGGGAGATTGCTGATGAAAATCAGAAAAAATGTAGAACCTAGAATAGAGCCTGTGTTTGTATGATATTATCTGGAAGTATGGCTGTTCAATACTGGCTTTATTAAATCATTTGAAAGGATTAGATCAAACAAGTGTGCAGTTATACCATTACCCTGTAGCTTGCATAAAAGGCCAGCATGCCAGACCCTGTCAAATGCTTTGGAGGTATCTAAAGCAACAGCTTAAGCTTTGCCATTCTCATCAAGAGCCTTGTATATATACTCTGTGATGGTTGTTAGCATATCAGCAGTAGACCTAGTGAAGTCTATACTGTTTATCAGAAAAGAAGCTGTGGACTGTGAGATGTTGAACCACTTGAACTACTTCAGCATTGAACACTTTGCTAAAAATTGGTAGAAGGCTGGAAAATAGGGAAAGAAGTTTGGGTGCAGAATGCAATAAACGAGAGGGGTGGTGACTGGAGTAGAATCACCTGTGGATGGTATAGCAAGGCATATATTGGATTTAAGGCAAATGGTTCTTGCAGATGATGATGCAAATGCTGAAATTGAAATGAAATTGAACTCTCTCTAGTCTGGTGCCAAGTGTCAACCTAGACACATGACTATGTTGCATGAAATGATCGTTTAGGATCAAGAGGGCCTGTAGTTTTAACGAAGAAGAGAAAATGAAATGCTGCTTACCTTGTGGTGGGTGAGAAGTGGCGAGAGGTAGCAATTTCTTTCATAAAAAAATAATGTAGAAAGAGAGAAGAATTATGAGAAGAGAGAAAAGCAATAAAGCTCGACTGAAAATACGAGTTGGGTGATTTTTTTTCTTCATTTCTTACGTGAATGGTTGGAAGAGAGGAAGAAAGAGATTAAGAGTAAGGAAGGACAACAGAAATCTTAGAAGAATTTTTTTTTCTTTTTTAGTTTTTGAACAATAGAAGCTAAAGAAAACGAAAGAACAACAACTAAGGGAGGAGGGGAAAGAGGAAAAAAAGGTAAGTAAAAATGAAAAAAAGGGGGAAAAAGGCAAATAGAAGGAAAACGCACATTAAAAACAACAAAAGTACCTGGTCAATCACTTGTTAATAAAATGTGTGTGTGTGTGTATATATATATATATATATTTTTTTTTTTTAAATACATTTTTTTAGAAAAAATTGTAGATATTTTACAATTTCATGAGTAATAGGTATTTCCCATTGGTCTGACAAGCAGCAAGGTTTGCCTGTGAAATACGTATTACCCATGAAATTGTAGAATATCAAAATTTTTCTCTAAATTCTATTACTCTGTTAAATTAAATAAATTTAGTATTGAGTTCTTTTGAATTCGTCTCTATCAGAATTTACCTGACTTATATACTAAGTATTCTATATATATATGTAATTTATAAAGGATTTTTGATTAATCGAAAATCCTTTTTAAATTATATTACTCTGTTAAATTAAATAAATGAATTTAACATTGAGTTCTTTTGAGTTCGTCTATCAGAATTTACCTGACTTATATACTAAGTATTCTATGTTATGTATATATATTACATATAAAGAAGAGATACAACAAAATAAATTCAAAATAAAAAATATAAAAATAAAAAATATATAAGAAATAGATCAGATGAAAGAGGGACCTTGTAAGGCCGTTATTTCATCTGACCTATTTCTTTCTTATGTATATATATATTTTTTTAAATACATTTTATTTAATCTACTTTTACTTCTGTCACCAAAGTGGCAAACTTACAAGTTTTGACAAGAATATGCCATGCTTTACTTTTTTCCCCACCCTCATTTCTGTTTTTTACACAAACAAAAAAATTTATTTCCTTGTAGTGTTATGTTTTCACTGATGAGACAGTGTTAACTTCACTTGTCAAGATGACAATCCAATCTTGGAAAATTTGAATTTCTTTTATATGCAATGTTGGCTGTGTAAATGAATTTAATTACATTAAGCCCTCAGGCTGGATCAGTTTTAATATTTAATATCAACAAGATCTGTTGGGATTTACCTCCAAGCCATTTCTTTTGAATTTATAACCAATATGTGTGTGTGTGTGTGTGTGTGTGTGTGTGTGTGTGTGTGTGGAAAAATTAATACAATCAATAAATAAAACAAGAAAATTAAAATATAGAAATACATTTTCCCATGATGCTAGTCATAAAATGAACCAGAAAAGGCTTAATCATCCCCGCAATTTTAGGACCTGACTTCTGAAAAGCACAAAATCTCTTTCCACTTTTCAACTCATAGCATTCAGATATATTCTGCAGCTTCATCCAAAAAGTGCAACTTTTATTTTGTTTGTTCCATCTTGGGACAAAGCTGACTCAAATTTGGCCATTATAACCATGCTTACCCTTACTTACTTCTGGATCAGTAAAAGAAAATGGACACACCCAAAAGACATTAAGAACTTTATTCCCTTCTGCTTTTATATATAAAATACAAAATCAGTATTAGAAATCCTACTTTCTGTTGCTTCTATATAAATTCTTTATGTGTGAACACAAACCTACAATACACCAGCAAGTAAACTTTATATATATATATATATATATATATATATATATATATATATATATATATATATATGTGATAAAATAAGTAAAGAACAAGTTGGAAAAGTGTCTTTAATCTAACGTTTTACTTTATTAAGTTTCTTCAGAGATTTGTTGATAAGATATGGATTTCAAAATTTTTAAAGATCTTTATGAAAGGAAAAACAGAGTATATTGATTGAGGTTTGATATCATTGATCAGATACATATCATATTTTGAATTTGTTCTTAGGTTACTGAATTGAATGCAGTTTGGTTTGGCTAGCAAATTGAATCCCCTCAGTCACTGGGGTTTGGTTTTTTTTTATAATCATTTCACCCCAAGCAAGGCATTCCACTGCCACTATTGCACAGGGGGTTACATAGGGGAAAGTGATGAGAAAGAGTGGTTAGATATAGGAAATGTCAGAAGGAGGGTGATAGACGGGTAAGGATACCAAGAATGAGGGTTGGGTAGATGGGAAGAGTGTTTGAGAGAATGGATGAGAGTGTGTTAGGAGGTGTCTATTGACCTTACATTTAAATTCATAGAGATTGTAGCTGTCGGGGAAGCAAATATATGGAAGGGAATTTAACAGGCAGGAAGTGCGAGAAAAGAAGCTGTTAGAGTAGATATTGTGGTTGCATTTTATCTGTTTCACTGTAAAAGGGTGGGACCTAGTTGCTAATCTAGTATCTCATGCAAATTCATACCTAGGGGGCACCAGTGAAGTTCATTGCAGCAGAAGCCATGAAAGTATTTATAGAAGAGGCACAGGGAAGCCATGTCACGCCGGTGAGAGAGTGACTGCAGCCGATCTGCCAAGTTGGTATCGATCACATTACAGATTCTTTGTTGTATTTTGTCAATTTTTTCTCTGTGGAGAATAGTAGGGACACTTGACCAGATGTGGCAGCAGTATACACTCCAAGTGAGTATAGAACAAAGAAAGAATTTTTTCCAATGTCCAAAACATTAATTTAAAACAGTGCTCGATATATAATATATAGAGCTGTGAATATTTATTGTAAGTTATATTTTAGAACATGTACCACACTAACAAGGAACCAAATATAGATAGTGAAGATTTCCATTCTTCTTTATTCCTCCTGAAGAGACATTGGAGACCCAATGTCGAAACAACCATATGATTGTAGAGGACACATAAATATAAAAACATTATATACATGTTCTAAAATATAATTTATAATAAATATATATATATATATATATATATATACACTAGACTTTGTAAACAGTAGCTACTCCGGCATTTACACATTGCTCATTCGATAATGAATTGGAGCACGCTAGCTATTGGGCGTGTTTATATGCGCTAAAAAGTCTGCTTTTTTTCTACTGGACGCTCGTGGCCTAGGGGTAGAATTGCTGACTGACGCCAATTCGGCCGGGTTTTGATCCTGGGTTAGGAAGCGACCGGAGTCTAAGCTGTACTGATGAGCTGTAATACAGCGAAACAGATCTGTCTGCAGATGACTATAGTATATATATATATATATATATATATAAACACAATATTCTTTACTTATGATTGTACACTTTGCCAGATTTTATAATGCAAGTCAATATTTTTGCAATAAAATTATTAAAAATAATATTCATTAAATTTTCCATATGTATGTTAAATATACTTTCAGAAATTCAGTTTATCTAAATTATTAAAAATATTTACAATAACTTAGCGATCTTTTAGATTTTGCTATCCAACTTGAGATTTCTTCATTATATTGAAACAAATATGACTGATAAACTCACAGCCAGTCTAGATATAAAATCTATTTACACTAATACCTCAGTTAAAAAATTGCTTAATTCTCTTAAAAAAAGCACCTAGCATAATCAAAGATAAACCTCTCCCTACCAATAACTAAAATAATAAAGATCTTTCATCTCATCACTATTGAATACTATTTCACATTTAGTAGTTTTTATAAACAAAAATTTGAATTAACCCTGAATAGAGTTTCGACATGAATTTTCTCATAATTTCTCAAATTTTGTTCTTTCCAAAAAATTAAAAAAAAAATCAACATACTTTCGATATACTTTCACGGCTTCTGCTCCGATGAACTTAGCTCACTGGTGCCCCCTATATATAAATTTACTCGAGCCACAAGATTATCAACTAGGTCCCATCCTTTTACTGTAAAACCAATAAATTGTGAACGCAGATTCTACTCCAACAGCTTCTTTTCTCACATTCCCCGCCTGTGGAATTTCCTTCCATTTACTTGCTTTCCTGACATTATAGCAATCTCCAAGAATTTGAATGTAAAGTCAATTGTCATCTTCTATCTCACTAATCCGCATCCTCTCTTTCTCTCATACTCCTTTCTTCATCCACTCCACTCTCATCAGTATTCTCATCCTTTTCTTATCCACTTCCTGACAGCCCCTATAACCTGTCACTCTTTCTCATAACTTTCCTCCTATATAACCCCCTGAAGAACAGTGGCAATAAAATGCCTTGCTTGGAACAATATCATTATAAAAAAAAAGAAATATCCTGATGATGTTCTATTAATATATGCTGATGATACTGATTTTTCTGATTTTGGAGATAAACTAAGCATTGTCGAACATACAATAGAATTTACAAGAAATGACACTTTACCTTTCCTAGATATCATACTGCACCATCTTGACAACAGCTTAAAACTTATGTCCATAAAAAAAAAGAAAAAACACTGATAAAATATATCGAATAAATTTCTCTTCCCATCATAACAACAAAATAAAAGCAGGTATAATCATCAAATTCTATTTAGGAACACCCAGAATTTGCAGCCCTTAATATTTTCATAAATATATTGAAAAACAACTTTCAAGCTTCTTTAGTACCCTAATTCATATTTAATGCAAAATGAAAGGCTCATAAAATATTTAAAAATATAAAAGCAGCCCCTCCTAACAAACTCAATGAATCCAAGACACTATATTTCTACCCACTATCACTACTATAATTGAGAAGAATCTAAACTGAACAGAAAATTTATTACAACTACATCATTAAAAAAAAAAAAAGACTTAATACCAAACAAAACAATAATTCACTCTATTACCTGAAATAATTGTCACAAGGAATATATAGGAGAAATCTCAAGGAATTTAAATACAAGATTATATGAACACAAAAGAGATCATTCACAAAACAACAGACTAAACTTTATTGGAGTAGATAGACTAAACTATCACCTGGTTCACACTCCACCCGCTTCTATTGAACAGGTGAAGAGGCTCATCCCTTGTTCCCTGTTTAGGATGTGGTTTCCAGCTTTCTCTTTTCCAATCTTTTCACTCTTTTCTTTCTTTTTCAATTGGAGTAGATAGACTAAACTATTGCTCGGTTCACACTCCACCCACGTCTACTGAACAGGTGAAGAGGCTCATCCCTTGTTCCCTGTTTAGGATGTGGTTCCCAGTTTTCTCTTTTCCAATCTTTTCACTCTTTTCTTTCTTTTTCAATTGGAGTAGATAGACTAAACTATTGCTCGGTTCATACTCCACCCACGTCTATTGAACAGGTGAAGAGGCTCATCCCTTGTTCCCTGTTTAGGATGTGGTTCCCAGTTTTCTCTTTTCCAATCTTTTCACTCTTTTCTTTCTTTTTCAATTGGAGTAGATAGACTAAACTATTGCCCGGTTCACACTCCACCCACGTCTATTGAACAGGTGAAGAGGCTCATCCCTTGTTCCCTGTTTAGGATGTGGTTTCCGGCTTTCTCTTTTCCAATCTTTTTACTCTTTTCTTTCTTTTTCAATTGGAGTAGATAGACTAAACTATTGCCCTGTTCACACTCCACCCACGTCTATTGAACAGGTGAAGAGGCTCATCCCTTGTTCCCTGTTTAGGATATGGTTTCCGGCTTTCTCTTTTCCAATCTTTTCACTCTTTTCTTTCTTTTTCAATTGGAGTAGATAGACTAAACTATTGCTCGGTTCACACTCCACCCACATCTATTGAACAGGTGAAGAGGCTCGTCCCTTGTTCCTTGTTTAGGATGCGGTTTCCAGTTTTCTCTTTTCCAATCTTTTCTTTCCTACGTAGCCCCCTGCGCTTCAATGGCGTTACCGCCTTGCTTGGGGTGATATGATTAAAAAAAAAAAATTAAATGCATTAGATGTTCTTTGTAATGATCTTGGCCATAATTTTAATATACAAAAAAGCTGCTCTAATGAAAAAGAAAATAATTCACTAAGACGAAATTGTTTAGAAAGTGCTTTAATCCTTAGGTCCTCAACAGTAAAGTTGTGTCCAGGTTCTTACAACGTTTCACCTTTCTTAGCAGATTTTCTATTATCACACAATGTAGGATATTTAATAACAAAAATTGTGGAATGGAAAAGAAAAAAATCTAAATGACATTGGCATGATATTTATTTTTTTTTAATCATTTCACCCCAAGCAAGGCATTCCTGCCACTATTGCGCATGGGGCTACATAGGGGAAGGTAAAGAGAAAGAGTGGTTAGGTGTAAGAAATGTCAGAAGGAAGGTGATAGATAGATAAGGATACTGAGGATGAGGGTTGGGCAGATGGGAAGAGTGTTTGAAAGAATGGGAGCGACTTAGTGTGCTAGGAGGTGTCTATTGAGCTTACATTTAAACTCCTGGAGATTGTAGCCATCGGGGAAGCAATCATGTGGAAGGGAAGTGCGAGAAAAGAAACTGTTGGAGTAGAAGTTGCGGTTGCATTTTATCGGTTTCACTGTAAAAGGGTGGGATCTAGTTGCTAATCTAGTTTCTCGTGAAAATTCGTATCTAGGGGGCAGCAGTTATCCAAGTTCATTGGAGCAGAAGCTGTGAAAGTATTTATAGAAGAGACACAGGGAAGCGACGTCGCGCTGGTGAGGGAGAGACTGCAGGCAGTCTGCCAAGTTGGTATCGATCACATTACAGACCCTCCACTGTACCTTGCCGAGAAGCCCGAGGAGAATAGCAGGAGCACCCGACCAGACATGGCAGCAGTATTCAATGCACGGGTGGATGGTAGATTTAGATTCAAAATGCATTAAAAAAATAATCTGTAAATTTAAAATTTCCAGCATGTTCCATGTGCGCACACACACAGGTTACATCAACATAAATTTAAATTTAATCTGACAAAGTCCTAAAGAACAAAACCTGTTGCATGAAAACTTTTTCCCCTCTGTCATACATCTCCCACCCCCAATATACGATAAAACTATTGTTTTAAGGTATGCTATACTTATGGGTAAAAGTGCTCAAAGTCATGGATAAAGCATGTGTAAGTTTAAGAATAGCACTACAGTTAACACCAAGTAGTGACGGTTGGTTTAAGGTTTGAAAAAAAACAAAAAACTTTAGGCTAAATAATAATAATAATGATATTTTTTTAATTTCAGATTTCTAAAAGATTTCTTTTCAGTCGTAACAAAGATATAATCTTAAAAATGAAACAAATAATTGAGTGATGCAAAACAACTTTGGAAATATTAAAAACAAAGTTAAACAGAAATCATGGCACAATTAAAAAAAGAAATTGAAAAATTGGCAACAATAAAAAAAAGAACATTTTTAAGAATGTGAACAAAGAGAAAAATAATGAAATATTAAGAAAATTAGCTAAAGATAGAAAAGCAAGTAAATTACTGCTTTTAAGTAAACATTATAGTGGGGAATCCATTCTTTTCCAGTTTATAGTGGGAGTCCGTTCTAGTGAAGAGTAGTTGTATATTATTGCAGATTAACGGAATTTGGCCTCATAGCCCACTATAAGTCATAAAATGATTACATATCAAGAAAAGCAAATTGAGTTGAAAAATAACATTTTATATATACACATATCAATTAAGGTTTTTACAATTAAACTAATCCTTTGAATATGAGTACAATGGACATTAAAATGTTCATGGCAATAAAATGCTGAAAGAGAATTAATACTTAGGAATGTGGGAGCATTGTAAGTGAGAAATGTCTTTGATGTATTCCCTCCTTAGATCAGTAAGTAGTTTTGAGACAGCAAGATAAGATGAGAGGGAAGGGAGGCTAGGATAGTAAGCTGCTTGACTTAGGTCAAGAGGATACTGATTACACTCCTCTCTCTCAAGTCTGGGTCTGTCTGTCTGGGTGCTTTCTGTATCGGCTTTTTATTTCAACTTTTTGGATTGCAGCAGATCATTTGGGAATTCATATCCGTATTTGATTCTGGGCTTCCCATTGGCCGATAAATAAAATTTGCGTAGACTCGCAAACTGAAAATTTAATATTTAATTTATTTTTAGTTTTCAACCAGAACATCTGCACGAACCCAGATGCACACCGACAACTTTTGGTCATTTGCTTTTTTGTTGTGAGGGTGCAAACATCCGGTCCATCGCTTTTGCTCAGTCGATATCACCACAACATCACAAAGAGCAAGAGTATATTAAGTCTGGGGAGAAATACCTAACCGGTTGCTCTCCCAGCAACTTGAGAAGAAGAAAGAGATGTGAAGTAACAAAAATAATGCTACCTCAGAGACCACAGCAACTATAGGAACAAAATTCTCACAGAACCTACTTCACATGATACTGTCTTGTTAATTCCTGGTTTTTCCATCACTTTTATTGGCATGAGGCTTCTTACAAAGACCTGGATCTTGACCAGTTGCAGAGAGGCCTGTATCTAGAAATGCAAAGATGTCCTTCTTTATTAATAGGGAAAATCCAGATAGAAAGAGTCTGTGCTATCATATGCAAATTAATAGGCAAGTATAAATAGAGAATAACTGGAGAGTTAAGAAACTAAAAACCCTGTCGTCACAAAAACACGAAGAGCTGTGCTATGACTACTACTACACACAAAGAGAAAGGCAAAACATAACATTCTCTACATGTGATTTGGGTTTTCGTTTACATCTGTTAGTCAGTTAATTGCCATACGTGAAACACGCTTGGGTGATCATGTCTCGAAAGAGACATGACTGACTGGGCAGAGGATTATCCCACAGTGGGTTGCCATTGCTTTCTGTGGTAGACTGGTTGCCAGCTAAGGCTATAGAACCCAATATGTCCTGTTATTTAACCCATAACTGGAAGGAAGAGATGGAGTAATACCTTTCCCAAGGGTATTTGCGCGTAAATGAATGCAAGGAATTCAACTGGAATTCGAACTCGGCTCCTCGATTTCTCCTTCCGAGCCGATATCCATGCATATTCACCACAATTTTTCGTGAAGAATGCAGACATGTATATGAAAATAGAAAAGCATATTCAAGGCAAAAAAAAATATCTGGAAAGAAAAAAATGGAAACTATTCAGGCAATAATGATAATAATCTGTTGGGAGCACCTCAGGAAGTTAGTGAGCCTTCTATGCTTCAACTTCAGAAAAAATCCTGACTGAAAAGACTACATTTGAGCTGTAGCTAAGGTTAGTATAGTAAGAAAAAGCAGCCATGATTAGAATATGTTTGTTGTAGTGGTCATCAGAAATAGCTAACAAGTATTCAGCAATATCCTTCTGAGCCCCATAGAAATGATTTTATTATACTTAAGCCAAGCACAAAACAAAGTCCCTCAGTTCACTTGTGTTATTTCTCAAGTGCCAAGCATGCTCACAATACGATTCATGTTAGTTTGTAATTTGTGTTTTGGATTCAAAACACTTGAGTACTTTGTTGGGAGTGAAAGTTCGATTGAATTGGAGTAGATAGACTAAACTATCGCCCGGTTCACACTCCACCCACGTCTATTGAACAGGTGAAGAGGCTCATCCCTTGTTCCCTGTTTAGGATGTGGTTTCCGGCTTTCTCTTTTCCAATCTTTTCACTCTTACGTAGCCCCCTGCACATCAGTGGCATTACCGCCTTGCTCGGGGTGATATGATTAAAAAAAATTTTTAAAAATAAGCTTTCAGTGATTCATACAAACTTTTTAAACAGAATAGTAAAAGAACAATTTAATCAAATCTGGCTTAGATTAAATAAAAGTATACTTTGCATTTAGTTTGCATCCTAAACTCTTTCAAAGAAGTTATTTTCAATAATATCAATAAGGATAGATATTATATGACATGTTTGGTTTGTTTTACAGCATATCAACCCATTGGAATTATTTAATGCTAAAGCATTCCTTCAAAAACATTTTTGTTGGCAACATTTTTCATTCAAAAATTTTTATGTATATATTTCATAAGTCTATTTTTATACTTTCATAGCATTTTGACCCCAGTTTAGGGGTTAACTATTTGCCCATAGCTGGGACTCTAACAGGTGCTACCACCCCGGATCAGAGTAGACCTGGGAACAACAGCAATTAAGAGGTGGTTCCGTGCTCTTCGCAACCTCAAAATCAGAGGCCCTGATGCTGGATGCAGTTTACTGTCATACCTAGGATCTTATATAATATGTAGAGTGAGTGGCCATTGTGAAGAGTAAATAAGTGGCAGAACTGTGCAACAAAAAGAATTGACAAAGTTTGCAATAAACAACAAGAAAAAGAAAAGCCTGGTAAAAACTAAAATAAACAAGCAAACAAACTATGAAAGAGAAGGAAAAAGTAAAATGGCAAAAAGTTCACAAACTAAGAACTGGGGTTGATACACAACAGCAAATTCGAATAAGCGAATGTAGCATTCTGACTTCAAGACAACAATGGACTGAGTCACATAAAACTGAGAACCAGTCTATTTTATTGGCTAGAAAGAAATCCCAGCATGCATTTGTGTACTTCTGCCTATGAATTGTGGAGGGGAAAATGTTTTTCAGTCATTCCACAATAAGATTGAAATCAACATAATAAAACACAAATAATATACTGCTTATAAGCATATCCTGATATTACCAATATCAGTTGTTTAATAATTTTATTGTGATAACATTGACTTGAATAACATGTTTTGGAAACTGTTAGTTAAATTTCTATGTGAATCCTCTTATAGTGTTTTTTAGATATTAATCTTTTGATTTGCTCTAAGCTTAAGTGGATAATCCAGTTGTTTTCTTTCTTTAATCCTTGGATAAAATGATTTCTCAGCTTAAGGGCAGTCATCTAGTCACCGAGAATAGAAAACAAACTGACACGAGAAAACAGTTTAAGGTCAGGTGATAGTTGTTTGGTTGTTTTGTTTTTATGGCATACTAACAGTATAGCCCGGCATTGCTCGGGTGTAATAAAAGCTTTAAAACTAATCCATGGTCCTGGAGCTCAGACTCTTTGGACGTTGGCACAAAAGACTAAAAAGTAATAATTGTTTCCTGTTAAAGCGAAACTGTAGACTGAATGAAAAATGAATGGATGCAAGCCAAATTTTAATTTCCTGGTATCGATATCAAATAAGTTTTTTTGTCATAAACAATTTTGAAGGCTAAATAAGTCCTCTGAGTAAATGGTATCATGGCTGAGACTAAGAACTACAATTATACCTACTTAGATCCAAACCCGAAGCAAAAACTAAAATAAAAGAGCTAAAAAAATACAGACATACAGGCAGATAAACAGACACACACACAAATATCCTGCCTTTTATATATATATATATATATATATATATATATATATCGATTTTCTGCACTATTGTAAGAACTGCAACCTTAAAACTTCTGAATATCGTTTCTTATGTCTTTGTCTATGAGTGTATCAAATTTGATTAAAATCGGACCACTCCTTCTATAACACAATTTTTCTATTATCAATTTTCAATATTTATCAGGGGTACCTCAGCACAAAACCTAGCTAAGAACACTTGCAGAAGCTTATAATACAACTGTGTAAATTTTCAAGAAAATCGATTCAGCCGTTTCAGAGTCTATAGGCAATGGACACAACACGCACAAAGTTTCATTTATAAATAAGTTTAGATCAACCTCGGCGGGTCATTTAATGCCAACTAAATTTTATTTATTTATTGCTGGTAATGCCTTTTTTTTTCTTTCAACAATTTATTGTTGTTTTTTTTACATAAGTTTTGTGTCTAAAAATACTTTTTTCTTTTCGAGTATCAAGATTCATTGGGATTTGTTTTTAAGGGCTGGGTCCCCAAGTCTTACCCTTGTTATTTAACCCATAACTGGAGGGAAGGGAAGGGACGGATTAATACTTTTCCCAAGGGTACCAGTGCTTAAGTGAATGGAGGGTATTCAACTGGAATTCGAACCTGGCTCTCCAATTTCTCACTGCACAACAACGCACATCCGTCACTAAACACTTACAGTACCTGGTATTCCCAAGCGGTCACCCATCTAATTACTGACCAGGCTCAACATTGCTTAACTTCGGTGATTGAGTGAGAACCAGTGTATTCAACATGATAGGCCATAAGCCAGGTCAGGTGATAGAAAGAAAACAATATTTACAAAATAAAACATTTAATCTGCTAACATATTTGCCAAATTATATTTTGCTACAGTTTCATCTTGAATTTGGTTACATAAAAATTGGCGCCCCTAAAAAGTGAATTGCTTCAAGAAGTTTACAGAAGTTCAGTCTAGTCATTAAAGATGGTTTTTCCCCCACAGAACAGGATTACTTGCATAAAAACGAGAAGAAAAGCATTTATCAAAGTTGATGAAAGCTCTAGAAATCTTTCAGATAAATAAATATTTGAAGAATAGTAACTATTAAAATTGTTCAATAGAAGATTCAAGTCATCCATATTTACCGGACGAGGAAAATCTTCTACGGCATAATGTGCAAAGCGATAACAGTAACCATTATGCTATTGAGACGTTCTCTCTGACTTATTACTGCTATAACATCACAGTTTAAGGGAAGCTCTCCGATAAATTAGTGATTTATCCAACAAGTGTAGTAACTAATACTAAAAACACATAAACACCTGTGTGGGTCTCATACATTGACACCCACACACACACATACATACGCATGGTCACGCGGCGTCTACGTGACAGTCGTAGTTCCCGCCAAAAACGAAGCCTTTAAAAACCGGAAACAGCACGTGATACGGCAGTTAGGATTTCGTCCCGGGGCGAGGGCAGACAAGAACAGACATGCCTCCCTAACTCATACAAACACACGCGCACTAATTGCGGGTAGCAGTTAGTGGCGCATATATTTTTTATTCTCTTAATTTTCTTCTCTGACATTAACTTTCATTGAAACCGGACTCTACAACTTCTTATGCATGCTTTCTCAACCCTATGTAACCTTTTTCAATATATTGTTTTTCCGTTTACTTTCGCCTTCTTGTTCATTCATAAATCTTGCTTCAAACCTTAACGAATGTTACGTCGAGTCGACCTTTAAAATATAAATCAGTAAGTGGACGCCTATCATCCACTACAATGGTGACCCCGACGTGATCTCGATTCGGCGTAATTCAGTCCAGCATCGTTGGAAATGGAACTCAGCATTCTTCTGTGTCTATCAACAAGAACTACTATTCAACGTCGTTATCTCCCAACTCTTTCTACAGGACTCCAAGATGGCGACCCCACACAGAATTTTTACAACCGCACACTAGACAGCACAACTGTCATCTCTCTCTCCCAGGTTTTCCAGAAAAAGAGTAACACAACGTCGACTTAAAGACGTTTCTTTCAGCATTCAACGCAATGTCACTCAACCAAACACAACGTCGACTTAAAGACGCCTTTTTTTCTCAACCAGAACACTGAGGAAATCGACAAGCCGAATTATTAATACTGGAGAATTGAGACCTCCAGAAAATTCGACATTAAACCTCGATATCTTTTTAGTTCTCTCAAACGCGTACACTCGGTATCAACAAGCTTCAATCAACCACTTTGCAAATCAAAGTTTATAACCAACTGTTAATTCTTCTAACACCAACATAAATCCACCGTTCAGCAAAACACGGAACTCTTACAAACGCAAGCAACTCAACGTGGAGCATTGGAATAAATTAGAAGATCTTTAACAGACACATCAACTACCGAGAATTTTCCAGAGCATGCCGCATCCTGGCACTCTGATAGGGGACACTGCAGCAAAATCCCTACTCACGCGCATCGCATTTCAGACTCTTCTTCTTTTCAGCCTACGAGAGACAACCAAAAAAATTCACCTTTCACAAATTTTTCTCATTTTTCCATTTCACCATGTGCTTTTTGAGAATCCAATATGGCTGACCAGCAGTCAGACGTTTCAGCAACCTCCTCCCACACCTATGAGCAACGTCTGTGCCCCCACCTTTTTTTTTCAGCAACCAGCCTTCTCTGTCATTTTTGGCATGATTACTACTACTACGACAGGCATCATCATCAACGTAACCAAACCACCATCTATACGGACATATTGAAAAAAATATTTTTAATATTTGTTTCAATCTAGGGGGGGCTATTTGTGGGTCTCATACACTGACACCCACACACACACATACATACGCATGGTCACGCGGCGTCTACGTGACAGTCGTAGTTCCCGCCAAAAACGAAGCCTTTAAAAACCGGAAACAGCACGTGATACGGCAGTTAGGATTTCGTCCCGGGGCGAGGGCAGACAAGAACAGACATGCCTCCCTAACTCATACAAACACACGCGCACTAATTGCGGGTAGCAGTTAGTGGCGCATATAATTTTTATTCTCTTAATTTTCTTCTCTGACATTAACTTTCATTGAAACCGGACTCTACAACTTCTTATGCATGCTTTCTCAACCCTATGTAACCTTTTTCAATATATTGTTTTTCCGTTTACTTTCGCCTTCTTGTTCATTCATAAATCTTGCTTCAAACCTTAACGAATGTTACGTCGAGTCGACCGTTAAAATATAAATTAGTAAGTGGACGGCCTTCATCCACTACACCTGTGTATATTTGAGATATGATATCGTAACTATTTACATTGTTTAGACTGCTGTGACAATAAAGATGAGGACAACAGTAAATATTTTAAAGACATAAACACATGATTTATTTCTTTTTATGTGAGACCTTTGGCATATGATTTATCATGACTGTTAATAGATATAGCAGCCATTTGTTGCATAGGCAGATAACTACTAAAAAGACAAAACAAATCCTTGTGAAAAAAATGTCTTTTATCTTGGTTCAATACATTTATTTTAATTGCCATATTTTGCAATTCTGTGATGATAGAATAAAAATAAAATAAAAACAAATAAAATGTTCCATCACTCAATTGTGGCCCGTGTATTCTAACTTTACGAAAGATTTTGTGTGGGACCTTATTTATTGTTACTGAAAAGCAGTGGTCACTAGAATCAATAATGTGTCAATGACTAATAAAACAATTTGTGAAAATGGACTTAATTTTTAAAGAAGATAAAAGAAACCCTAATACATGTCATGAGCAAGTGTGAAAAAATATTTAATATATATTATGGAGACACGATAGAGTAATAGATAATGGCCTGGGATGAGAAATTAGAGAGCCAACTTTGAATTCCAGTCAAATTCATTACATTCACTTACATGCTAATACTCTTGGGAAAGGTATGAATCTATCTCTTCTCCCACCAGCTATGGATAAATAGCAGGACAGACTGGGTCCTATAACTTTGGTTGGCAACCAGTCTACCGTAGTAAGAATTGGAAACTTACTGCAAGAAAATCTCTACACCACATGTGGATGAGAACTTCTTGGTGCAAAACAAAATTCCAGAAAACTTTTTCTCGGGAAGAAGATCACTCAACTTGCCCGGGGTGAATGCTGCCAGAGACAGACAGCAAATATTAATAGGCAGATTTTCTTATGTAATACTAGCAGTATGGACCGGCATTGCTCGGGTGTAATGAAAGCTTTAAAACTAATCCATGGTCCTGGAGATCAGACTCTTTGGACATTGGCATGAAAGACTAAAAAGCAATAGTTGTTCCCAGTTAAAGCAAAACCGTAGACTGAAAGAAAAATCAAGGGATGTAAATCAAATTTTGGTTTCCTGGTATTGATATCAACTTTTCTGCACTACTGTAAGAACCGCAACCTTGAAACTTCTGAATATCATTTCTGATGTCTTTGTCTATAAGTGTATGAAATTTGATTAAAATCGGACCACTCCTTCTATAACCCGATTTTGTTGATTATCGATTTTCGATATTTATCGGGGGTACCTCAACACAAAACCTAGCTAAGAACACTTGCAGACGCTTATATTATCTTCATTTGTTTATGGGTTTTTTTATTTATTTAAAACATTATTGAGGCAAAATATTTTTTTTACATTAATTTTTCTTTTATTGAGATTTATTTTTACATTAATCTTTCTGGAATGACTGCTTTTAAGACATAGATTTGGAAATCTACAACTTTGTATAAGTTGGACATTCCCAAAAAATCATATGTCCTCCTTAATTTACAGGTACATTCAGGTGCTTCTATATTGTAAACATTTGAAACTTTCAGACACATTTTGGCATTTCCAGTCTTAAAGAGTTAAGATTGACTAAAACATCTTCTCAGGAGTTTTGGAAGATCATTATTCTTCAGAAATGGTTTTGCAAATTCTCACTAGAATTTAAAGAATAATTTGGCTTATAGGGGAGGAATTGGTTCAACAAGATTCAACATGAAATAACAAGAAGGATAATTAAAATTCTTTGAAAGCTCTTCCACTCCTTTGATGAGTAAATTTTGTCTCTGTCCTAGGAATTAAAAATAAATGCTTTTGTTTTCCAGTTTCTCAAAATGCGTTCTGTTAATGAAAAGATCTCCCCAGGTGGAGCAGGGAGAAGTCGGAATGAAGTGAAGCAACTAAAAGATAACACATCAAAAGATCAAGTTCTTTTTTTTCACAATAACTTTTTCCAACCAACTTCCCTAATCAAAATTATTTTGACGAGTGAATTCCAGTTGCAAATCTACAAATGTAGACAAGTAGATCTTAACCGAGAGCTGAGAGAAAACACTTCTGAATATATATGTAAATTAAAACATATACATATTATCCTATGTCTAAAGCACAACTCAGAGTTTGTTGCACTATGCAATCATTAGGTACATATTTGCACCTGATGATTGTGTAGGGCATGAAACTGAGTCATGTTATAGACATATAATATTTGTATTTATTACGATATACTTAATAGCTCTCTGTTATATTACACTGAGCACTGTTCTGTTAACATCTGATAAATATTTACAGATGGGTGAGTACCTGTACATACTCTCTCTCACACACACATATATATATATATATATATTTATATATAGATGTAAACTTGTCATTATACTCATTTCAAAAAACCTTCCAAGTACATACGTGGAAGGAAAAAATGGTAAGAAAAAAAGAACGAGCTAAGCACGTGAACATCAGTCAAAGTACGTAGCCCAAAGAAAAAAACCCGTGACAAGTAACCAAGTAGAGCAAACTAAATAAATAACTAGCCTAGAGAGCCAACGAACCTACCAAGGTTTTACCTAACTGGATCCAGTTCGGTGAAACCTTGGTAGGTTTGTTGGCCCTCTAGGTTAGTTTTAATTTATATATATATATATATATATATATATATATATATATATATGATTTGTTCTTGTACACTTGGCCAAGAACAGGAGAACATCCATCACATTTTGAGTGACAATGGGTATTCTACAAATGTCACTAATTGTGTGATTGAGCGCAAGATTAGTCACTTTAAAGAACTGGCTTTTTCTGGACCTAGTTTTTGTCTAATTTACCTAAAACTGCCGTGGTTAGGTAGCAAAAGTCAAATGCTAGCTGACAGCATGTCTGGTTGCATTATTTCAGGTTTTACAACTGTCAAGTTACACATTGTCTTTGGTAGCAGATCAATGTTTCCCTCTTTTGCTAAAGATGGTCTTTCCCACTTGCAAAATAGTTCCACAATATATAAATTTAAATGTCATCGTGACATCAATGAGTAGAAAACTAGTCAACATTTTCCTGTCAATATAAGAGCAAGCAATTTAAGTCACTTTGAAAATGACTTGGCGATAGGCCAGCACTTGCTGGACAGTCTAGACTGTGCCAAGACATATGGAGACAGCTGTTTTACATAAAGCTTGTTTCACAAAACCATATGTGGGTACTTGAAGCGATATGCATCAAGTTATTCAAACCGAGCCTGTGTAAACAGAAAGAGCATTTTATTCATTCTCTTGTACTATTTGGTAAACTGTGAGTACAAATTTTTTCACTTTTATACACTGTTGGAGCCTTTATCTTATTTATTCATAAATTGTTTTTATGAATTAATTATTTTAATCATGTTCCAACTGTTGCCCTCCTCATTCACTATGTCTCCATCATTACTCATCAATTTTGCCAATGATACCTCTTCTGAAGAAATGTTGGTCTGAAAGGATCCTAAATGTTAAGAGAAGAAAAAAATGATTTCTTACCTTCTTGAATTAATACATGTGTATATATATATATATATATATATATATATATATATATATATACACATGCTGTGAAATCTTACAGAGAGTTACGAAATAGTATTAACCAACATATTTATTTAAATTTAGTTGTTTGAACATCATTTTTAGTGGATAATCTGTTTTTCTATAATTAAACAGCACACACACGCACACACACATATATATATATCCACCGACCTGAATATTCATGTTATGAAAATATCTTTCAGCTGGATTCAATCATGCAACTCCCATATTTCGAACAAATAAATTTAAATAAATATGTCAATTAATACCATTTTGTAACTTTGTTTAGATTTGTTTACATTAGGATACAAACGAGAGCAGATATGAATGTTCTAAAAATCAGGAAAATGTTTGTATAGCTTAATTCAATTTTGTTAAACATGAGATCTTTTGTGCTTGAGTGGAAAGACATGTCAGATCTAATAGCAGCTTCTCCCTGGTATATGGAAGTTACAGGTTTGAATCCTGTCAGAAGATAGATATTTTTTGAACAGTATGGATAAGGTTAAGACATTCAACCCTCGGTCACAATGATTTGTGACTTTGAGCAAGTGCAAGTATCGATGGCTCCTCAAAGGGAGTCGTTTACCCAATTTAACTCACAAGGCTTGAGTCAACCCATGGTATGGTTTTCAGGCACTTTCTAAAGGTGCTGCACACTGGGATCACCTCCTCCAGACTGATAGCATCAAGAAGTCACCTTCCTGACAAATCGACTATGGTGAGAATCAAATCCAGGCTTCATACTCAGAGAGCAGACATTCTAACCACTTGGCCATGCACTAATATATATATATATATTATGGACTCTCCCATCGATTTTGACGTATGAACGTCTGAGTTAGATTACCGCAAAAAGAATTGTTTTAAAGTGGTGAAGTCTTATGTAGCACCATCCACACTTTTGGAACTGCTGATAACAAACAATCAGTACAGAAGGCTGCCACAGCTTGCATGAACAACAGACCTCAGTTATTTAACCCATAACTGGAGGGAAGGGACGGATTAATACCTTTCCCAAGGGTACCAGTGCATAAGTGAATGCAGAGTGTTCAACGGGAATTGGAACTCGGCTCACCGATTTCCTCCTCCAAGCCGGCAACCACTGCACCCCAACGCACATTCGTCAATAACGCTTACAGCACCTGGTACTCCCAAGTAGTCACCCATCTAAGTACTGACCAGGCTCAGCGTTGCTTAACTTTGGTGATTGAGCGAGAACCGGCGTATTCAACATGATATGACCGTAAGCATATATATATATATATATATATATATATATATATATATATATATATATATATATATATATATATATATATATATATATATATATATATATATATATATGTTGCGAGTTGCATTGTGCAGTGAAAATAGAGAAAAATGGACGAGAACAAACGATATGAAGGAGGAACACAAAGACACGTGTGACGGGTATGAGAGAAGTTAGGTTGTGGTTTTAATAACAGGAAGTAAAGACAAAAGGGATTACAGAGGAAGGGAGGTAATTGAATTAAGGATCGTAGACACGAGTTATCGTACTTACTTTCAACACCCCCACTTGCTGTCAGCATGTTAAGTTTGTAAAAACGAAGATATGTGAGAGCACATTTATACCAGTTCAGTGTCCGAATAAGAATTTTTTTTTTTAAACTTATCGAGTTTCACCTTAGTTGGAGGCCTTGTCATAATGTCGGCGACCATGTCTGCTGTGGGGCAGTAAATTAATTTTATTTTGTCGTCGCTAAGAGCCTCTCTAATAAAGTGGTATTTAATGTCTATGTGTTTGCACCTCTGTCTGTGTACGGGGTCTCTAGAGAGCGCTATGGCACTCTGACTGTCTCCGTATATTTTGATGGGGGCGTGTTGCCGGTGTGGATCCATTTCCATGAATAATTGGAGGAGATATAGCCCCTCTTGGGTGGCTTTTGCCAGCGCCACGTATTCAGCTTCGCATGTGGATAATGCGACTGTGGGTTGTCGTGTGGTTTTCGCTTAGGTGCAGGCACAAAAGCAGATTGGCAGGAAAAACCTGCTAACGAGCCTTTACAGACAGCCTGTATAGATTTAGGGAGTTGCAATAAATCTTCTTCACCAAAATCAAACTCATCTTGTTCATGTCGAAGGTGACTTTGGGATGTTTTATACCCACTGTATGGAACAAAACCATACTTGACAGAATCCTCCCCGAGGCTGGATACATCTTTGTACGATTTAGATGAAGACTTGTCTGTTGTAATCTCCGAGTTCTTATACTTGGATAATTCCAAAGATGAAGATCGGACCATTCGGCTATGAGCAGGCATTTTTGATGAATCAGCATGGGATTGAGATTTTGAAGTCTTTGAATCGGTGGGAGCAGCAGAGGGTATATTTGCAGAAGAAGATTTCTGCTTCCGTTGAGAAAATTCTTTTCGTTTCTTTGAACTATTTTTATCAGAAGATGACCTTGGAGAGTTCGAGCGGCTGACTGGCTGAGACAGGCTCTTGTTGGTTAGACTGACAATATTTAATCCTGGTGTACTATGAGCAGACTTCAGCTGTGGTTTATTTAACTTTGAATCAGTTCTTGAACGGTTATCAACAGTGGGTTTTGTTGCAGAAGATGTTGATGCAGATCTTGTAGCTCTGAGACTGTACCTTCCACCATCAGTTCTCATGAAATTAGAACTGGAACCAATCTTTAAGCTTTCAGTAGTTTTGTTTTTTATTTTCATTCCTTTAACTACGTTTGGTAGTTTAGCTATGTCTTCATAGTTGCAGTGGCCGAGTATTTTATGCTACGTGTGGGCATCATGGCATTGATGGCAACTATCTTCAGTATCCCCCTCCCCCACGGTCGTTAGGTAGTAGAGTCTGTTCCGCACGTGTATTTTAAACTTTGTCCCGTTTTTGTGTTTAAGAACATTCTTATTTTCTTCAAAAATGACCGTCGCTCCGTTTTGGGTCGCTGTTCTTACGGAGAATATATCTTGTGGGTAGGAAGGTATAAAGAGCGCCTTTTTGAGCGTAGCAGTAATGAGATTTCCGTCAGTGTCTCTTAGGCAGACTTCAGCGTCTCCTCTTTTTATAGTTAAACCGTTAGTTTTAGTTCCATCAGCTAGTTCCATATAGTGGTTTTCTGGACGGAATGATGGGTCGAAATTTTAAAATTTCTTCGCGTCCGTTATAATATGCGAAGTGGCTCCGGCGTCGACAAGTAGACCCATGTGCGATGTCGAGTTTTGGGTGTGGTAGTAGTAGTCGTCCGTTCTAAACGCGTACGAATTTTCTTCGGTGTGTGCTGCCTTTTTCATCGTGTCTTTTCGTTTATAACGACAGAATTCCCTTTTATGGGTGTTACTTTTACAATAACTACACCACGGTTTTCGCTGTTTGTGTTTGTTGTTCGGGCATTCTTTTGATAAATGTCCCTTTCCGCCGCAAGTGAAACATGACATTTCGCGTATATCACTGTCGTGGTTCTTTATCGTATTCTTCGAAAAAGACGATGTCAGTTTCATGACTTCATCACCGGTTGTTTGGACTTTGTGTTTGAGTGTTTCGTCGAAACTATGAAGTTCAGTTTTAAATTCTAGGAAAGTTATTTCCTTGTTGCTGTGCGTTACATAAATTGAAAAGGAATCATAGTAACTAGGTAGTCCTTTTAATATCATAGCGATTATCAGGGCATCGTCGACAGTTTGTCCGGCATTTCTCAGAGCTGTTAAAATTGTCTCCGTTCTTATAACGTATTCTATGACGCTTTCATCTTCTTTCTTTTTAAGAGATGTTAGTTGGGTGTACAAGGAGATTACCCTCGGTTTTCCTTTACTTGCGTAGTGTGCGCGTAATATTTTGAGTGCTTTTCTTCCGTTGTCGGTAGCTTCTCTCATTATTAAGGATAAACTTTTATCGTCGAGGAATTGAACGAGTTCTGCGTACGCTTCTTCATTTCTCTCAATGTCGCATCCGTCTATGTTAGGGTTGGTACCTAAAATGGCGTCTTTTAGGCCCAGCGTGCGTAAGTGGCATAAAAATTTTGTTTCCCAAATTTCGTATTTGGTTTCATCTCCATCAAATAAGAGTCTGCTCCATCGGCTTCCATTATCTCTCCTGGGCCCATAACCTGTTGCGAGTTGCATTGTGCAGTGAAAATAGAGAAAAATGGACGAGAACAAACGATATGAAGGAGGAACACAAAGACACGTGTGACGGGTATGAGAGAAGTTAGGTTGTGGTTTTAATAACAGGAAGTAAAGACAAAAGGGATTACAGAGGAAGGGAGGTAATTGAATTAAGGATCGTAGACACGAGTTATCGTACTTACTTTCAACAATATATATATATATATATATATATATATATATATTTTCTAAACATATGCTGTTAAATATAAGAGACAATGAATATCTATTATGTTTAATCATGAGCCGTTCTAAACGTTGTATTTTGGCTTTAATTTCAGTTGAAAATAAAGACAAACATTCTCCAACATTTGGATAATTATTTATTGATTTTCTTCTAAGCTTTCAGCTCACATGAGCCATCTTCAGAGAGGTTATTTAGACTGAAATATCATAACATCCACCATCACCAACGATTTTATTTTGTGTTGACATAAAACTCCGCTTGGCAACGGCAATAGTTTCCAAAAATAATAAACGCAGTTCTTAAATTTGCGATGCAGTTTTATGACGTCACACCACGTGATAGCACAAAATGACAACAAAACCATGTAGTCAAATGCAATGTAATATGTTATTTCTGGATTTAAAGTTGATTTTATTGAGTGTTGGTTGTTTAGATTTGATGTACATGACCTCCAATATCTGCAAGTTTCTCTCACTGTGTGTATGAGTAAGGATCACTGTATTGTTGACCAAAATCTGTCTGATATTACATGTTTATGTTTTTCAGAGAAATGTTGTTTAATAATACTCCTCTAAAAGATAGTAAAGAAAAAAAAACTGAAGAAAAGCCCGAAGAATCAACTGTAAGAAGACTGAATGTATGTTTGTTGACTAATGAAACATCTTGAGAAGTCAAAATCAAACATATATTTATATGTCTGTTTTAACAGAGGATGGAAAATGTGGCAGATTAGTATAGCAAAATATGCCTTTCAAAAGATAAGTAAAGTATTAGGAAAGTGGAAAATTTAATTAAAACCAAAGAAAATAGCACTAAACAGTCATGTAAGTCGTTCTATAAAGCAGTGAATGTTGGATAATCAAAGATGAAAAAGAAACTTGAGACAACAGAAGGATGTTGAGAATACCATGAAGTGAACATATGAGCAACAAGAAACTTTTAGAGAAAGTTGAAACAGAAGAGACATACTTAGAATCAGAAAGAGATTTCTAGAACATTTGAAGAAAAAGGACTTGGAGAATTTGACCCTCACAGGACATACTGAGGGCAAAGGAATCAGAGGAAAACTGCAAGTAATCTACCTATTGAGTTTGTGTAAATGAATGTCAGAAGAGACTACGAGTGATTTATTTTTGTCTACCAGTGGAAGGATGCATTTTTTGCTTTAATAAAATTTTTACGTTCAAGCTTGTACCGTTTAAAATAAACAAAGCGTCTACTCAAATATGGGTATCCACTAAAAATAATATACAAAGTCATATAAATCTATTGAATTAAGAAACAAAAAGGACAAAAAAATTCATTACTTCTTTAGGAATTGCTTGGTTTACATTTTAGATATGAAACTGAACAGATATGAACATTTGAGAATCTGGAACAAGAGGGATTTTGTGCTTAAAGCCACTATTTGAACTTGCTTGATCAGGGATGCTGTTTGTGGCCAAGTCAGTCTTTGACCCCTCTCATGACTTACTCTGTGACAAACAATATGGCATGTGTTTTCATAGGTCTACGGCCAATGTACTAATGACCATCACTGAATACATACACCAGGCTCTTGATAATAATGCTGAAGTTCAAGCCGTTGTTCTAGATATCTAAAAAGTGTTTGACAGGATTTGGCATGTCGTACAAGCTCCAGAGCTACAGTATTTCTGGATAGTTGTTTGATTTAATCCAATTATTCCTATCAAATTGTGAAATAAAGATTGTTTTGAATGGGCAAGCTTCCAGATCCTTTCATACAAACACAAGCATCCCTCAAAACTCTATCCCATTTCCCATACTTTTTCTGATCTTCATCAATGATCTTTCTGATGTAATAATTTCCTAAGTAGACAGCTATGCAGATGACACCACCATTTACTCCCATCTCAATAATTGAGTCCCTCAGATCTCTATCCTGTTTCCTACGCTGTTTCTGACCTTCATCAATGATCTTTCTGATGTAATCAGTTCCCAAATAGGCATCTATGCAGATGACACTCCCATTTACTTGTCTCAATAGAAAATCTGCCAAGGCTCTTGAAATGGACATCTAAGCAGTGGTTAAATGGGGCAAGAAATGACTTGTAAATTTTAACACTTATAAAACAAAACTACTCTTCTTTAACCACCATAGACAAAGTTTCCTTCCAACCATCAGAATGGATGATGCAAGTCTTCTTGAGAGCAACACACTGCACCTCCTTGGCTGCACATTTTCGACCGACCTCAAGTGGAACGACTACATCAAATCTATAGCATCATCTACTGCTAGGAAGATTGGTTCTCCGGTTTGGGCCAAAAAGTTTTTCTCATCAAAATTCATCTTGTTCATAAATATACCGTTTGTCGGTGAATTGAATTCTGTTGCCATAGCTGGTTGGGTGCTATGCATCTCAAGGTTCTCTACAAAATCCAAAGTAGGATCTGCATTTTTATCCATCTTAACTTTGCATCTAAATTTTAGTCATTCTCATCAACATGAGATGGCTTCCCTGTTTTTTCTCTACAAATATTTTCATAACAACTGCTCTGAAAAGTGGTTTTCCATGTGAATGTATGTGTGCTACTAGAGTGGCATCTAAGTCCAGCCTTTTACTGTTAAGATAGTAAAATGTAACTACGACTTCAACCCCTAAAGTTTTTTTTTTCTCGCACTTCCCACCTGTGGAACTTCCTGCATTTACTTGCTTCCCTGATAGCTATAATCTTCAAAAATTTAAATGCAATGTCAACTGCCATATTCTGTTTTGAATTGCATTAATTTTTTATCCTTTCCTCAATAACCCCTGTATCCAGGCTTTTCTTTCACACTGTAACCCCTCCCCCCACGCTGTGCACTAGTAGTGGTCTCACTTTGCTTGGGGAGACATGATTAAAAAAATAAAAAGAAATGCGTGTGTGATATGAAAATACAAATCAAATTAATAATGAGTAAATAAATGGCAAAAATCAAAAAATATTGTCAAGTATTGTTCAGAATGAATGTCTTCAGACAAATAACAGTTTATGGAAATCAATTCTAGAGACAAAAGAGAAAATATATTCAATGCCAGTTTTAGTTTACATTGCAAAATTAAAAATTTTGATTGAATCAATGTTCGTTAAACAAGTAAAAAAATTGCCAGCATCATTTTAAAGCAAATGATATAGAACAGTCTGGTAACTCATAATTGTATTTATCTTAAAGATTTATAAACCTGATAATGATTATATTTATATACAAGGGTCATTCAATAAATAAGGTGAATTTTTTAGTATAAGGACTTCTAATACAGATAGAAGCTTACTTTTTTCAATTTTTTTTTCCTTTACTTCTTTTTTAAAGGGATTTAATTATTTTTGCAGATTGAAAAAAAATTTGAGAGTTTTGGAGATTAACAAATATGGCCGACCAAGAAGCCTGCTCCAGGATTGAACCGAGGTCAGTTATCAAGATTTTGGTTGCTGAAGGGTGCAAACCAAGTGAAATTCATAAGAGAATATCAACTGTGTATGTGCCACATGTTTCAGCCAAAAAAATGTCTACAAGTGGGCTAAATTGTTTAAAGAAGGATGAAGCAGTATTGAGGATGAAGACAGGCCTGGGAGGTCTACAGAAGTGAGATCTCCTGAGGTGATCAAATCAGTCAATGACCTCATTCAGTCTGACAGAAGGGTGACAGTGGATGACATTGCAAGGACTTTGAGTCTATATGTTGAACAAACGCAGGGGTCATCAGTCACACGGAGTTGTCTTGCATCAAGACAACACAAGGCTTCACACAGCAGCCCAAATGGTGCAGACCATCAATGAGCTGGGCTGGGAACTGCTCCCTCATTCCCCTTACAGCCCAGACCTTGCCCCTTCAGACTTTCACCTGTTTGGTTCCTTGTAAGCTTTCACGAGAGGCACGAAGTTTGAAAGTGACAATGAAGTCAAAAGTGCTGTGAGCGAATGGGCAAAGATTTTTATGCTTAGGGAATACGAAAGCTTGTGCACAGATGGGAAAAGTGTGTGACACTGCTGGGAGACTATGCTGAAAAAAAAAAGTAAGCTTTTTATCTGTATCAGAAGTCCTTATGCTGAAAAATTCACCTAATTTATTGAATGACCCTCATATACATACACACACACACACACACACACACACACACAGGGTGAGATGGATAAACTGTCATTTAACTGGCACAAAAATAAAAATAACACTAACATCTCATTTTAAAAGTTATATTTACCAAAATTACATAAAAATATCTTGAAATACTGAAGAGTAAATTAGCTTCAACCACTTCCTCTAGATGATTTCAGAATCTCCTGCAACTCTTTTGGATGGTCTCCTTGTTTAAGTTGGTGAATGCTGCCATAATCCTTGCCTTCAGTTCATCTTTGATGTTACAAGGAGTTTTGTTTGTCTCTCGTTCAACTGTGCCCTATGCTTAATTATCAAGGGGGTTGCAGTTTAGGGAGTCACATGTAAGAAGTAATGTAGTTGCAGAAATTATCTGACAGCCATGACTGCATTCTCCTGCTTGTGTGGCAGGGTGAAGAGTCCTGTTGCCAGACATAGGGTCTTCTAGCAGCCATCCTTTTGATTCTGGATAGCACTACCTCTTCATAACACTTGGTGTAGGCCTTCGTGTTGAGTCTGAGGCCATGTGGCAAGATGAATGGAGGCATAATATAACCACTAATAGTCATCACTCCGAACACCACATTGACTAGATATTTGGTTTTCATTACTCAGTGTACTTTTTTTAAGGGCTCAGCATCTTTTGCAATGTCCTAAGATTGACACCTGTACACTCTTAAATGTTCATATTAGAGCCTCTAGCATGAATGTTGAGCAGTACAGCATGTCATTTCCAAATTTCTGATATAATGAATGATGTCATGGTGCTCTTTTTTTTACAGCTGGTTCCCAACTGAACCTACTACACTGTGCAATTGACAAAATCAGAATCAAACAACATGCTTTTGTTTGTTTGAGTTTTGTTTTACAACATATCAACTTCTGTGGGTTATTTAATGCCGAAAAAGCGGGGTTTTAAGGTTTTTTTTAATGTTCAGTTATAGTGAGAAAGTTGATTTAGTCAGATTTTGATTAAATTATTTTGTTTTTATTTTTAGAAAACTGAAAATGTCTTCTCGTTTTGTATTCCAAAATGTTTTGGTGAGAATTTTTCTTTTTCCTTCAAAAATGCATTATGGTAATAATTTTTTCTTCAAAAATGTATATTTTTCTATAAAAGTCTATATATATATATATTTCTATAAAATCTATTTTTATACTTTTATAGTGTTTTGACCCCAGTTTGGGGGTTAACTTTTTGCCCATAGCTGGGTCCCTAACTGGTGCTACCACTCCGGGTCAGGGTGGACCTGGGAACAGCAGCAATTAAGTGGTGGTTCCATTTTTCCTCACAACCTCCCAATCAGAGGCCTTGCTACCGGATGCAGTTTACCGTCATGCCCAGGACCCAAACAACGTGCATGTGCAAAATTAAAAATATAAAATTGTGACAATTTACTCATCATGCTCTGTATATCAGTCAGTTAAGTGCCATATGTGAAACACGCTTGGGCGATCATGTCACGAAAGAGACATGACTGACTGGGCAAAAAATTATCCTGCAGTAGGTTGCTATTGCTTTCTGCGGTGGATTGGTTGCCAGCCAAGACTATAGAACCCAATCTGTCCAGCTATTTAACCCATAACTGGAGGGAAGAGACGGATTAATACGTTTCCCAAGGGTATTTGTGCGTAAGTGAATGCAATGAATTCACTTGGAATTCGAACTCGGCTCCCCGATATCTCGTTTCAAGCCAATATCCAATGCACCACAACACACACATATATATGATAAAAGTATAGTTTTAAGATATGCTATTTATATGGGATAGAGATAGAGATTTATATGTAAATATAAAAGTGATCATTGAGGTCAATACACAGTAGTAAAAGTCCGTGTCATGCTTAAATGCAATCTTCAGGTCATGGACATTATATTTTGGCTTGACTATATGTACTGATCAATGGTCTATCATGATCTATTGTATTGTTCTAATGGTTACTGGGTGGGTGATCACTGTTTTGTTCATTCTAAGAGATCAGTCAGTTAAGTGCCATACGTGATACTCTCTTTGGGCGATCATATTTAAAAAAAGACATGACTGACTGGGCAGAAGATTATCCTGCAGTAGGTTGCCATTGCTTTCTGCTGTAGACTGGTTGCCGGCCAAGGCTATAGAACCCAATCTGTTCTATTATTTAACCCATAACTGGAAGGAAGAAATGGATAAATACCTTTCCCAAGGGTATTTGCACGTAAGTGAATGCAAGGAATTCTAAGAGGGTATTGAGTGGAAATAATTGTGGATCTGAATGCGGCTTTGTGGTTATTTCATAGTGTTGATTGTTAACTTTTTTAATCATTGTTATTGATTACAATATTATTTGTTGTTGATTGCTATTATGTTTACTTGTGTTTATGTGTGTGTTTGTAGTTCATTAACTTGTTTATTATTTACTTAATTTGTTTACTTATTTATTGAACTGGATTATAACAAAAAGACTAGACCAGATGTGGTAGCAATATTCAATAAATGGATGAATAACAGACTTATGAATGTGTAAGAATGATTCTGGTGAGAAATACTGTCTAGCTTAACACAATGAATCCACTAATCTAGCAATTAATTCAATATCAGTCAGTTAAATGCCATAAATGATACACACTTTGGACGATCATGTCTTGAAAGAGACATGACTGAATGGACAGAAGATTATCCTGCAGTAGGTTGCCATTGCTTTCTGTGGTAGACGGGTTGCTAGCAAGGCTATAGAACCCAATCTGTTCTATTATTTAACTCATAACTGGAGAGAACAGGCGGATTAATGTTGTATATCAATAAACAACAAACACGTCTGTATATAAAAATATATCAAGTGATATTTTTATTAATGAACAATGGACCGTGTAGCCTAGTGAACAGAGAGTGAGAGCGCGCTTCCAAGGGTTGACGGGTTACGTACCCCACAATAGCAGCATGCTATTGGGGGCAGCTGTGAACTGCCTTCCTTCGTGTTCTGTGGTTCTGCTCTCACTTCTTCTGACTCTCTGACTGGCGAATCCGTGTTTTCGCAGTCTTTATATATCTTCCAAAACCGGGACTTGTTTCTTCCGGCTTTGCCTTGATCACGCGACGCCCACGCGACGCCTACGTAATTCTCAGAGACACCTGTTCTGTCTGCCTCTTGTAGCCATTTCCGCTACTGCCGGAAATAAGGTCAAACAAACATCCGTTCCTTTCAACGACCGGAAAACACCCCCGCTTGCTCAGCTTCCTTGGGTGGGGCCAGATTATTATATTACATTAATACCTTTCCCAAGGGTATTTGTGCATAAGTGAATGCAAGAAATTTAACTAGAATTTGAACTCTGCTCCCCAATTTGTCATTTTGAGTTGATATCAACTGCACCACAATGCACATCCTAATTCAATATAATCTTCCCATTTCATGTCAGTAAAAAAAAAAAAAACATTATCCAGAGAATGCAAAATGAGTCACTTACCTTGGAAAATGTTTATATTTTTATTGTTTCTGTTACAATTTCTTACTCACTTCCATTTCTGTTGATATTTACTAAATTCCCTTTGTGTTGGGCTCAAAGAGATATCATTAAAATCGTTAAAAATAAATGCTTAACAGTTTGGCATCTTGAATGCAGCTACATTTAGTTTTTCATCACTTATAAACAATAAGTGATAAACTGAATGTAGGTAAATTTCAAATTTTGATACACTGGATGTGAAAATTTAAACAATGACTGCCATTACATCTTTAGTGTTTTCATGTAAACTGTAGCCAATTTTTTTTTATTGTATTTTCTCTCTTTGCATTTAGAATGGAGTCCATAAATAAATCTTATTTGTCTGGAAATGATCTGGTAAAATGGAGTTTTTTACTTTGTTATTGTTATGGGGAAACTCCCTCCTATATTAATAAGAGTTAACTGGAAGTTCTTTAGAGTTCCATTGGAGTTCAGTAGAACTACTAGGCAGTTGATATTAGTCGGCAGTTAGCCGAATACTAAGGAGTCAGCTTTCAGTGGAAGATTACCAAGTTCCTAACATTTTGGGTGCGTTAAGTCGATTAGCAACTGACATAGCATGATTATAACCTTCAGTGCAAAAACTACTCCAAAACAGTTATTTTCTAAAACTACATACACACACACACATACTTCATTTTACAGTTGAAATAGCTATATGTAACCATAAATTCTATGCTAACAGTTTCTTTTCTTGCATTCCTCACTTGTGGAACTCTCTTCTGGCTCCACACTTTCCAGCTAACTTTGATCTTCAAAAATTTAAATGCAATGTCAACTGCTATCTTCTGTTTTCTTAATTCTTCTCCTTTTAATGTTCTCACTTCATAATAATGTTTTTCTTTCCCGCTTAGTAGCTCCTTAGTGACTTTATTGCCTTGCTTGGGGTGAAATGATTAAAAAAGCAAACAAAAAATACATGCACATACAAATATGTGAACTAGGTATTCGAGAAGACATTTTTTTATATAGAAGATAACCTAATGTTTAATCACCATGTATCAAATTTTAACTTTCTCACTTCAGATGTATCATGGGCATTAACATTACAGCTTCCACTCTGACAAAGAATATTTTACACCATGTTTGTGGCTTTAGCAGCCAACAACAGCAAACATGAAGATAGTGAGATTTTTAAGCCGTTGGAGGAATGGTTCTAACTGTTTTATTACTACTGTAGGTTAAATTCTCATTGGGGGACCAAAAAACCCTCAGTGTCAGAGGTTAGTATTTAAATAATCCAATGATTTAAATGCTAATTTTCAAGGCAGACTGACTCAGTATATATAGATCAGCACAATACAATCTTACTAAATTTAGTTTTGTAAACAACATACCTAGAATCTATGAATTTAAGCAGAGTACTAGACTGATATTGATTTGGAACGAGAAATCGGGGAGCCGAGTTCAAATTCCAATTGAATTCCTTGCATTCATTTACTCACAAATAACCTTGGGAAAGGTATTAATCTGTCTCTTCCCTACAATTATAGATAAGATAATAGGACAGATTGGGTTCTATAGCCTTGGTTGGCAACCAGTCTACCGCTGAAAGCAATGGCAACCTACTGCGGGATAATCTTCTGCCCAGTCAGTTATGTATCTTTCGAGACATGATCACCCAAAGCGTGTATCACGTATGGCACTTAACTGACTGAATATAATAGTTGGAAACATGATTATGGCTTCTACTGGGCATAAAGTGGAGGATCAGTTTTATATTGTTATAAAGTAAGAAACTGATCCCCCACTAATTACTATTTCATAATATAATACATCTCTTTCCCCTCTAGCTATGAGTCAAATAATAGGACAGATTGCATTGGCTGGCAACCAGTCTACCGCAGAAAGCCATGGCAACCTACTGTGGGATAATCTTCTGCCCAGTCAGTCATGTAGCTTTCGAGACATGATCATCCAAAGCGTGTATCATGTATGGCACTTAACTGACTAGATTGACGGCTAGGTCTCATCAGCTCACAGTCGAATTGGTTAGAAGTTCTATGCTGACAGTTTTCTTTCTCACATTTCTCATTGATGGAACTCTCTTCTACCTCTGTTTTCCAGCAACTCTTTGCAAAAATTTAAATGCAGTGTCAGTTGTTTTCTACTTTCTTTCTGACACTTTTCTGTTGTGCTCTCTCCTTTATAGTTTCGCATTTTTTTACTTGTTCTTCTACACACAGCAAATCCTTGTGTCATTGCAGCTTTACTGCCATGAATGGGGTGACATGATTAATAAAAAAAAAATCATTAAGAATGGATGCCATTAAGAAAATTTAAATATAGCAGAATTGACAAATTTACAAACATTTCTCATAAGATGGAATTGAGTGTATATATATATATATATATGAGTGTGTGTATGTGTGTGTGCGCATTGTGGTGCAATGGATATTGGCTCGGAATGAGAAATCGGAGAGTCAAGTTCAAATTCCAGTTAAATTCAATGCATTCAATTATGCGCAAATACCCATGAGAAAGGTATTAATCCATCTCTTCCCTCCAGCTATGGATTAAATAACAGGACAGATTGAGTTCTATAGCTTTGGTTGGAAACCTACTGCAGAAGAATTTTCTACCCAGTCAGTCATGTCTCTTTTGAGACATGATTGCTCAAATGTGTATCATGTATGGCACTTAACTGACTGATATAGAATAAAGAAAATAAAAGAAATAGGAAACATATCTCAATCTACAAAGAATTAAAGCTTTTTCAGAGATCAAGAGAAAAATTTAAAACAGCAAAGTGACAGTATACTGGTATGTTGTGATTTGGTGTTAATTTGTATTGATCAGATATGTGTCATGCGTAGTAAAACAATAGATAATTTTTGAATATATGTGTGAGAAAGATTTTACACCTACAGACTTTTCTTCACACACACACGTATCCACTTACATTAACTAATGTTACCATCCAACACACACCTAGACAGGCAAATATTTCTGTATAAACACACAAATTATTACTTTACAATCCAAAACTTTCCTAACACATATATTTAAAAATTATCCATTGCTTTAATACACATGGCATGTGTATTAATATGCATGCATACATATACACATATATTAATTAATGTTACCATCCAACATACACCTAAACAGACAAGTTTCTACACAAACATGCACAAACTATAAAACACTTTACCATCCAAAATATTTGACACACATACATTTAAGAATAATCTATTGCTTTAATAAATGTGACACATATCTGAGCAATAAGAATCAACCTCCAATCACAACATAGCAGTATTCTGTCTGTTTGTTTTTTTTTTTTTTTGTTTTTTTTTTTCATTTTTTACTCAATCACTGAAGAAGCTTTAATAAAAGTAAAACATCTTAGCCTGAGGTATATTTCCTGCTTTGTTCTTTTACTTTATTCTTATTTGTTGGATTCCGTTCTATATATTCCACTCATATATACAGTTCTGTATATATGAGTTGTGCAAATGTATTTGGACAAGAAGAACTATTTTATCTTTTATGAGACATCAAAATAAAGTTTAAAATCACCCCATTCCTAACACACTTGTACACTACCAGTAGTGTGCAAAAGTATTAAGACAGGGGTGATCTTCCTAAAAACCTCACTGAAATTCAAATACAGGGTGAAAAGCCAAGTAAATTGCTAATAAATATGGATTATTTAAAACTAGGTGTAAAAGAAATGTATTAAAAAGAAGTTCTATTTAAGTTTTCTTATTTTCTATTAAACAAGTTATTTTGAAACTACTCTGTTGAACATCTGTGGAATATTTTGGATAAAAATTGATAAATCTAATGTTACTTCGCAAGACACACTTTGGGAACAAATACAAGCTGCTTGGCAGGAGATCCCATTAGATACATTGAAAAAGCTTTTGATGTCAATGCCTGACAGAATGAAGGCTGTGATCAAAGCAAAAAGCTATTATACTAAATATTAAATTTATTTTGTAACAAGTATTTTTTTCTTGTTAAAGCATTTGTTGAGTGAATCAAATAAAATTAGTTTAATTAAATTGTTTATTTTCTGTCAATACACCTCATAAAAAATAAAATAGTTCTTGTCCTAATACTTTTGCACAGTACTGTATATAACTGTTAAGTAGTGAGTTATAAACATTAATAGGTAAGATAGATAAAGGCAAAGTTCCTAAATATCTACAATTATGGCTTACAATTCTATGAGTTCACTATTTTGTATCAATTGTTTAAACAAAAAGAAAAAAGATGCTGATAATCTTCAGTTGGTTGAGTAATGAGGATTCTTCTGGAACCAAAACGACTCCTTTTTTTACCTTTATTTAAATTTACAACCAACAAATACAGGAAGAAAAAAATATTACCTGAGAAGTTAACTATATATAGATATATATAGCAAATGCGCGCACACACACACACATATATATATAGCAAATGTACACACACACACACACATATATATATATATATATATATATAGCAAATGTACACACACGCACACACACACACACACACACATATATATATATATAGCAAATGTACACACACGCACATATATATAATGCACATAAAGATGTAGTATTATGACATATAAAGAATTAATGAATTTTATTTTTTAATCCAACATATTTTCATTACTTCAAATGTTATTTTTAGTCGATACCTATATTTTAGCAGTAGATGCTCTGGTTATTTTAAACAATATTTATTTCTCCACTGGCCTTAGTACTTGAAAAAACTGAATAAGGAAAATGCATCCTCCAGCTGGATTTGAACCCACATCCCTCTTTGCAGGACCAACCACTGTCTGTTAGTTACTCAAAATTTTTTTTTAAATTACAAGGCGCTCATTAATATTCCCTAGGTTAACTGACGTTATATTAAATTATGTCACTCAGCATCCTGAAAGATTAAAACAAGAGCACTACTAAATCCAGTATGAGATACCATAAGATTGATTTCACATTCTCTATCACCATCAAGACAATCTTAAACTTAAGTCTCAGCTTGTGACAATTTATCTAAACCATGTCAATTTTCCTGTTGTAAAAGTCTTTTCTCATATATATATATATATATATATATATATTTTCTAAACATATACTATTAAATATAAGAGACACTGAATGTTTATTATGTTTAATCATGAGCCGTTCTAAATGTCATATTTTGGCTTTAATTTCAATTGAAAATAAAGACAAAAACCCTCCAACAACAAAAAAAAAAACCCTCTTGGATGGTTTTTGTCTTTATTTTCAACTGAAATTAAAGCCAAAATTTGACGTTTAGAACGGCTCATAATTAAACATAATAAACATTCAGTATCCATAGTATATGTTTAAAAAATTATTTGCTGCCTTGATACACTATATATATATATATATATATATATATATATATAGTTTATAAAGGAAAATTCAACATGTCATATTAGTTATAAACTATAGTTCATTTCAATGAGCTTAACTAGCTCATATCATCAGACTCTTTTACAATATTTCCTCCATCTGGCATAAAATTTCTGCCGGAATGAATGTTTTCTTAAAATGAAGACGGAACATAATAGAAATAATAATAATAAACATAAGATTACAAACAAATAAATAAATGACAATAAATGTAAGGAGAAGGAGGAAGGAAAGAAGAGAGATAATTTATATTAAGGAAATCTTGTTGGATTATCCTCACCATTTACGGACTGACAACTATATATATATATATATATATATATATATGTGTGTGTGTGTGTGTGTATTGTGGTGCAGTGGATATTGGCTTGGAACAAAAAATCAGAGAGATGAGTTTGAATTCCAGGTGAATTTGTTGCATTCATTTATGCGCAAATACCCTTCTCTCTCCAGCTATGGGTTAAGTAGCAAGACAGATTAGGTTTATTAGCCATGGTTGGTGACTAGTCTACTGCAGAAAGTAATGGCAACCTACTGCAGGGGAAATCTTCTGCCCAGTCAGTCATGTCTCTTTTGAGACATGATCACCCAAGTGTATATCACATATAGCACTTAAATGACTTTCATATATATGTGTACACATACTCAATAATTAAGGATCCCAAACTAAGCTACCTGGGTTTTAACTGTGAGGGTGTCACAAGACCTTGTGCCTGATGACACCTCATGGTTAAAACCCGGGTAGCTTGGTGTTTAATCCTTAATTATTGAGTATATATTTTCACTCTACTTGTGTCTTATTGAATTTTGTATTGAGCACTTTTTCATTATTTCATACCTTTGGAAGCAGTTGTTTACTTTCTCTGCATTGTTGTTTATATATATATATATATATATATATATATATAAATAAAAATGTAGAATACTTGGTATATTAGTCAGGTAAATTCCAATAGAGATGAACTCAAAAGAACTCAATGTTGAATTTGCTTATTTATTTAATTTAACAGAGTAATATAATTTCAAAAAAATTTTCACATATTCTACAATTTCATGGGTAATATGTATTTTGCCACTGACCTTGCTGCTCGTCAGTCGATGAAATACGTATTACCCATGAAATTGTAGAATATCTAAAAAATTTTTCTAAAAAAACAAACAAAGCAAATATATATATATATATATATATAATAAGCAAAAAGTTCAAAATCAAGCAACATTCTAATTGACTTGAAAGCATACTCACTTGCTCAGATTTTTTTTTCAAAATTTGTCTGCTAGGTTTCGCATATATATATTCAATTTCTAAGGAATCTGTGATTTTAATTTTTTTAATTCACCATGTTTGTATTACTGAAAATGTCATTTTTAGTCAATCATCATATTTGAGAAGTTGCTCCATTTATTTTAAATAGTATTTATTTCATCAACTGACCTGTGTACTTCATATTGTTTAAAATAAAGAGTGTGTCTACTCAAATATGGGCACCCACTAAAAATAACGTCTAAAGTAATAAAAGTATTATGATAAGCAGATTATAGAATTTGTTAAACTCTAGGAACATGACGCCCCCCCCACCTGTGAATTACATGATGCAATAAACTGTGAACTAATATATGCCTGTATTACTGTTTAGAAAGATGTTTCATTGATTCTAAGAATTAGGTCAAAATGTATGAGGAAATAAATAAATGCACTTCTTTGGGAGAGCCTTATGTACTAATTGACCCGTAAAAAAACCCATCTTTAAAAGTTCATGAAAAAAAATTGTATTGATTGTTTTGTTTTTTATGGATTATCAGCCCTTGGTGGGTTATTTAAAACAAACGTATTTTGAATTTTCACTTGATAACAGTACCTGGTGTTTCTAAGACGCCCTTCATCTAAATAATGACTGGGCTCAACTCTGCTCAACTTCAGTCATGAAAAAATTTGTAAAAATTAAGACTGTTATAAATAATGAATTTTGATGAAATAATAAAATTTGGAAAAATTTTAAGAAAATACATTTTGATCTATCAATTTATAAAGTTAGAAAAAAATTGCATAGCCTTTAACATTTACCTTGAATAAATGATTTCTGTCCCAAATTCCAGCTTCTTATGTGCAAAACTGTTGCATACAGCTTGAAACATGCATACAAACAGCCAGTCATTTCTTACATATATATATATATATATAGAGAGAGAGAGATATGGCAGTTATAGATGTAGGTAGACATGTGTGTGTATATATATATATATATATATATATATATATATAGATGTGTGTGTGTGTGTGTGTGTGTGTGTGTGTGTGTGTGTGTGTCTTTATCTCTTCCTCCTACCATTTTTATTCTCTTAATTCCCTCATTCAGTGTGTCCATTTTTACTCTCACTATTTTTTACACTTTCTCCTCATCCTTCCATGAAAGAGTGAGAGGAAAAAAATAATGTTTTCTTCCCTCTCTTTTCTGGTCCCTTTTTCATTGATTTATCTTGAAAAAGAAAAAAAAAAAAGAAATCTATTGTTCCTATTTCTCCACTCTACATCATGTACCCCAATTATCTGTTTTATTTTTTTCAGCTTTCTCCTCAGCTACTCATTCCCTGACCACAATTACTTCATGCACACCCCCATCACAAATTTGCCTGATTGATTAAAGCAGGTATGAAAGTGCGAGGGATGTAACTTATTGCAACAGGAATTCCAAGATTGAGCAAGTGTCACTACCTCATCCATCTTAAAATCAATACTGCCACCAGATTCTGGCAGTAAATCCGGGTTTTCTTCGGGAAGTCAAAGAAGACAAAAAACTGAAAGAAAATCATGACTGGAAGAAAGGAGAAAAGGAAGAATAAGTTGAAATGGAAAACAAAAAGAATGGATAGAGAAATGGAGAAAAGGAAAAAGAAAGAAAATGGAGAAAAAGAAAAAATATAAAAGAAAGAATAAAAAAAATAAAAGAAGGATGACTGTAAATGTAGGACAGAAGATTAAATAGAAAATGAGAGATTGTAAAAGGATGAATAAATGAAAGAAAGAGACAAATTTCAAAGGAGGAACTGATGAAGAAATATATATATATATAAAAAAAAAAGAAAGTGAAAGGAAATTTCAAAAAGGAAATGAATGAAAAGTCAGGAAAGATAAGCTTAATGATCTAAAGAAATGATGAAAAAAAAAAAAAGAGAGTGAGAGAAAGAAAAGAATTTAGGGTCTTGAATTCTTAACTTAAAAACCAAAACCAAATTCTAGAGAGATAAACAAAATAAAGAATTGGACAATCATCTTTGGAATAGGAAAATGCTTAGAAAATAAAAAAAATAATACAAGCCAGGGGACTATTTATAGTACTTGATACGATTTCAGACTCAGCTGCATTCTCTAACCACAATAGAGACATATTAAACATGGCTGCCAATAACCACAAAGTTGCAGTTCCTTGTCACAGGAATCCATTTTGTTTTGGTGGCAAAGGAGAACTACACACATACTAGTCCCAAACATATAATCTGATGAGCCCCATGAATAATTTACCATATTTTTGCATTAATTGCATCAAAAATATCTGCAAAAGACAAACAAAAGAAATTGATGAATAGGTTTGAAAGAAATTGTCAAAACCAGAAAGAGAAATATTAAAATAAAACAAATGTATTTAAGAAAATAAAAAAATCTCATTGAGTTCTTTCATGTTATAAGGACATTCCTACATATTATAAGGACATTCCTACATACTATAAGGACATTCCTACATACTATAAGGACATTCCTACATACTATAAGGACATAACAAAAGAAATGATCAATTGTTCTTATAAACCAAGCGTATATCAATCTCAGTACATTAAATCCCTTTACTTCAAGATGTTTGGTTCAGATCTGGTTATTTACCAATGGGTATCTTTTGGGCAATCATAATGACATAACAAGGTGCATCTGTTCATTGTGCTCAAATCAGCCATAATGGTATTCTTACTGTCAGGCTATGATGGATTATTTCTATCATTTGCTTGTGAGTGGTGAGTCATAGAAAACTACAAGGATGAAAATTCCCATCATCCGTAATTATTGGGACAGTTTTCAAGAGAACCACATTGACAGTAATCCTCTCAACTATTTTATGTTTTCAAAGTATAATTTGATTTTAACATTATAGAAAAGAGGTTTACCACTGTCTACTGCTGAGTTTTTCGAACACAAAAACTGAAAAGCTCCACTTTTTTCTTATTTTTAATTGTCTCATCGCAAGCAAGGCAGTACTGCCACTGGTGCACAGGGGGTTACATAATAGGAGAGTGAAGAGAAAGAGGAACAGGTCAGAGCAGATGTTGAAGAATGGGTAAGAGAAGGATGGGTACATTGGTGTGAAGAAAGCTGGATGAGAGGAAAGTGTAAAGGGGTAAAATCGATGGGAGTCAAGGAGATAAAAGATGATGGCTGATGTGTTTAAACTCTTGGAGATTGTAGCTATCAGGGAAACAAGAATATGGAAAGTTGTTCAACAGGCAGAAAGTGTGAGAAAAGAAGCTGTTAGAGTACAAGTTGTGGTTACACTTAATTGTTTTCACAGTAAAAGGGTGGGATCTTGTTGCTAGTCTAGTAGCTTGAGTAAATTTGTGCGAAGGGAGGCACCAAGGAGCTCATCAGTGAGAGAGAGATTAGAGTTGAGCTGCCAGGTCAGGACTGATTGCATTGCAGATTATTCTCTAGATTTTGTCAAGAACCACAAGGTGAACAGCAGGGGCTCTTGACCAGATATGACAGCAATATTCAATGCACAGGCGGATGATAGACTTGTAAATGTGCATGATGGATTCAGAAGAGTAATACTTCCTGGCCTGACACAAGGACCCGGCTTTCTTAGCAGTAGATTTCACTATTAATTCAATGTAGTCATTCCACTTAAGGTCAGCAGAGAGAGTGAGGCCAAGGAGGAGCAGTGAATTACTTTCATGAACCATGCTGATGGTGAGTAGGAAAAACTGTCTATAGTAGTTAAAGGATAGCAGCTTCGTATTGGAAGCATTAAAATTTATAAGCCATTTCTTACCTACTGACTGGGTTTTTTTTTCAAGAGTAGCAGCAAGGTTTATTTTATCAGCATTGGCAGATTTTTTTTACCAAGGCAGGAATAAATGGTGGTATCATGAGTGTAGATGACTTGGGATCTGATTACATCAGGGAGATTGTTGATGAAAATTGAAAAGGCATAGGACCTAGAATAGAGCCTTGAGGGACAACCGCGTTCATATAATAAGATCTGGAAGCATGTCCATTTAATACGACATTCATTATGCGATTTGATAGGAACAATTTGATTAAGTCAAACAAGCATCCAGTTATACCAAAACCCTGTAGTTTGTGCAAAAGGCCAGCATACCACACACAATCAAATACTTTGCAGATATCCAGGGCAACAGTCTGAGCTTCGCAGTTCTTATCAAGATCCTGGTATATGTATTCAGTGATGGTCATTAGCATGTCAGCAGTAGACTTTGCAAAGTAGAAGCCATACTATCTGTCAGAGAATAGGCAGTAAACTATGAGAAGTTGAAGTGCTTCAGCATTGATGATAGCCTTGGACACTTTGCCAAAAAATCAGTATGAAGCTGATAGGGCAATAATTGGAGGGATCTGAGGGTTCTCCCAAGTTCTTAAAAACAGGAGCCACAGATGAGGAGTCCCAGCAGACAGGAAAGCAAGAAGCAGAAAGACAGTAGTTGTAAAGGCTGGAGAAGACACAAGAGAGTTCAGGGGCACATTTTTTCAAGACGAAGAGTGGGATTCCGTCACTTCTGCTCGCCTCATGGGGGTTAAGTTTTGAAATTATTTTAGAGACCAGTAAGTGGGTAATGTAAACATCATGAAGTTGAAGTTCTTGGTAGGAAGTAGGGTGTGGATATTGCAGACAAAGAGTCGGAGGAGAATCTGTGAGCAAAGCACTTAGGCTTGTTTGCTGTAACTGTGTGGACCTCATATTTATTGATTAAAGGAGGGATGGAAAGTTTGCTTCTGTTTAACACACTTTTGTAGAGCCACCAGTCGTCTTTAGAGATAAACTTGTGCACTGATATCTGCTGCTTCATTCTGTCAGCAAAAAAAACAGGTAAGGATCATTGAGGGTCCTCTGACACGCCTTACAGGCAGAGGTAAAAAAAAAGGTGCCTATTATGGTCAGACTGGTGGCTTTGATAAAGCTGGAAGAAGTGATTCCTGTGGGCGTGGGCTAATGGTGGCCAAGCAGGCAGGGGAGAACCAGGTGGGTGAATGGGGTTTAAGGTGGAACTTCCTGGCTGGGATGAAAGCATCAACGCCAGCTTTCACCCAAAAGGAGACCTCAGAATTGCAGGGAGACTAAACACTTTCTTCCAAGGGATGTCGGACAGAAGATCTCGTAGTGCCTCCCAGTCTGCCCTTTGATAGAAACTAAGAGATTCTACTGGTCAGAGGTTCTTGGTGAGAAGAGGAGTAGAGAGAGATATTAACAGAAACCATATCAAGATCAGAGTTGCCAAAAGGGCAAAGCTGCATGGCATGGCAGGAGTCGGACAGAAGTGAAGCATAGATCTAGCAGAGAAACTTGTCCTTCATGCATGCTAGGGAAATGTGTGGAGAAGTACCCCACTTGTGTGAGAGACTGGGTGATTGCAAATTTCAGGATGTGGATGCCAACAAGATCAGTAACAGATTTTTCCAGCCAATTGGCATGGTGGACATTAAAGTCACCGAACACAAATATGTTGGCGAACGGTTGAGAGGCAATGGCCTTATCTATATTATCAGTGATACTGTCCAGCAAGAAAGAGTCAAGAGAGGAACATGGGCAATAAAGAAAAAGAAAAGATAGCTATCTGAGTTTAATGGAGTGAGATGGAGATACATGTATAGATGGTCAGGAGATTCAAGAGAAACGTCCCTTGCCAGAAGAAGATGTTTGCTGACAGACTCCCAGTCCATGCATATGGAGGCTGGAGTCCTTCTTAAAGAGAAGAAACTAATCTGGGATTGAGAAATCAAAGAAGAGGATTGAGGAGTGGTGGTGAAGGTGACAGTCTTTGTTCTTCAACATTGGCAAAATCTGAAACAAAGGCTTTTGTCATTTAGAATAAAACTGTAAATTGTGACAATAAACTAAAAATAAATAAAATAATAATTCTACATTGTTAACCCAAGGAAAAAGGAAAAACTTCTGAAGATTGTTGATTTTCTCCAAAAAACTTTCAAGACAACAGTCAGTTAAGTGCCATACATGATACACGCTTGGGCGATCATGTCTTGAAAGAGACATGACTGACTGGGCAGAAGATTATCTCGCAGTAGGTTGCCATTGCTTTCTGCGGTAGATTGGTTGCCAGCCAAGGTGATAGAACCCAATCTGTCCTGTTATTTAACCCATAACTGGAAGGAGAAGACAGATTAATACCTTTCCCAAGGGTATTTGCACGTAAGTGAATGCAATGAATTCAACTGGAATTTGAACTCGGCTCCCCGATTTATCGTTTCGAGCCGATATCCACTGCACCACAACAGACATCCATTACATACAACAGTAGAGTAAAAAATGAAATCAAGAAACAAAAGGGTAAAATAAATAAAAATAAAAGTATAAATTAAGAAAAAACAAAAAACACAAGTTTCATTATTTTCAATCATTCTATTTTCCCTATTTTTGTTGTAAAGGCTCTTAAATTTACCGTATTTACATTATTTGAACTATTGTTCTCATCTTTGTTGCCATTTGTATGACGTTTCGGTTGTTGTACACTCCAGTCTTCTTCAGGTGCTAGGAATTTTGAACCGAACACTTTATTACAATCACTGGGGTGTATCATTCTCATTCCTTGTGTAAAGCCTCAATGAGAAGTCATGAGTTATCTCCCCCTAACTCTGCAAGTTACTTGTTCACCACTACTGATGAAGGTTGGAACATGCAATGATCAAAATGTCGTACGAATGGCAACGAAAACGAGGACAAGAGTCCGAATAATGTAAATATTATTTCATCTCAGAAATATAGACAAATACTAAAGGCTCTTAAATATTTGCTTTTCCTTTTATTCTTGATGAAGGACTGTTCAGAAATTTTAGTTTGTATAATTCTTTTTGACTTAATCTTCTAATTCTATTTGACTTTCTCTTTCTCTTTAAAAATTATAGCAAAAAATCTGCTTTAGTAATTTTCTAATTCTTACCAATTTAATTTTTCTCAACTGAGATTAAAAACTGATCTAAAAAAGAAAGGAATTTCTAAATTTGTATAGAAATTGTTTCTCAATGCAAAAGTAGAAAAATAAAATTGTTGAAGTGGCCTGTCAGGGACTCAACAGACAAATAAATGTATATTATTTTGTAAAATACAAAAAGTGTGGCACAAGTTCAAAATAGGGAATGGGGAAAGCTAGTATTTTCTATCTTATAATTAAACTTAGCCAGCCACAATTACTGACCCCAACATACCAAAGATTTCCTTACAGGAAAACACTGCATTCTTACTATATCCACCATAATACCTCGGCCTTTACGAAGTTCTAAATTCCCATAAGTACGAGAGAGAGAGAGAGAGAGAGAGAGAGAAAGAAATAACATTTAAAAATGAAACCCCAATGAATATTCACAATGATTACAATACACTCTCTAAAAGAAATAACATGGGCTTATATTGGGCTCCATGGTAGAACCCATTACAAAGGAACAGGTGAAATAGGCTAACCCAACCATAAGAAAGCATTAGTTTTTATTAGCTGGTAGTGAGGAGTTCAATTTTTGTGCTGGGCAATGCATAAGTAGATAGAAATTAAAACAAAGATTATGATCGGCCAACACGAAGACTAATTATGTATTTGGTTTTTGTTGTTTTGCTGGACATGATATTTGAATTATTTTTATGATCAAACAAATATATCCACTCTCAAGAAATAAAAATTGAGAAGATTCAATTTAAATATTTTGGGGTATTTTTTTTTTTTAAATAACTTCATTTTTCTTACTTGAATTCCTTGAAAACTGGACAGTTTATTGTTAAACATAATTCGTTTATGAAAATAATCTGAAAATATTCCATCAAAAAACCAGGTTTTCTTTGAAACATAACATTTTTTAGATTTGAAGTTTGTTATCTTTCTTTCTTTTATCTGTTGTGTCCCTTCAGGATGTAAGTGATCATAGCCCTTCACATCTTCCTGCTCTTGTAGCTCTTAATAAATAAATTTTGTCTTATTTTTTTCAAAACCCTGATGTGCCATCCATTTTTTCAAGCTCTTAATGAGATGTCACACACTATTTTCCCCTATCCCACTTCCCCTATCCTCCCTGTGAGTATCAGATTCTCTAAGCCGTCCTTCCTTATTGTGTTTCAGAAACTTCAACTGTCTCTTTGTAATTATAAATTTCCTTTTTGTTTCTGTTCTCTCCAAAACCTTGTCATTGCTCATAAACAAGACAATTTATTAATGAACATTATTTTGAAGAATTTTATTAGCACTTTGTTCTAACACCTTTTGCATTTACTATTTCTTTTATTTATTGTGGAAACAGATAAATTCAGCTGTGAAAATCCTTTTGTGTTGTTGATGCCCACACTTTGTTGTTTCAATTCTTTGAGATATGATGGATATTATTTTCTTAATCTCCTTTTTATGAATCCCCAGAAATTTTATTTTGAAATCTGCAACAGGATTATTTGCAGACAAATCACCAATGGTACCCTCTTTATTTTGTAGATTTTGCTTGGTGGGGTGGAACAAGGTTGTGCTAGAAGATAAATTCATTGTCCCTGAATTAAATTTGTCTTCAATATCTTCTTTCTTTTTAAATCATCTCACCCCAAGCAAAGAATTCTACTGCCACTGTTGCTCATGGGTGGGGGGGTACATAGGGGAAGGTGATGAGGAAGAGGGGTTAGTTATGGGAAATGTCAGGAGAAGGGTAATAGATGGATGAGAATACCGAGGATGGGGGTGGAGTAGATGAAAAAAGAGCTTGAGAGAATGGATGCGAGTTAGTGAGATTGGAGATGTCTATTGACCTTACATTTAAATTCCTGGAGATTGTAGCTGTCGGGGAAGCAAGTATATGGAAGGGAATTCTTCAGGTGGGAAGTGTGTGAAAAGAAGCTGTTAGAGTAGAAATTGTGGTTACATTTTATCAGTTTCACTATAAAAGGGTGGGGCCTAGTTGCTAATCTAGTAGCTCATGTAAATTCATACCTAGAAGGCACCAGTGATCTAAGTTCATTGGAGCAGAAGCCATGAAAGTATTTATAGAAGAGGCACAGGGAAGCCATGTCACGCCGGTGAGATAGCGACTGCAGCCGAGCTGCCAAGTCGGTATTGATCACATTACAGGTTCTACGTTGGATTCTGTCAAGAACCCTGGTCTGTATGTTTATGGCAGCATTCGAGCCGGTCTCTAGAAGTTTAATGGAACTCTTTTGACTCTACATATTGAGCAGAGATTTTTCCAGATTGTCCAGTCTGTCCTGCTATTTAATCTGTGGCATAGGGGAGCAGGTTAATGTTTCTTTGATTCGGCCTTGTGCCAGACTTAACCAAACTCCCTACAGCTTACAAGTTTTATGCAGAGTTATAATCCTCAGAAGATTGTTCAACATCAGAAAGTTGGTTGTCAGTTGGAATGTGTGGATTAGTGTAGAAGAGTGGAATAATAAAATATACATTTTGTATTTAAAATAGAAATTTATTAATAGGAAAGAATAACATAAGTTGTAGAAATTAATGTTCAGTTAGAAACATTAAGGAGTTAAGGGTAGAGTTCGTACAAAATGTAATTGTTGAGATAGATAAGGAGAAAGAGAAAAGGGCAATGTCTGATTTGACCTGAAGCTTCTCTCATGACATTTTAGCGATTTTTCTCACTGCTCCCATCTCTGACTCTTGACTGATGCAGGGTCATTTATATAGTCCTTTTGAATTTAGCACTGGATCATCAAGTCCTTCCAAGTCTTACAAGTCGCTCCCATTGGTCAAAAATCATTTTAACACCTACTTGCGAAATCTGGTTTCAACTTTTTTGTTAAGCACATGGTCAATCCTTTTTCTATTTGGGAAAACCAGGATTTCACACATCGTCATGAAATTTTATAAAATTGAAGAAGAGAGTTGATTTAATTAATTTATTAGTTGCTACAAATTGTAGCTCAGAGGAGAAGAGGTGTATTAGCATATAAGTGAATGTAATGAATTTGGCTCTTTGATTCCTCAGTCTGAGCCGATATCCATTATTACACCATGCCTCAATAAGGTTTGGTTTAAGTTTAACGACCCATCAACCATTTTGGTCATTTAAGGGTCAGTCTTATAAATAATTTGTTGGTAATATATTTTTCATTCACATAAGTTGGTAATATTTTTCATTAAAAAAAGAGCTTTTGTTGGTAATATTTTTTATTAAAAAAAAAGGTTTTGTTGGTTATATTTTTCATTCCAAAAAGGTTTTGTTGGTAATATTTTTCATTCATAAAATTTTGTTGGTAAATACTTTCATAGCATTTTGACCCCAGTTTGGGGGTTAACTATTTACCCATAGCTGGGACCCTAACAGGTGCTACCACTCTGGGTTAGGGTGGATCTGGGAACAACAGCAATTAAGAGGTGGTTCCATGCTCCTCACAACCTCCCAATCAGAGGCCTTGCTACCGGATGCAGCATCAATAAGGAAATGATCTACGATATCCATCCGTGATGGCCAGTAGTATCACTGGACCTTTTAAGAGACAGATCTTTATCCTCCTGTCATATCCAAGCTGATAGAAGCTTCAGATTGAGAAATGGCTACACCAGCATCATTCCAGGTTTTGGAAATCTCACCACAATTGTCAGATTGATTGAAAATAAGGATCCTGCTCAACTGACATTCATCTCTAACTGTTGTCTTGACTGTGGAATTGCAATTAGACAGTCTTCAACAAGGCTATCTTGCTATGTTCAAGATGGCATACTTCCCACCTTGACGGCTTTTGAGATTTGCCAGTTTCCCATAACATGTGAAAGACAGAATTTTATGTCTCCAATAACTCTTCTTGTTTATGAGACTGGGTGACAATTTACTGAACACCAAAAAATCAACTTTTATTACATCAATACCTTGACACTGAGAGCGTTCACGATACGACCATCATATGATTAAAGAAATTTCAAATGTCAGATGATTTATGTCTATCAAATTGATGTAATTGTTAAACTTATCAATTTTAAACAAATTTGTGCAAGTAATCTGAAAGCTATTTTCAAAAAGTTAGATATTTCATTTTTCTGAATTGCTGTTTTATGTATTATGGTCATATATGATGATTATATATTATGGTCACATATGATGATTATGTATTATGGTCACATTTGATGATTATGTATTCTGGTCACATATGATGATTATGATTCAATTACAAATAATGATATTGCTTGATCCCTCCAGAAATATAATTAGCATGGATTTGACTTTTAGTTCAGCTAGGGTTTTACATTCTCTTACACAGATACATAGGGATATTTGGTATCTTTTCCCGCAGATCTTATGGTAATAGTTTGTTGAACTTTCAAATGTTGTTTTAGTCTATCAACTGAGGAACATTCTTCTTTTTTTTTTTTTACATACTATTTGTAAGTATGACTGCCACTTGCATACACACTGGATTATATATATATATATATATATATATATATATATATATATATATATATATATACTAGCATCAGAGCATGGTGTTGCCCAATCAACTCAGAACATTTTAGTAGTAGAAGAAAAAAAATCTATTTTCTTTTGTTTTGCATAAATGTGATTTGATGTTTTGTGTGACATTGTCAACAACATTGTTTTTGTTTCAAAATTACAGGGGAAAATATTTACATTTTTTGTTGACTAAATCAATTTAAAATAAAAATTATTTATTTTGTTTTCTTGAAATTAGAAGTATAAAAACTATTATGCTCTCAGTTCAGGAATTTTTGAAGAATATTTAAAAATGTAGACATTTAATTTTAGAGGAAAAAGTGACATTAATACCGCAAGAATTACAGACAGTTAATTTCCTGCATGAAATATTTAGCAAAAAAGAAGCTTTATTTTTTTTTTAATTTTATTTTCTGAATTATGAAATATTAAATCTGAAAAAAAAAAAGAATTAAATAATTAAATTAACCATGTTTTTTTTAAAAATATTTCTTTTGTTTCAAAATTATGAGGAAAAATATTCATATGTTTTGTTGACCAAATGAATTTTTAAAACATCGAAATTAAAATTAATTATAAGGGCTTATTTTTTTAATAAAAAAATATTTTGGCACATGTGATTTGATTTCTGTCATGTAATCGAGCAACCATCTTAGATCTTAGATGTTTTCCAGAGCAAGTGTAAACAATCAGTTCCATTTGCCAAAAAAATTGCTCAACTTGAAACTCAAAAAGTATGTGTCAACCTGGCTTCCTTGTAGATATGTGTCCCTAGAAAGCTTGAATGGCGTGGCTTAAAAAAATGTGGGTGTACATAGGGTACAGTCACACACAGATTGCCTTTTATAGATAGATATATATGCATGTGTGTGTGTGTGTGTGTGTGTGTGTGTGTGTGTGTGTGTGTGTGTGGATGACTAATACATTATCCTCTCATTATGATTGAGCTCTCTAGAGAGGAAAATTTTAAGAACAGTTACCACTTCTGCAAGTTATGTGTTACTCTTCAGCAATGAATTGAGTTCTTCCAGTGACTGGCATGTGTATATACTGCTTATATATAACACACTAAAATTACCCTTCTCTCATTTCATGTGCTTATGGCTTAAGGAGTAGGGACTCCAACTGACACCAAATCAGTCGAGTTTCAATCCTGGCCAGAAGCAAGTGGATGACTAGCCACACCGATGAGCTGTGATACAACAAAACAGAATTGAATGTGGATGACTTATATATATATTCATATGAAGAAATATTAAGTTTTAAGGTGTGTTATATTTATAGGATAAAGTGCTCAATATCAGAGATAGAGCGTTTGTAAATATGAAAGTGAACATCGAGGTCAACAGTCTGAGGTGACATATGGTTTCATGCTAGGTGCAATCATCTGGCCACCAGATCACTGATGGCCAGATGATTGTGCCTAGCATGAAAGTCTGTCACCTCTGAGTGTTGACCTTGACGTTCACTTATGTGTGTGTGTTCATTTCAGTCTGTTTCTTGGTTATGTGCAATTGTCAGGCCTGAAATATACTGTCAACACTGGATGTTAACTTCAATTCTCACTAATAAATACAGGGTGCGAGGGATAAATTGTCGTCTAAATGATGCAATAATGAAAACAACACTGACCTCATTTTAACAGATATATTTACCAAAATTACATAAAAACATTTTGAAATACCAAAAAATAAATTTATTCAATAAAATCACCATGAACTTCAACCACGACCTCCAGACTTGGTTGTTAAAGATTCTCTAACGTATCTTTATGACATTTAAAATCTTTAACAATCAAGTATTCCATATAATTCATGTATCAACGTGAGCACATATCTTCACATTATTACTGCCTTTGAATTTTAAAATTTTCATAACGTTTATTTATTTTCTTTTAAAATGTAACACTTTTCCTGCTACAAGGCAATATTTGATTTTTAAACTGTAATATAGTCCCTGATGATGAACGATGATGTTTGTAAGTACTAGGACAACCTTCAGACAATTTTTATACAAATATAATTCAGAAATAAAAAGTCTAATCAGAAAACATGAAAAAATTCAAAAGAAAATATATAAGCCTATATTGTCTATCATTTAACACAACTTGTTTAAATATATATACACACATATACACACATACACACACACACACACCTGATCATTTTTATTTATTGAATTTGGGCTAACATTTTACCAGCTTGGAATCAAAAACTGTATCTATTTTTTGAAGAAGTTACAATAAAATGTCACATGAATATGAATATTAGAAAAAAGAACACACGCATTCAAACATTTTTATGTAATTCTTACGGTATTCTGGGACTTAATGCTCAAATAAATTTTACAATTCTGCTCTATAGGTTTTAAAGTCAGCTCTTGCAGCAACACGTAGGCATAAAAAGCTTGAATGAAAAAATATTATCCTTGATGACACAAAAAAGAAAATCTTTTGGGGATTTTTTTTTACAACTTCATAAATATGGACAGTGAAGTCTGTTTTAAATACAAGAACAAACAAATTACATTTAATAATTCTATCTTCTTCACTAGAATTTTTAGCTGGGTAGGTGGGTGGGTCAATATGTATCTGAGATTAATTTTTAAAATTGAATGCTTAAGACTGCCATTTATGACACAGACCTGATGAATTGTCAAAGAACATATTAGATGAAATGTGTTAAAAACAACAAAGAAGAAGATAACTGCAAGAGAATGTATGCAATATTGAAGGTAGAAATTTGAGTTGTTGATAAATCTCAAATTTAATGTCAGAAATTAACTTTTAAAGATAATTACAATTAAATGTTTTTTTCTGGTTTGTTGTTTCTAATTCATTTGTACAAGATATGGACACCTGAACTGCCACAATATTTAGTTTCAGAAGTTTGTTATTCACTGTAAATGTACTTGAACCAGCCCTTTCAGAAAAAAAATCTTCCTTTTATTAAAACAGTTTTAGCTGCTTTATAAATGAGCTAAGGTGTTGAAAAGTTTATGGTCCAACTGACTTTCCTTAAATTTGATCAAATAACCAAACATTGGAATTTATTTTGGAATTGCTTCTTGTTTGTATTGACACAATTTTAATTAATTTTGATTTCTTTTTGTTTTTTATGCAGAGTATCATAAGTGAGACTTGGACACCTTTTAGTTTTCATCAGATGGAGATGTGCTGTTGTTTGAGAGAGAAAAATCGATGATTATTGAATTGGTTTGTTTAAAAATCAGAGGAAAGACAAAAATAAAATGTAAGCTTTGCGTGTGCTTTAGATTCCAATCTTTATTCTGATCTTGAAGGAATGCCACCAAACTAGAGGCAATTTAAAATTTTTCATAATTCTAATTTTCAAAATGCTTTTAATTATATTTAAATTTTGGCCAATCTAACACTTTCTTCTCATTTTACATGAATGGCTATAAGAATGTAACTTGAAAAAAAAGCAACCCAAAAACACTGCAACTACAGATAAAAAATTATCCGTGCAGCAAGGAATCTACTCGATGCTATATTTTGTGGGAGTTGCAAAAAAAATAAAAAACAAAAACAAACTTTCTCATCATGCAAAAGAAATAAATAAAAAAGAACAACCTTAATTGTTGCTGATCCCAGAACTCTAAAATGATAGTCTTTATTTTTGTAATAAACTTTTGTTGTGATTGGACATTAATGTATGGGTGTCATGAACTCAGACATGAAGTAAATATGAACTATTACCAACCTTCCCAGCTCAGTGACTAACTGACCTAAAATAGATTATTCCTTTTTTATTTTATTATGCCTGCTGCATGGACTTATATATATATATATACATATACATCTGATGTGCATGCATATATGTACTTCAAAGAACCTCTGCTGACACAAACATTCTTTGAACAAAACTCTTTTTACTGACTAAAAAGGAACATATCTTTTCACTACACTTCATTTGGAGAACATCCTAAGTTCTCACAAGTAACTGTGTCACAATACATTTATTCACGTTTTGTCTAAGACAAAGATAAAAAGAGAAAGAGTTTGCTTCTTTCTTTTTTAGTTTTGCAATGTATTTATACACTCAACAAACATATATATTTCCACCTGAAAATGTCTCAAGTTTCTAGGAATGAAGACAAAACAAAAAACAAAACTGACTAGAAACTGCATTTTGTCTGTCATAATTAGATTCAAAGCCACACAACGATCAATCGAAATACAATGTCGATGAGAAATTACCAACATGAAACTATTTCTCTCTTAAAAAAATTAATTATGCCAAAGATTTTTATAATTAATAATAAAATAAACACAGTCAATAATAATGAAAGTAATTTAAATACCTTTGTGGTCCATATGAACTGTGTTCCAACATTATATGCAAATCAATAAAATAGAAGAAATTATAAAAGTGACCATCTTAGAGTAACAACATTTCAGTCAAATATAGGTTTTTCATTTTTTTTATTTTTATAATCATATCACCCCAAGCAAGGCATTTTATTGCTACTGTTTTGCAGGGGGTTACATAAGAGGAAAGTTAGGAGAAAGAGTGACTGGTTATAGGAGGTGTCAGGAAGTGGGTAAGAGAAAGATGCGAATACTAATGAGAGTGAAGTGGACAGAGAAAGAAGCATGAGAGAGAGGATGCAGGTTAGTGAGATAAGAGATGACTATTGACTTTGCATTTAAATTCTTCGAGATTATAGCTGTTGGGAAAGCAAGTAAACGGAAGGGAATTCCACAGGCAGGAAGTGCCAGAAAAAAAGTATTTACAATTTATTGATTTCACAGTAAAAGGGTGGGACCTAGTTGCTAATCTTGTGACTTGAGTAAATTCATATATAGGAGACACCAGAGAGCTAAGTTCATCAGAGCAGAAGCTGTGAAAGTATTTGTAGAAGAGACACAGGGAAGCCACATTGCGCTGGTGAGAAAGTGACTGCATCTGAGCTGCCAAGTTGGGAGCTATTACATTACAGATTCTATTCAATTTCTACTTTTAGTCAAAGAACATCTCATCAGGGAATAACCAAAACATGCTGTAATCCTTGGGGTCCTAACAGGTAACATGATTTATTTAGGACTTGTTGGATATAACATATCTGATCCTTGTAACAGTTTTTTTGCCTGATGTCCTTGTGTACCACATTTTTTGATAGTGAGTTCTGTCACCTTGATCTGCAATATCTTTTATCAACTTACTGGGGTTCTGACTGATGATGCCTTAAACCTGCAGACAAACTTTGAAGTCACTTGGCTGTCCTCACAATATCTGATCACAGATATTTCCCTCTATTGGCTACAAACAACCCTAAGCTAAGTTCATTCGAGCAGAAGCCATGAAAGTATTTGTAGAAGAGATATATACAAAATATCACAAAACATAAAATTGTATTATAATGCAGAATTTCATTTGTGCTAAAATAGACAAAATATTATTTAAATTGTTCCAATTTATATGCAAACACTACAAACAAATCAGTTTAAAGTTATAAGAGGCAATGACTTACTGAAAGAAATGATATGCAAAAGTAATACAAAGTTTGTCAAATAACACAGAAGGAAGCAAATATTTACTGATATGATTCCTATTTTTTCTGATGACTTTAATCAGCCAAGTAGGCATCATCATCATTTATCCATCACACCTAATTGTGCATAGGACAGCAACTTTTTGTTGCTGTTTCTGTAACAAATTGTTTTTTTATGGGACAAGGTTGTTAGCCCTGCACCCAACCCCCAGACCTGGAGGACCGGTGGACCATTCTTGGTCCTTATGTTTACAGCACCTGGTATTCCCAAATGTTCACCCATTTAAGTACTGACCAGGCTTGATGTTGCTGACCTTCAGTGATCGGACTGGAACCGGTGTATTCAACACGATATAGCCATAGTCCAAATAGGCATAGAAAGTGTTAAATTCAGAACTTCATCACAAGTGATGGCTTTGTGGCTATGGGGAGATGGTTAATGTTTCTTTAATTTGGCTTTGTGTCATACTTAACCAAACTCCCTACATCTTACAAGTTTTATGCAGAAGTCGGCAGGTTGGAATATGTAGAATTGTGTAGAATAGCGTAAGAAGAATAAAATATACATTTTGAATGTTAAAATAGAAATGTATTAAAAGGAAAGAATAACATAAGTTGTAGAAGTTAATGTTCAATTAGAAACATTTTTAAAATGTTATGAGTAGAGTTTGTGTTCAATGATTGAAGTTGAGTTAAGAGTTAAGAGTATCGAGAGTTGAAGAAATTGTTCGTTGTAGTAATTGTTGAAAGAGATAAGGAGAAAGAGAAAGCGAACAACGTCCGAGTCGCTTTAAGTTGACATTACATTTTAGATGTTTGTCTTGCAGCTCTCAACTGTGACTTTGACGCTGAGCAGGACCTTTTATAGTATTTAGATTTTTGCACTTGCTAAAATCCTCAAGTCTTGTAAGTCACTCCCATTGGTCAAAAATCATTTTAACACCTACTTGTGAAATATGGTTTCAGCTTATTTGTTAAGCACATGGTCATTCCTTTTTCTGTTTGGGAAAACCAGGGTTTCACAAGTCATTGTGAATTTTTGTAAAAGTGAAGAAGGTTGATTTTAATTTTTTATCCACTACAGCTTCACAAACCAATTGAGAGTGCTTCTTAAAGTTTGTTCTTTGATGAAAATGGTTTACTGCTCTCATAAAGGCATGTCTTAATGACACTCCAAAGTATTTTAGAGATCCAGTGAACATGTTGGCCATGCCATAAGTTGGCCAATTATTTAACACAAATTTAGTCAAGTATTTAATGGTTGCAATAGCCATTTGAGCTGGACAATTACTACATATAAATACCATGTATAATTAACTAGTGTAAATGTCATATATAAATACCCTGTATAAATATCACTGTTTGAATACCAGCATCATTTTTTTGAGCCATTCAAAAAACTCATTGGCAAGAGCCTCTGCCCAAAATAGGGTTCCTCTGCCTCCTCATTCATGCAACAGTCAAAAATGCTAAGGGTTGTTCTTCAGGCATCAAAATGATGTCTGAAGAACAACCCTTAGCATTTTTTGCCAACCATTAAGATCATCCAGTGTCCACTTGATTTCATCTGTGAATAACACACCCTAAAAATCTGAATTTAAATACTTTTTGGCCCAGGAAACATGTTTAGTGAGATGATTTGGCTTCAAAAGAAGGTCAAACGATGGGTTTAGTAGACATAAGCACTTATGGAGGAAACATCATGGGATTTCGGGTATATTTTGAATTCTGATAGTAGCAAATAATCCTTGCTATCGTTAACCAGGTTCTCACACATTTCTGTCTTTAAATTTGTTTCTGCAAATTCAGTAAAAAACAAATATTCACTTGTCTTCCTTTTGCCAGTACATGCACTGTATAGAATTGATTCCGAGATTCATTTTTTCTTCATCCCATAGTTTTGCAACTGTTTTAGTAATTTCCATTGTGACTGTTTCGAAGGCCTGGTGGAATAATTGGTAGCAGCTTGGAAGAATCAGAGAGCTGAGTTTGAATTTCACTCAAATTCACTTACATGTTTGTAAGGCATGAACCCATCTCTTCTCCCTCCATGGACAAGTTCTATAGCATTAGGTAGGAACCAGTCTAGCAGAAGGAAACTCGAAATTCAAAACCAGCTAGGAGAGAGTTAATAGCAGGACAGACTGGGTTATATAGCTTTGGTTAGCAACCACAGAATGACCTGGCAATCTACTGCGAAAAACTCACCAAGCGCTCTCTTCCAATATACCTTGAGTCAGCATGGAAGAGTAGGCTCATAAAATTAACATAAGAATAATATCTCATGTTGATGTGCAGTCTGCAATGGAGTAAGCAATTAATGATGATAATTGTTACTTTTCCTTCGTAAAGCATTTCAACAATTTGTAAGTACTTCTGAAAAGTTTTGTGCTTTTGTTAAATTTTCATAATTTTAATGTTTAACTTGTTGCCAAAGGCCAACATTTTCTACTTCAGTAGTTGGTTTCTTTTACAGGGTGCATGGATAAGGAAAAAAAAAACAATAGAGACAAACAACAAACACTGGTGTGAAAATTTAACAAGATTTAATAGAGAGCAAAAGTAATACAAGGATGCATACAAGATCTCTGTGTAGAAAGGTGTATGTGATGTATTGTTGTGGAGTGGAGGATAGTCAGTCAGTTAAGTGCCATACGTGATACACGCTTGGGCGATCATGTCTCGAAAGAGACATGACTGACTGGGCAGAAGATTATCCTGCAGTAGGTTGCCATTGCTTTCTGCAGTAGACTGGTTGCCGACCAAGGCTATAGAACCCAATCTGTCCTGTTATTTAACACATAACTGGAAAGAAGAGATGGATTAATACCTTTCCCAAGGGTATTTGCACGTAAGTGAATGCAATGAATTCGGGTGGAATTCGAACTCGGCTCCCCGATTTCTCGTTCCGAGCCGATATCCAATGCACCACAATGAAACTGGTTCTAATAGGTTCGACATACAAAATGTTAGGAACTTGACATAATTTGTATTATGCAGTGTAATCTTGCCAGGTTGCTGACTACTTTCGAATTCGACTACTATCATCCAACATCAACTGACCCTTGTTCTTCTTACTACTCCTACTTAAATTAGGTGGGACAGTCTATTCACTATAGAATGCTTGTGTTTCACCATAACATGTAAACAAAGAAATAAAAAACCTTAATTTTGGTTCATTGTCTAAAATCACAATTATCCTTTTTTCTTTTCTCTTTTTTATATTTTATTTTTCTTTTCTTTTCATTTTCTTCAGTTTTTACTTTCTTTGTCATGCACATTGAAGTGTCATTTATCTCCCAGCTTTGACTTCTTAAAGTTGCAACCTTCTGTTGGAAAGTGATGTTCATTTCTTCTTTTCAGTTTTTGACAACATAAAAATTATATTTCTGTTGTAAAAGTACAGCATTGAGTTGACTGAAGTGTTTTCAGTTTTTCTTAACTGGAAAAAAATCATACATGTCTTTAGTTTTGGTAATTAACACAAATGGTGATTCACCATTGCTTTTTGGTTTGTGACTGTTTAATCAGTCAAATAAATGTTCATATGTGGCATAAAATGAAGGTAGATGAGTTGGATGATATATTTATCCTCTTCATTTTGCAAACTCCAAATGTTTATGAAATAAAAATGTCTTCATTCCTAAAGTTTTGCAATCCAACTTGACTCTTAATGTATGTGAATTAGATATACAATTTGGTCACTTCATTAAGCAATTTCCTAATTTGACAATAACATGAGAAGGAGTCTTGAGATCTGCAATTTGACTGATTAAACATATTTTTCCTGCACATTTCTTCATACTGGATCATGTGACCCACATGTGACGGGCTATTTTTAGCCATCAGCTGATCCTGTTTCCATGGGTTATTATTTAACTTTGCATATATTAGTTTAAATTTTGATTTTGTAAAGTTATCAGAGAGAGGGGAAAGAGAGAGTAGCTGTGACAGAGAGAAAAAGAAAGAGTAATAGTTTATAGATAGTATGTACTTTTAATGCTGTGTGGGTTAAGAGTGAATACATGGTAACATAATTATATATATATATATATATATATATATATATATATATATATTGTGTGTGTGTGTGTGAAGAGACTAAGATGGATATGAAGAGTATAATTGCTCAAAAAATGTGGATGCAATTTCGAATGGTAAAAAAGAATGCTATCACAAAAATGGCTGCCTGTTGTTTACCATTATCCAGAACCATTTGACGTACATGACAGTGCTTTTAAACATTCATAAAAATTCAAGACAATCTATGCAGTCAATTAGGGGATAATTTAAGAAACATGACTTACATAGTTTTTGACACTCTGTTGTTCAAGTTTTATAATAACAAAGATTTTATTTCACAAAAAAGAAAAAAAATGTCAACTAGTATATTTCTGAATAATAACACTTAAGAAAAAGTCTTTGTAAGGGCTCAATATTAAAAAGAAAAAAAGAACATTAATAGTAAATATATAAAATTACTACCCGCCCCATTAATGGGCAGATACCAGTTCTGGAAAACAGAGCCAGGAAGAGATCTTCCTGACTAATTTAGTTCTATAAAATTTTCATTTCTCAGTTCAAATTACTTTATAAAAACACAGTTTGGATTCATGAAGTCTTAGAAAAATATACTTTTTATGAAAGGGGAATTTTGTTTGTATTTTATCAGTTCAGTGTCAGTTGTTTATCTTGTATATAGAGAGCATCTCTAGCCTTATTGCCTTAGTTATGTTAATTAGGTAGTCATTTACACATCGCTACAATACCAACATATTCAAGCTTCATTCAACAGATCTTGCAACTTTATAAAATGGCAGCACTTAGTAAAATTGATTTTACTTTTTTCCAGTTTATGACATTGAAATCTGTCATAAAAAATCACATTTGCAATTGGTTGCCATAAATATCCAAAAAATCTAAGAAAGCAAAAGTTGATTTCAGGAATTCTAGAATAAAAGTCAGTTCTAATGTAAAACAAAATTGAACACATTTGCAGTAAATTCAACAAAAATGATATTTAGACATTCACTGGGCCAATGACTGTCAGTGTAGATGGCCTACATTTTCTATTTCAAGCTTACACTTCACTCTGGCAAATACTTATTGGTAAGTGTTTTTGCTGCCACCGATTTACCATCTTCAAATATTGATTTTCTGATAATCTTAGAAATTGTGGAAATCAAATTAGTGCCAATTACCAAATATGTTAAGAAGGGAAGGCCATTCACTCTCTTGCTCATTATCACTTTACAAATAAAATGGCATAGTGGAAAAGGGGAGAGGTGATATGATGCATTCTATTAAAATATTACGTTTTTTTTTGTTATTCAGAATATTTTCCTGTTATTTTTTCTTAGTCTCTTCATATCTTGGACTGTTTTTATTTATCATTCATTTTATCCATCTGCTATTTATTATCACCCGTCGCATTTATACTAGCCTCATGCTCTCTCACAAACTCTCTTTGCATCTATCCTGGTCTCTCTCTATCAACCCATCATTGCATCTATCCTGGTCTCTCTCTTTCTCTCTATCATTGAATCTATCCTGGTCTCTCTCTTTCTCTCTATCATTGCATCTATCCTGGTCTCTCTCTTTCTCTCTATCATTGCATCTATCCTGGTCTCTCTCTTTCTCTCTATCATTGCATCTATCCTGGTCTCTCTCTTTCTCTCTATCATTGCATCTATCCTGGTCTCTCTCTTTCACTCTATCATTGCATCTATCCTGGTCTCTCTCTTTCTCTCTATCATTGCATCTGTCCTGGTCTCTCTCTCTATCTATCAACTCATCTTTGTATCTATCATGGTCTCTCTCTCTCAACCCATTTTTGCATCTATCCTGGTCTCTCTATCAACCCATCTTTGCATCTATCCTGGTCTCTCTCTTTCTGTCTATCAACCCATCATTGCATCTATTCTGGTCTCTCTCTCTCTATCAACCCATCATTGCATCTATTGTGGTCTCTCTCTCTCTCTCTCTCTCTCAACCCAATTTTGCATCTATCCTGGTCTCTCTATCAACCCATCTTTGCATCTAACCTGGTCTCTCTCTCTCTATCAACCCATCATTGCATCTATCATGGTCTCTCTCTCTATCAACCCATCTTTGCATCTATCCTGGTCTCTCTCTCTCTATCAACCCATCTTTGCATCTATCCTGGTCTCTCTCTCTATCAACCCATCTTTGCATCTATCCTGGTCTCTCTCTCTCTTTCAACCCATCTTTGCATCTATCCTGGTCTCTCTCTATCAACCCATCTTTGCATCTATCCTGGTCTCTCTCTATCAACCCATCTTTGCATCTATCCTGGTCTCTCTCTCTCTCTCTCAACCCATCTTTGCATCTATTCTGGTCTCTCTCTCTCTCTCTATCAACCCATTTTTGCATCTAACCTGGTCTCTCTCTATCAACCCATCATTGCATCTATCATGGTCTCTCTCTCTCTCTCAACCCATTTTTGCATCTATCCTGGTCTCTCTCTATCAACTCATCTTCGTATTTACCATGGTGTCTCTCTCTATATATATTTATCAGAAATGTAAATCCAACATATCACACAACAAAAATCAAAATTCCCCGTGGGATAATGTTCTTTTACATACTTTAAGAATTAGGCTTTTGGATTTATTTAGAAATAAAAATTTACAATGTCCTTTGTTTGCATAATAAAACCTGCAGTGTTGGTGATGCTTGGTGCTAATTTCTTGGTTATTTGCCCCTAAGACTCAAGTAGGCGGGCATATTAATGAGAAAGGAAGACATTTTAAATATGTAAAAACAAATGAAACATGAAATGAACACTTTATTTTCAAAAATAATTTTTATTTCACTCTTTGATTGTATGCTCTCCTGATTTAGATGCTCAAGGCTGTCACACCCTCTGCCCTACCCCACTTTTGCATGCTACTGAAAACTGGACACCTCTGAAAGGTACAACCACTCTAGAAGGGAAAACTTTTAATTAAAAACCTCCAACTATAGGTAAAATAGTAGGGTAGTCTGATCTCTGTAGCCAAGGTAAGCCACTATACTGAGAGAGAGAAAGACAACTCTAAATTCAAATAAAAAAAAACAGCTCCGAGGAAGAAGCTGTCAGAGAGCAACTTCTTTCTTATGAAACAAACAGGAAAAGAAGGAGTATGAGTTGACACCATGTATACAGCATGGTGGGTCTTAGTGATGAAGTTCTGAACTGGTGCAACTGTAACACGTTAACCCAGGGCTGGCTCGTCTAATTGTGACACTTGTCCTCGTCGACGGCCGTGATGATCCCAGTTGTGACACTGCCACCCAGCTGGCTGGTTGGTTCGGTTGCTGTTGCTGGTCGTGACGATCTTGTCCGATGATGTCACCACGAAACTGGTTTACAAGACGTCTCTTGTAACAACGCACCACTGTCCCACGTTGTGAATTGATCCCAGAGGTTTTGTTGTGCAATTTTAGCAGTAGCCTTTTAGAGCCAGTCCAGACACTGGTGCACACTTGTGGTTAAAAAAAATAAATACAGCACCAAAAAAAAAATTAATGAAATAAATGAAGACGGTCAAACACACCTGGAGAGTTACAAAGAATGTATTTATATAAAAAAAAACAAAAAAAAACAATGTTTTCCTTTTCAGAAGCAGATAATACAGTTGTCAGAATGCCGGTTTACAATAGAGAGAGAGAGAGAGAGAGAGAGAGAGAGAGAGAGAGAGAGAGAGAGATTGTTTTCAAAATCTCAAAGTTTCCAATCTTCAAAATATTATTCAAAATAAGAATGTCTTTTCTAAGTTTCATTAAAGTAACAGAACTCTTCAATTCTCGTTAAGGTCTTTTCACGTATTCATTAAATTTTCATTAAAGTCTTTTCACATATTCTCTTTAATCAGGGCTGTCAATTCTCTATGCAACTTCTAAAATAAAGTCCTTTCGGGTTCTTATCGAAGTTTAACGGAGTTTACCGAAATAGAGCGAATGAGGAATTAGAATTTTCGATTCTCCCATGATTTAAAAAAAAAACAATAACGTTCTTTTGGGATTCATATTGAAGGCGCATTATTCCAAATTAATTTTTTAAGTTAATCGGCGGCAGACTTCATTCGACATTAACGTTTTAGCCATAAGTTCTATGGTAGGCAACCAGCCGTGGTTCATGACTCCCCAGTTGGGAACTTTTTCCACAGTTGTTACATTTCGACTGATAGCTATTCAGCTAACTTAAAACTGAAGAAACTAATTTTTCTCGTTGAGTCTCTATTTTTATAACCCCTTTCAATCCTCTCGGGGGATCCAGCTGACTCGAAGCCTTTGGCCAATGAAATCATTTTCCACCCACATGATTTGTGGCTCAATGAATGAGGTATAATCCTGAAACTGAGAATATTTAAATTCCCACAAATTTCTGTTCTCAGGAAATATCTGTTGAGGGACTTTAACCCCGCCTGACCCCATCAAATAATCCTGACATTTTATTATGACTGCGACTGTTTTGTCAAACTACCACCTGGTCCAAAATAATGCATATCGTATATGAAAAAGAAAGAAAATCATTACTCTCCTTTCCTCAAATTGTCAGTTAACTTATTTATTCCCCGGACTTTACAAGTACATGATAGTATTAAAATAGCTAATTTTTCTATTCCCCGGACTTTTACAAGTATATGATATTATAAAATGGTTTTTACATAAGCTCACATCGCGAATTACAATAAAGCACAACCATTAATACTACTAATATTAATTCCTCTCTCACTGCATGCATGAAACCAACAAAAGAAAGTATCCCCACAGGAGATAGTGTCACACAACTAAGAAATAGAACTCATCTTAACATTTAAATAGCAATAAAATAGCAAAAAGGCTATCAGAATCTATGCAAAAAAACTGTAGATTGGAAAATAATTCATCATCCACAAGGCTGTGTAATCACTTTTGAACACAGTTAAAGATGGACAGTGAGGACTGGGTATCAATACTCCATTTTTGCTCTGATTTGACTCATGGAGAGCATAGCAGTGAGACGTAGACACTTTTTGTAGTGGTTCAAGGCACTAACAAATCTTCCAGTATCTTTAGTGAAAGTATAAATATACAAATTTCACTTGAGGTCTGGAGTACACTTTTTTCTTTTAATTTTAATCATTACACCCAAGCAAGGCAGAAATGCCACTGGTGTGCAGGGGATTAAAGTGAGAGAAAAAAAGGGTACAGGAGCTTTTGTCCAAAATAGATGTTCAGAGCACAAAAACAATATTGAGAATACAACTGCTTAGCAAAACTAAGACTTAAGAATAAAATGTAAACACAAATTCTATTCCAGAAGCTTCTTTTCTTGCACTTCCCGCCCATGGAATTCCCTTCCACATACTTGCTTTCCCAACAGCCACAATCTTCAAGAATTCAAGTGTAAAGTCAATAGTCACCTTCTGTCTCACTAACTTACATCCTCTCTCTCTCATGCTTTTTTTTCCCATCCACTCCACTCTGTTCAATGATGATAAAATGTTAATAGTTTTGTTTTGAAGATATTGAATAATACAAGCTAAATCTTCCCCCATTTAGCTGTAAGATCTAAACTAGAAAAGAAATCAGTAACCAAGTTCTGGTTACCTAAATTTATGAAGGTGCCATATTATCATCTGCACATACATTTACTATAGATTTGAGTTTGAGTTTTGTTTAATGGCATATCAACACCTCTGTGGGTTATTTAATGCTCAAAAAGGTAGGGTTTTAAGGTATTTTTTGTAATGTTCAGTTATAGTAAGAACATTGAATATAGTCAGATTTTGATTAAATTTTTTATTTTAGAAATTGAAAATGTCTTCTAGCTTTGTATTAAAAAATGTATTGCTGGTAATAATTATTTTTCTTCAAAACTGTCTTGTTGGTAATATTTTTCATTCAAAAATGTATAGTTTTCTATAAAAGTTTATTTTTATAGTTTCATAGTGTTTTGACCCCAGTTTAGGGGTTAACTATTTGCCCATAGCTGAGATCCTAACAGGTACTACCACTCCTGGTCACGGTAGACCTGGGAACAACAGCAAGTAAGAGGTGGTTCCATGCTCCTCACAATCTCTCAATCAGAAGCCTTGCTGCCAGATGCAGTTTACCATCATACCCAGGACCTACTATAGATTTGAGAATGTTCTAAGGCTAATTATTAATATAAGTAAAAACAGTAAACTTGGAGAAAGAGTCAGCATTGATTTCATGTGATACAGAGAACTGGCCATTAATGGCAACTTTCATGGACATACCTGATTAGAAGGACTTGATAATTAAGACACTTCCAGAGATTCCATAGCTGTAGAGGTTGTGCAGCAACCCTCTATACCACACCTTTTTAAGGATAAAGCAATTGCCCTCAAGTTGTGTTCATTACCAAACATTTTACTGATTCTATATGTGATGGCATTTAAAACATCAGTAGCGGACCTTGAGTGAAAACTATACTGCTTGTTACTGAAGAGGTTTTTTGTTGAGGTGATCAACAACATTCTTGTTGATGATAGCCGCAAAATGTTAGCTGATGACACAAAGCAGGCTGACTGGGTGGCACTGTAATATAGTCACATTTTTGTAAACAGGTGATGTCTTTCATGTGCTTGTAAAACATGTCGTTTTATTTAGTTAAACAGCTTTGTTAAAATTGGAGATACATTTGGATTAAGGTTCATAAGATCAATCATATGAAGTCTGGAAACTTGCCAAACTGAGATAGAGATATTACAAACTTTGTGCTCTGTAGGTGGGGGATAGTCAGGTAGGAGATCACCCTCACTGTCTAACATGAAGTTAGAGGCAAAATCTGCTGCAAAGAGATTAACCTTATCAGATGAGGATGAGATAACTGTGGAGTTTTCATTGAATAATTGTGAATGTGATTTTTCAGAAGTTGCAAGGTTTTTTATTTTCAACTTAGACTTGGATTGCTTGTGCCTGGCTGCTCTTAGTTTTCAGGAATCTCTTGCAGTTGTGAACAGTTTTGAATGAGGCAAGAATTTTGCTATACCATTTCTTTTGATAAAGAAGGTAGTGCCAGTTACAATGAGGTGTGGCTGCAACACATACAAGTGTGAACCGAGGCTGGTCATTTGACAGGTTTTGTTGGAAGGTTTTATGGGTGATAAAACTTTTCATGACAGAGAGAATATCTTGAGATGAGGGAGGTTATTCTGAAAGCTCTATTTTTTTTTTTTTTTAAAGAAAGTTGAGAAGTGTTTCTACATTGGAAGATCTGAAGCTATCCAATTTGGCTGTGATGTATCAATAGAACATCCTAAGTAATAGAGAAGTTTGGTTTGGTTTAAGTTTAATGACCCATCAATCATTTTGGTCATTTAAGGGTCAGTCTTTGAATATTAGGATCACATTTTTTTTTTTAATATGGTTCAATTGTCTTAAATTCAAAAAAGTTTTGTTGGTAATATATTTTTCATTCAAAAATAATTTGTTGGTAATATTATTCATTTAAAAATGTTTTGTTGGCAATAATTTTCATTCAAAAAAGTTTTGTTGGTAATATATTTTTCATTCAAAAATGTTTTGTTGGTAATATATTTTTCCTTTAAAAATGTTTTGTTGTTCACAGCATTTTGACACTGGTTTGGGAGTTAACTATTTCCCCATAGCTGGGACCCTAGCATGTGCTACCACTCTGGGTGGACCTGGGAACAACAGCAATTAAGAGGTGGTTCCATGCTCCTCACAACCTTCCAATCAGAGGCCTTGCTGCCAGATGCAGTTTACTGTCAGACTCAGGACCAATAGAGATATCATAACAGTATTTACTTTCTTTGTCGGTCATGCTTGAGTGAAGTAACCAATCCTTATGATAAATGTTGAAATTACCACAAATATAAATACCAGCTGATGAATGATCAGTGAAGCTATCATCAATCATCTCCATTGTTCTGCTGAAAATATCAATAGCCTCGTACTAAAAGCAATAAACAATTAAAAGACAATGAACCTGCTTTGAAGAAGGGCCATCTAAAAGCATATGAGAGTGAATTCAGGGACATCATTTTTGTGGTCTCTGACACAAATGAACATATCCTTTATTTAGGGCACAAATCCATTACCTTGGGTTTTCTTCAGTGAGTAAGGACAAGTAACTTAAAATTTTGAATTCTTCTACTGGAACAGAACATTTGAGTTAAGTTTCAACTATAAACATTAAGTCAGGTTTAACATTTTGAAAATGTAGTTGAACTTTGGGATAGTTTAAATATAGACTTCTTATGTTAGTTATGTTATAGACTTATTGTTATGCAACACAGGACTTTACCAAAATGATGAATTGATTATTCTCCATAAAACTAATCCACAAAAAAAAAAAAATTGATAAACTCAGAAAGGAATTAATAACATTTTTCAAAGACCACAAACTTAATATTACCACCATAACTAATGCTAAGGTAATAAATTTTTAGATGTTACCTTTGACCTGAGCAATGGTCTGTATAAACTGGACATTAAGGACTAACATAATCATGTATGCATCAAAAAGGAATCAATTCACCCCCAGAGAATCACCAACAACCTACACATATCCATCTAATTTCGTTTAAGTACCAACTCTAACAATAGGGAAATTTTTGACAATTCTAAAATTAAATACATTAATGCTTTAGAAAAAAGTAAACTCAACACTAGTTTAGAAAACTCCGTCAAAAACAAGGTAAGCAGAAATCAGCAGAAATCTTGTAAATGTAACATTATTTGGTTTAACCCATCCTTCAGTCATAACATCCAAACTAACATTGATAAACTATTCCTTATTTTAATTCACAAACATTTCTACCATTCACCCACACTAAAAATCTCCAACAAAAACAATGTTAAAATCAGTTATAGTTGCATTAAGAACATAGATACATATATTTCACAACACAATACTATGATATCAAATAAATACTTGGCCCATATAAAGATCATCTGTCACCCATTTACAGTTCTGAAGAGAGGGGACGAAACCAGTTGACTGGTGCTTTTATTTGGCATGGCTGATTATATTAAAAAATTTTTTGACTTTAATGCCATTATATATATATATATATATATATATATATATATATATACACAAATAAACACCTGGAAACAATTATAAATGAACTTCATTGTGACATCAAAAAGCTCTATTGGAAGCTATTTCACAGTCCAGATCCCATTCACAAAACAGCAATTAGTCGCCTTCTATATTATGCATCAACTAATAATAGCAATAAATAAATCACATTCAGATGCTGTTGTCTCATTCCCAGTAGCCATTGCACATGAAATCACAACAGATCATTTCAAACATCCAGGTTTTCAAAGAACAACATGTAGACAAAAAATTTTAACAACCACACAGACATCACATTGGTTCTTGAAAATGACTGTAATGGTCAAAAGGACTTGAACAAAATAGTAATAAACAAACTTTGGACAGTTTAGCCACAACTTTGACCACAATACTCAACAGTTTATCCCCAAAATAGAAAAATATAATAAAAAAATTTAATAAACCTTTTTGATTTTTTTATAATCAAATTTGTTATATATATGTTTGTGTGTGTGTGTGTGTGTGTGTGTGTGTGTGTGTGTGTGTGTGTGTGTGTGTGTATATATATATATATATATATATATATCAGCGTGCAGTGTGGGTATAGAAGAATCCAAAGGAGTATACTGTACATACGGTGATAGGATAACCTCTAAGAGAGCTCTAAATATATATGTATATAAATATATATAGGGCAAATATAAGAAAAATTAAGGCAGACATGTTATTTCATGGTAGATATACTTCCGATTTATCATGAATTAATGTATCTGCCTTAATTGTTCTTATATATATATATATATATATATATATATATATATATATATATATATGGATATCAATAAATATACATATACACACAGATACATGCACATATGTAAATATTTTATTCTTGTGTTAATAAAACAGTTCTCAATGTAGTTTAACAAAGCTATTAGAACACAGGCTCCTCTTGGACAAGCAGTATGGTTTCCGCTTCACCAGGTCTACTGCCGATATGCTAACGACCATCACTGAGTATATATACCAGGCACTCGACAGGAAGCCTGAACCGTCGCCTTGGATATCTCTAAAGCGTTCGACAGAGTTTGGCATGCTGGCCTTCTATGCAAACTGTGGAGCTATGGTATAGCTGGACAATTGTTTGAACTAATCCAGTCATTCCTATCTCACCGCACATTGAAAGTGGTATTAAACAGACATGCCTCCCAGAGCTACCATACAAACGTGGGTGTCCCTCAAGGCTCTATCCTAGGTCCTACGCTCTTTCTGATCTACATTAATGATCTCCCCGATACCATAATATCCCAAGTAGGTATGTACGCTGATGACACCACAGTTTACTCTCGCCTCGATCAAAAATCTGGTGTGGGCAACAAAGCTAACCTTGCAGCCGAGCTTGGAAAGGACCTCCAATCTGTAGTGGACTGGGGTAAGAAATGGCTCGTAAATTTTAATGCTTCTAAAATGAAGCTACTACCAATTAACCATCATAGACAACCACACCTACCTCCCATTAGCATGGACCAGGCTTACCTCCCAGAGAGTAAAACACTACGCCTCCTTGATCTCATACTTTCAGCAGACCTCAAGTGTAATGACTATATCGAATCCATTGCTAAATCCACCGCTATGAAAGTCAGTTCTCTGTGCAGGGCCCGGAGGTTTTTTCCGTCTGAATCTATCCTGCACATTTATAAATCTACCATTTGCCTGTGCATTGAATACTGTTGCCATATCTGGTCGGGTGCCCCTGCTATTCTCCTTAGGCTTCTCGACAAGGTACAGTGGAGGGTCTGTAATGTGATTGATACTGACTTGGCAGACCGCCTGCAGTCTCTCACCAGCGCGACGTGGCTTCCCTATGTCTTTTCTATAAATACTTTCATGGCTTCTGCTCCGATGAACTTAGATCACTGGTGCCCCCTAGGTTCGAATTTGCACGAGATACTAGATTAGCAACTAGATCCCACCCTTTTACAGTGAAACCGATAAAATACAACCGCAACTTCTACTCCAACAGTTTCTTTTCTCGTACTTCCCGACTGTGGAATTCCCTTCCACATGACTGCTTCCCCGACAACTACAATCTCCAGGAGTTTAAATGTAAAGTCAATAGACACCTCCTAACACACTAACTCGCTTCCATTCTTTCAAACACTCTTCCCACCCACCCAACTATCTATCACTCCCCCTTCTGACATTTCCTATATCTAACCACTCTTTCTATTTACCTTCCCCTATGTAGCCCCAAGTGCAATAGTGGCAGTGGAATGCCTTGCTTGGGGTGAAACAATTAAAAAAAAATATATATTATATATATTATCTTATAATAAATCTCAGAATGGTTAGTTTATAATATGCACCAGATGATTGCATTGTGCATGAAATTCCAAGTTTGGCTATAGATATAGTATTATACTTATGTTTATTCTTTTGTTTTCATCATTTCACCCCAAGCAAGGCAGGACCACCACTAGTGCACAGTGGGTTACAGTAAAAGAAAAGCCTGGGTACAGTGGGTATTGAGGAAAGGATAAAAGAGGAATGAAATCCAAGAAGATAGAAGATGGCAATTGATGTTGCATTTAAATTTTTGGAGGTTGTACCTACCAGGGAAGCTAGTAAATGGAAAAGAATTCCACAGGTGGGAAGTGCAAGAAAAGAAATTGTTTGAATAGAAGTGGTAGTGACATTTTCAATGGTTATATATATAACGTAGACTACTTGGTATATTATCCAGGTAAATTCCGATACAGACAACTCAAAAGAACTCAATGTTAAATTCATTTAATTTAACAGAGTAATATAATTTAGAAAAAATGTTTGATATATTACAATTTCAATGGGTAATACATATTTCACTGCACAATGATGACAATTGGTTCAAAATATCCCCACCAAAACAATTTTTTTTTACAAAGATGCTCACAAGTCCATATTTAGAATAGACATTTGTAATGGTAATTTATAAGAAAATTCCTTGCTCATTTAAAAAAGAACACCAAAGATAGAAAAAAAGAAAAAAGAAAAAGTAGACATTGATCAATGGAAAAAAGAAGAAAAAGAAATAAAAAGAAAACTAATAGTATACAGAGAAACGAATGTTCACATCAAGTAACGACATAGTGTCCACAGCAACTAGTCTGCTTTCTTAGAAAAACATGACTGAAAAATTTAACATTGATATTTAGTTTAAAATATAATAGTATATATTTGGGGTAAAAAAATAAATTGTACATCATAATTTTAATACAAATTGAAAAAAATAACTACTATTAATATTATTTAAAAAATTCAGTTAAAATAATTAAAATTAATAAAAAATAAAAATTATAATTAAATATAAATATAAATAAAAAGGAAAAGTTAGAAAGATAAGTGTAAAAAGAACGTAAAAAAAAAGAGAGAGAAAAAGTAAATAAAAAGAAAGAAAGAAAAAGAATGAGAGTGAGTAGTAACGATAGAAAAGAATTTAGAATAATTCAAAATAAATGCTTAGATCGAAACTGATTTCTCTTCCAATTATATACATTCTTAGAAACACAATATGGGATTAAATATTAAATTAAATTATGCCTACCATTGGATTTATTTATGGTAAAAAATAAATCATAAATTATACTTCCTAATATAAATTACAATATAACCACTAGTAGTAATATATTATAAATGTAGTTAAAATAATAACTCTTAGTAAGAAAAATATATATATATGTAAATAAACAGCACGGAAAAAGTTTTTTGTATGATGTGTTTCATCCTTTAGGACTTGAGGGTAATTTATTTTCTTATTGGTTGGATAATAATGCCATTGAAGAGGGGCTGAAAATTCAGCAGTACCAGAATCAAATACTGGATCATTATATGCAGGACATCGGCAAAACAATAGAACTTCTGGATGAACATGGGACAAACACAACTGAGACACTGGAAACACAAACAATGATGAACAAATTTGAAATGATTCTAGGAAACACAAATAAAAATGCTACAGTGATCCTATGATCTGCAGAGACAGTGCAGTAAATGTCGTCTCTTTGACCAATGAGGGTGGGTATCGTTATAATTATAATTATAATCGTTATAATTACTGAACAATTAGCTGTTCAGTCTGCCTTTTATTTCCACTCTGACTTCAGACTAAGTTTATGTTTATATTGATGTGTCTCCACATGTACACAAATGAAGGAGAGATGCTGAGAATTTAAAAAAAGTTATTTTTGTCTTTTAGGGAAATAACTTGTAACATTATTTCTGCATATGAAAAAAAATGTAATCCTTAGTTTAATACGACGGAGCGAAAGAAATTATTACTAGCTGTATTGTTGATTTTGCAATTTATTTTAAATCACAAAATGAGTCAAGGTTAACAAAAGATTTGTTGCACAAACTTGTAAAATCTGAAAAATAGAAAAACTAGCTGAAAATTGAAGAGAATACAAAGGAAAATTATATTTTTGCATTGTTTATTCAAAAGTCGATCAGAAGCTTTTTGGCCGGTAGAAGTGAAAAAAAGAAATAGTCAAAACAAGACTGTCAGAACTTTTGATGGGATTAGGGTAAGGTCAGATCCTTAGTTCCCAAATTTCCTAGGAAAGGATTTGAAAATTTGAAAACCTGAAATAATGTAATCAAGAAGATGAAGATGAGGAGGTGTTGTTGCCTCATTGGTTGAACCAAATCCCCCACCTCAAAATGTGAAGGTGGAAGTAATCTCATTGGGCAAAGATTTGATTTGCTTAAGATACCCCGTATCTCTCTGCACCACCCAAGAGAATTTTCGAAGAGTATAAAAATCGAGACCCCAGTGAGCCAAGTCAGTTGGAGCTGCTGAGCGAAAGAGACAAAACGAATTTACTGCCACTATTGCCACCCACCACACCACCTCAACCGTTTTCATAAAGCTTTGGTAAAGAGCCCTGAAAATACTTTTTTTTTATTTGGAAAATTGAAAGCTCTGATTATTCTTAAACGAAAACTTTCACTCCATCGTAAAAAATTAATTCAACGACTGTATATTCTGCTTCTTTTGATGATTATATTTTTTGTTCATGTATATATATATATATATATATATATATATATATATATATATATATATAAAAAGACTCTTTCCGAAACTTATTCAGGCATTATCAAAATTATTTTTTTTTGGTGACGTATATTTTTTGCTAACCAAATGTACGTGCACATCCGGCCTGGTTTCACATGGTAAAGATACAGCTAGCAAGATTTCAGCATGCCTTCCTTGTGTCAGAATTAACAGCATGGACAATGGAGAGCACCGTTATAATAGATGTCTTGAAGACCAGCTACTGTGGCAAGGCCATCATCACGGCTAGCAACCCAAGGGCGGCGTCACAATCTAGGTGATTTTCTTGTCATTTTTATCTTATTATCACTTTTGTTGTTAAATGTACCACATTTTGATAATAGCAGATCTACCAAGAATGGTGAAACATTGTAAAAACCTGGACTGCAATTTACTGTGGATGATTCAGTGAAGGTAATGGAAACTTAGGTTCAATCTTCCGCTAGAAAGCAGAAAAATAGTACAAACTATAGAAAAATTAAGTTTAAAAAAATCCACAAGGAACTTTTATTAACCTTCAGATTATATATATATATATATATATATTACGAAGATTAACAAAACTGGTTATAAACAAGCGACAATTTGAAATGATTTGTTTGAACATTATTTTTTATCGATACTCGTATTTAAGTAGATATTCTGTTTATAATCAAACAGTATTATAAATTTATTTCTACTGGCCTGATTATTTACGATACGTTTTTGTTACGAAAATATATGTCATTCAACAGGATTCGAACCTGCGACCCCCATCCACGAAGGGGAAGCCACCATGTGATCTGGCGTGTCTTAGACCTCTTGACCACAAATGACGATCAGTCTAAACGGAGCCCAATTAAGCCTATAAATTTCCTGAATGTGGATAAGGGTCACAGGTTCGAATCCTGCCGAATGACACATTTTCGTAACAAAGATTTATCGTAAATAATCAGGCCAACAGAAATAAATATATAATACTGTTTGATTATAAACAGAATATCTACTTAAATATGAGTATCAATAAAAAATAATGTTCAAACAAATCATTTCAAATTGTCGGTTGTTTATAACCAGTTTCATTAATCTTCGTTAATTTCCGTAACATGTTTACATTTGTTGACATTACGATACATTTCAGTGCAGATATAGTTATTAGGATGAATTGAAAATTGTTCTATAGGCTTAATTTGACTTTGTTTAGACTGTTGGTCATTCGTGGTCGAGAGGTCTAAGATGCGCCAGATCACATGATGGATTCCCTATGTGGATAGGGATCGCAGATTCAAATCCAGCCCAATGACACACATTTTTGGAACAAAGATTTATCATAAATAATCAATATATAATACTGTTTGATTATAAACAAAATATCTACTTAAATATGAGTATCAATCAAAAATAATGTTCAGACAAATCATTTCATATATATATATATATATATACGCACAGAGTATAATTCAAAAGTTTGGGACAGCCATCTAGATATAATAATTATTAAATTTCATCCTTGTAATAGAATTCCACAACCCTGTTCATATCACCTCCATTGATTTTACCAAGGTATTTGGTAGTATCAAACTATCAAGTCTATGGCAGTTACTGAAAAAACAACAACCAACAAGAAATACTTCAACCTGCTCAAAGAAACTTACACTGACTCAATGGCAACCATCAAGAGATCTGGAAGTAACGCGCGTTATGTTGATATCCTAAAGGAGGGGGGGGGCAGGGAAATGTTATCTCAGGAATTCTCTTCTGCACTGTTGTTGCAGCTCTTATCCTTCAAATGAAAGAAGAGTTCAAATCCGGGTATCAGATGGGTGGGAGATGCAGATGATCCCTCACTGTCGAGGAAGAATGCTCGAAACTTCTGTGCATCAACACTCACAGGGGGCTTTACAAGTTTGATAGGTTAGCCTTCGAGGTCAAGGTTGCACCTGGTATTTATCAGCAGGTTATGGACACCATGCTGGGCGGTTTTGACTTCGCATGTGTTTACCTGGACGACATCGTGATTGCTAGTAAGTCTGCAGAAGAACATCACAAACATCTACACAAGGTCTTCGAAAGAATCCAAAATTTCGGATTCAAAGTGAAAGAGACTAAATGTGACTTTCTCATGAATGAGATAAGGTACCTAGGTCACATAATCAACATAAATGGAAGACGCCCCGACCCAGAGAGGGCAGAAGCTATAATGAACATGCCTGCTTCTGATAATGTTCAAGCTCTCCACAGCTTTTTAGGACTGGCAAACTATTACCAGGTCTTTATAAAAAACATTCACGACTTACGCGCCCCACTAAACGAATTACTTAAAAAAGAAAAGAAACCTGGAATTCGACACCCGAGTGCCAAGCAGCATTTGATAAAATAAAGGATACGTTAACATCTGAACTCTTTCTAACGCATTGTTAAACTAAAAATAATCGTGGCAAGCGACGCAAGCTCATTTGGTATCGGAGCATGTATACTTCACGTAATACCTGATGGCACTAGAAAGCCAATTGCCCGTGCATCCAGAACGTTACTGCCAGCCGAAAGACAATATTCACAAATTGAGAAGGAGGCTCGAAGTATCATATTCGTGATAACTAAATTTCACAGATACTTACATGGCAGACATTTTACGCTGCAGACGGACCATAAGCTGTTACTAACAATATTCGGATCAAAAAAGGGATTACCAACTTATACAGCTAACAGATTACTGAGATGTGGAACAATCTTACTAAATTACGACTTTAAACTCGAATATTTACCATCAACACAAATCAGTCATGCAGACGGACTATCTAGATTAATTCCTAAGAAGTCGGAACCATTTGAGGATTCCGTTATAGCAGCGTTGCGAACCGACTGCGAAATAAAAACGATGATTGCAAACACAATTAGAGAGCGACCCGTAACGCTACTAGAGATTAAAAGGGAAGCAGAAAAGGACGATTTTATCTGCGACATAAAAAACAAAATCGCTAAGAAGGACACTAATGTTTCAGAGGTATTCTCGCTTTGCGATGAGGTTCTTCTTTACAGCGAGAGAGTGGTAATCCCAAAACATCTTCAAAAACCCGGGGAAAAAAACGAATGAAAAGCCCCATGAGAAGCTACGTCTACTGGTCTAACATGGACAAGGACATTATGGAGATGATTGACTCATGCAAAGGTTGCAAAAGCACCACCTATCACATTTAAACCCTGGCTGAAAACTGACTAGCCCTGGTCAAGAATACATATCGACTTCGCAGGTCCTCTTAACGACCATTACTTTTTAATTGTAGTCCATATACCTCAGGCCACTTGGTGCAAAAGACCCACAACAGGTACAACAATAAACTTTCTACAGGAACTGTTTGCTCGTTTCTGTGTTGTAGACTGCATCGTTAGCGACAACGGAACACAGTTCACATCTGCTAAGTACAGGGATTTTTGTGAGATTTTTCAAATCAAACACATCACCACTCCCCAATATCACCCTAGATCTAACGGGTAAGCCGAGCGCTTCGTAGACACACTCAAAAGAGCGTTAAAAAGCCCAAGGTAGACCATCGGATGAAGCTCTACAAAGTTTTCTACAAGTATACAAGATTACACCAAATCCCAATACGCCGATAGCAGTATCACCGGCTGAAACAATGTTTGCACAGAAGGTAAGGTCCGTATTTGACAAACTCTTACAAAATCACAAGAGATCATGTCTGTACGCAGAAAACGGTTCAATCCCGAGGATAGAGTTTTCTTTAAAAGCTATAAGGACAACACATCATTCTGGGATGTGGGTACGATCAGTAAAAGAGTTGGTGATATGGTGTACATCGTACAAGGACCCAGATACACCCATAAACGACACCAAAACCAATTAAGAAAATGTCGAGCAGATGATACACTTGACACACCACCAGTTGAGGAAGAAACAATTGACACCATTTTCAAGACATTCGATCTCGATCCACCCCAACCGACACCTGAACTACGACGGTCGGTCCGGAAAAGAAAATACATCGACCAATTAACTATCAATCCTAAACGGAAAAAATATTAACAGCTTTTTACGGATAAAAAGCTTAGGAGGTGGGTGTTGGAGTAGAACCCCTCTATAATGGACTGTTCCGTTCATTACAAATACCGGCTAGGCTCCGTATGCGCAGACGCAGGACAGACGCCAGGGAGTAGACATATATAGACTATTTGTCACAGCTAAGAGGTGGTTTCCACTCAGACTAACCCATCTGTTTCCTTCTTTTGCAATATATCTTGTTGTTACAAGTCCCGTGTTCGTGCCTTCTTTTCCTACTAACTTCCTCAACACAACAGTTTCAAAATATGAAAATCAGATTATTGAATTCTTATTTTGTCTCTTTTTATTTCAGAATATGAAAATCTTTTTTTACATCTCATTTTTTCTCTTTTTATTTCAAAATATGAAAATCAGCTTTTTTAATTCTATTGTTTATTTTTATTTCAACATATGAAAATCTGATGTTTTTATTTCTTATCTTGTCTCTTTTTTTACAAAATATAAAAATCAGCTATTTTTCTATAATTTTGGTCTTTTTTATTTCAAAATATTGAAAATCAGTTGTTTTACATCTTATTTTGTCTATTTTTATTTCAAAATATGAAAAACTGATTTTTTACACTTAATTTTGTCTCTTTTTATTTCAAAATAATAAAATCTGCTTTTTTTACTTCCTATTTTGTCTTTCTGTGTTGCAAAATATGAAAATCAGTTGTTTCACTTCTTATTTTGTCTCCTTACATTTCAAAATATGAAAATCATCTATTTTACTTTTTATTTTGTCTTTTCTATTTCAAAATGTGAAAATCACTTTCTTTTACTTCTTATTTAGTCTTTTTTTATTCTAAACAAGAAAAACTCTTTTTGCATCAGATTTTGTCTATTTTTATTTTAAAGTAAAAAATCAACTGATTTTAATTCTTTTTTTGTCACATTTTTCAAAATATAAAAAAGTCAGTTGATTTTAGTTTCTATTTTGCTTCTTTTTATTTCGAAATATGAGAATCAGCTTTTTTACGTCTTATTTTGGATCTTTTCATTTCAATATATGAAAATCTGTTTTCTTAAATATTATTTTGTCTCTTTTTATTTCAAAATAGGTAAAACTGCTTTCTTTACTTCTTATTTTGTTTCTTTTTATTCGAATTATGAAACTCAACACTTTATTCCTTATTTCGTCTATTTTTATATTGAAATATGAAAATCAGCTTAATGTTAATTTTATTTTGTCTCTTTTTATTTGAAAAAATGAAAATCTGATTTTTTTTACTTCTTATTGTGCATTTTCTTATTTAAAACTATGAAAATCTGCTTTTTTACTTAATATTTTCTCTTTTCTTTTAAAAATATGAGAATGAGCTTTTTTTACAATTTATTGTGTCTCTTTATATTTCAACATATGAAAACCTGCATTATGGAAATCTTATTTTGTCTATGTTTATTTCAAAATATTAAAATAATTCTTTTTTCTCATTTTGTTTTATTTATTTTACACTATTAAAATTTGCTTTTTCAAATTTTTATTTTGTCCCTTTTTATTTCAAAATATGAAAATCTGCTTTTTTTACTTCTTATATTACCTCCTTTATTTCAAAATATAAAAATCTGCTTAATTTACTGCTTATTTTGTCACTTTTTTCAAAAAATGAAAACCATTTTTTTACTTATTATTTTGTAACTTTTTATTCAAAATAAGAAAATTTCCATATTTTACTACTTATTTTGTCTCTTTTTATTTCAAATTAATAAAATCTGCATTTTGCGTCTTATTTGTTCCTTTTTTATTTCAAAATATGAAAAAATCAGCTTTTTTAAAATTTTATTTTGCCTCTTTTTATTTCAAAATATGAAAATCTGGATTTTAAAATTCTTTTGTCTCATTTTATATCGAAATATGAAAATCTGCTTTTTTACACTTTTTTTGTGTATTTCATTTCAAAATATGAAAATCAGCAATTTTTACTTCTTTTCTAGTGTATTTTTATTTCAAAATATTGAAAATCAGCGTTTTTTCTTCATATTTTGTCTCTGTGTTTCAAATCGGTAAATCTGCTTTCTTTACATCGCATTTTGTATCTTTTACTGTAAAAATAAAAAATCAGTACTTTACTCCTTGATTTGTCTTTCAAAATATGAAAGTCAGATTATTTAATTCTTATTTTGTTTCTTTTTATTTCAAAATATAAAAAATCTTCTTTTTTTACATCGTATTTTTTCTCTTTTTATATCAAATATGAAAATCTGCATTTTTTACTTCTATCATCTCTGTTTATTTCAAATATATGAAAATCTGATGTTTGTATTTCTTATTTTGATACTTTTTTTTCTCTGGTATCATTTTATTTCAAAATATTGAAAATCAGCTTTTTACATAATATTTTGTATCTTTTTATTTTAAAGTATAAAAAAAATGAAGATTTTTTAAATTTCTATAAAAAAAAATGACAAATTTTATGTAAAGGAAGCATATTTTATTATTTCCAAAAAGAAAAATGCAAAATATGAGAGAATAAATGCTTACGTAAAATAGTGTAAAAAAGCTTATTTTCATATTTCTATATAGAAATACACAAAATATATGATAAAGGTAGCTTACTTTTGTGTTTCTATGAAGAAAAACAAAATATCTGACAAAAATGAAGATGTTTTTTAAATTTCTAAAATACAAAATGACAACTTTTATGTACAAATACTATAATGTATAATTTACATAAATAAAAGTGCAAAATATTAGAGAATAAAGCTTATTTTTATTTTTCCATAAACGAATACGTAACATATAGTAAAAAAGATTATTTTCATATTTCAATATGGAAATACACAAAATATAAGGTATACGTAGCTTATTTTCATGTTTCTGTGTAGGAAAACAAAATATCTGACAAAATTCAAATTTCTTTTTAAATTTATATAATAATAAATGACAAATTTTATGTAAAAGTAGCATATTTTCATGTTTCTATGTAGAAAAAATATTATCTGACAAAGATGTAGTTTTTTAGAATTCTAAAATAAAAAATGACAAATTCTATGTAAAAGAAGCATATTTTCATATTTCCATAAAGTAAAATGCAAAATATGAGAGAATAAAGCTTATTTTCATATTTCCATACAGAAATACGTAAAATGTGATATAGAAGATTATTTTCTTATTTCTATATGGAAATACACAAAATATAAGGCAAAGGCGTTTTTCAACTTTCTATGTAGAAAAACAAAATATCTGAAAAAAATGAAGATTCTTTTTAAATTTCTAAAATACAAAATTACAAATTATATGTAAAATTATCATAATTTCATATTTCCAGAAAGAAAAATGCAGAAATACGTAAAATGTGGTAAAAAGCTTACTTTCATATTTCTATATGAAAATACACAAAATATAAGATAAATGTAGCTTATTTTCATGTTTCTATGTAAAAATCCAAATATATGACAAAAATGAAGATTCAAAAAATCAAAATCTGCATTTTTTACACTCTATATTGTATTTTTTTCTATCAAAATATGAAAATCTGATTTTTTACATTCTATTTTGTATTTTTTCTTTCAAAATATGAAAATCTGCTTTTTTAACATCTATTTTGTATTATTTTCTTTCAAAATATGAAAATCTGCTTTTTTTACATTCTATTTTGTATTTTTTCTTTCAAAATATGAAAATCAGTCTTTCTTAAATTCTATGTTGAATTTTTTTAAAATATGAAAATCTGCCCTTTTACATTCTATTTTGTATTTTTTCTTTCAAAATATGAAAATCTGCTTTTTTTACATTCTATTTTGTATTTTTTCTTTCAAAATATGAATATCTGCTCTTTTGACATTGTATTTTGTTTTTGTTCTTACAAAAATATGAAAATCTGTTTTTTTTACATTCTATTTTGTATTTTTTCCTTTCAAAATATGAAAATCTGCTTGTTTACTTTCTATTTCGTATTTTTTTCTTTCAAAATATGAAAATATGGTTTTTTACATCTTTCAAATACTTTCAAATTTATACATTCTATTTTGTATTTTTTCTTTCAAAATATGAAAATCTGCTTTTTTTACATTCAATTTTGTATTTTTTATTTCAAAATATGAAAATCTGCTTCTTTACATCTTTCAATATTCTGAAAATCTGCTTTTTTTACATTCTATTTCGTATTTTTTTTCTCAATATGAAAATCTGTTTTTTTACATACTTTATTGTATTTTTTTCTTTCAAAATATGAAAATCTGCTTTTGTGACTTTCTATAATGTATTTTTTTCTTTTAAAATATGAAAATCGGCTTTTTTACATTTAATTTTGTATTTTTTTAAATTTAAATATGAAAATCTGCTTTTTTACATCTTTCAAAATATGAAAATCTGCTTTTTTTACATTCTATTTTGTATTTTTTTTCTTTCAAAAGAGGAAAATCTGCTTTTTTTGCTTTCTAATATTTCCTTTTGTCAAATTATGAAAATCTGCTATTTTTACATTCTATTTTGTATTTTTGTCTTTCAAAATATGAGAATCTGCTTTTTTTACACCCTATTTTGAATTTTTCACCATCAAAAAATGAAAATCTGCAGTTTTTACTTTCTATTTTGTATGTTGTGCTTTCAAAATATGAAAATCTGCTTTTTTACCGTTATATTTTGTATTTTTTCTTTCAAAATATGAAAATCTGCATCTTTGCTTTCTAGTTTGTATTTTTTTTTTCAAAATATGAAAATCTGCTACTTAACATTATATTTTGTATTTTTTCTTTCAAAATATGAAAATCTGCTCTTTTTAGATTCTATTTTGTATTTTTTCTTTCAAATTATGAAAATCTGCATTTTTGTATCTTTTTCTTTCAAAATATCAAAATGTGCCTTTTTTACTTTCTATTTTGTATTTTTTCTTTCAAAATATGAAAATCTGCTTTTTTACATTCTATTTTGTAGTTTTTTATTTCAAAATATGAAAATCTGCTTTTTTTACATTCTATTTTGTATTTTTTTCTATCAACATATGAAAAGCTGCTTATTTTACATTCGATTTTGTATTTTCTTCTTTCAAAATATTAAAATCAGCAATTTTTATTTTCTATTTTGTATTTTTTTCATTCATAATATGAAAATCTGCTTTTTGCATTTTATTTTGTATTTTTATCTTTCAAAATATGAAAATCATCATTTGATACATTATATTTTGTATTATTTTTTTTCAAAATATGAAAATCTGATTTTTTTACAACGAATTATGTATTTTTTTCATTGAAAAATTGAAAATATGCTTTCTTGACATTCTATTATGTATTTTTTCTTTCAAAATATGAAAATCTGCTTTGTTTACATTCTATTATGTATTTTTTCTTTCAAAATATGAAAATCTGTTTTTTTTACATTCAATTTTATATTATTTCTTTCAAAATATGAAAATCTGATTTTTTAGTTTCTATTTTGTATTTTTTCTTTCAAAATATGAAAATCTGCTTTTTTTACATTCTATTTTGTATTTTTTCTTTCAAAATATCAAAATCTGCTTTTTTACATCTTTCAAAATATGAAAATCTGCTTTTTTTAGATTCTATATTGTATTTCTTTTTGAAAATATGAAAATTTGCATTTTTTACACTGTATCTGCTTTTTTACTTTCTATTTCGTATTTTTTTCTTTCAAAATATGAAAATCAGCCTTTTTTAAATTTTGTGTTGAATTTTTTTTTTATAAATATGAAAACCTGCTTTTTTACATTCTATTTTGTATCTTTTGCGTTCAGAATATGAAAATCTGCTTTTTTTATTTTCTATTTTGTATTTTTTCTTTCGAAATATGAAAATCTTCTTTTTTTACATTTTATTTTGTAATTTTTCTTTCAAAATATGAAAATCTGCTTTTTTACATTCTATTTTGTATTTTTTTCTTTCAAAATATGAAAATCTGCATTTTTACATCTTTCAAATTCTGAAAGTATGTCTTTTTTACATTCTATTTTGTATTTTTTCTTTCACAATATGAAAATCTGCTTTCTTACATACTTTTTGTATTTTTTCTATCCAAATATGAAAATCTGCTTTTTTTACATACTATTTTGTATTTTCTTCTTTCAAAATATGAAAATCTGCTTTTTTGACTTTCTATTTTGTATTTTTTTCAATTTAAATATGAAATACTGCTTTTTTACATCTTTCAAAATATGAAAATCTGCCTTTTTTTACATTCTATTTTGTATTTTTTTCTTTCAAAATATGAAAATCTGCCTTTTTTTACATTCTATTTTGTATTTTTTTTCTTTCAAAATAGGAAAATCTGCTTTTTTTACTTTCTATTATTTTCTTTTGTCAAATAATGAAAATCGGTCTTTTTTACATTCTATTTTGTATTTTTGTCTTTCAAAATATGAGAATCTGCTTTTTTTATTTTCTATTTTGTATGTTGTGCTTTCAAAATATGAAAATCTGCTATTTTACCATTATATTTTGTATTTTTTTCTTTCAAAATATGAAAATCTGCATCTTTGCTTTCTATTTTGTGCTTTTTTCTTTCAAAATATGAAAATCTGCTTTTTAACATTATATTTTGTATTTTTTTTTTCAAAATATGAAAATCTGCTTTTTAACTTTCTATTTTGTATTTTTTATTTCAAAATATGAAAATCTGCTCTTTTTAGATTCTATTTTGTATTTTTTCTTTCAAATTAGGAAAATCATCTTTTTTACATTCTATTTTGTATTTTCTTCTGTCAATATATTAAAAGCTGCTTATTTTACATTCTACTTTTTTTACTTTCTATTTTGCATTTTTTGTATCTTTTTTTTAAAATATGAAAATCTGCTTTTCTTACTTTCTATTTTGTATTTTTTCTCTCAAAATATGAAAATCTGCATTTTTGTATCTTTTTCTTTCAAAATATGAAAATGTGCTTTTTTTACTTTCTATTTTGTATTTTTTTCTTTCAAAATATGAAAATGTGCCTTTTTACATTCTATTTTGTAGTTTTTTCTATCAATATATGAAAAGCTGCTTATTTTACATTCTATTTTGTATTTTCTTCTTTCAAAATATAAAAATCAGCAATTTTTATTTTCTATTTTGTATTTTTTTCATTCATAATATGAAAATCTGCTTCTTGCATTTTATTTTGTATTTTTTTCTTTCAAAATATGAAAATCATCTTTTGATACATTATATTTCGTTTTATTTTTTTCAAAATATGAAAATCTGATTTTTTACAACGAATTTTGTATTTTTTTCATTCAAAAATTGAAAATATGCTTTCTTGACATTCTATTTTGTATTTTTTCTTTCAAAATATAAAAATCTTCTTTGTTGACATTCTATTTTGTATTTTTTCTTTCAAAATATGAAAATCTGCTTTTTTTACATTCAATTTTGTATTTTTTATTTCAAAATATGAAAATCTGCTTCTTTACATCTTTCAATATTCTGAAAATCTGCTTTTTTTACATTCTATTTCGTATTTTTTTTCTCAATATGAAAATCTGTTTTTTTACATACTTTATTGTATTTTTTTTCTTTCAAAATATGAAAATCTGCTTTTGTGACTTTCTATAATGTATTTTTTTCTTTTAAAATATGAAAATCGGCTTTTTTACATTTAATTTTGTATTTTTTTAAATTTAAATATGAAAATCTGCTTTTTTACATCTTTCAAAATATGAAAATCTGCTTTTTTTTACATTCTATTTTGTATTTTTTTTCTTTCAAAAGAGGAAAATCTGCTTTTTTTGCTTTCTAATATTTCCTTTTGTCAAATTATGAAAATCTGCTATTTTTACATTCTATTTTGTATTTTTGTCTTTCAAAATATGAGAATCTGCTTTTTTACACCCTATTTTGTATTTTTTACCATCAAAAAATGAAAATCTGCAGTTTTTACTTTCTATTTTGTATGTTGTGCTTTCAAAATATGAAAATCTGCTTTTTTACCGTTATATTTTGTATTTTTTTTTCTTTCAAAATATGAAAATCTGCATCTTTGCTTTCTAGTTTGTATTTTTTTTTTCAAAATATGAAAATCTGCTACTTAACTTTATTTTGTATTTTTTTCTTTCAAAATATGAAAATCTGCTCTTTTTAGATTCTATTTTGTATTTTTTCTTTCAAATTATGAAAATCTGCATTTTTGTATCTTTTTCTTTCAAAATATCAAAATGTGCCTTTTTTACTTTCTATTTTGTATTTTTTCTTTCAAAATATGAAAATCTGCTTTTTTTACATTCTATTTTGTATTTTTTTCTATCAACATATGAAAAGCTGCTTATTTTACATTCGATTTTGTATTTTCTTCTTTCAAAATATTAAAATCAGCAACTTTTATTTTCTATTTTGTATTTTTTTCATTCATAATATGAAAATCTGCATTTTGCATTTTATTTTGTATTTTTATCTTTCAAAATATGAAAATCATCTTTTGATACATTATATTTTGTATTATTTTTTTTCAAAATATGAAAATCTGATTTTTTTACAACGAATTTTGTATTTTTTTCATTCAAATATTGAAAATATGCTTTCTTGACATTCTATTTTGTATTTTTTCTTTCAAAATATGAAAATCTGCTTTGTTTACATTCTATTATGTATTTTTTCTTTCAAAATATGAAAATCTGTTTTTTTTACATTCAATTTTATATTATTTCTTTCAAAATATGAAAATCTGATTTTTTAGTTTCTATTTTGTATTTTTTCTTTCAAAATATGAAAATCTGCTTTTTTTACATTCTATTTTGTATTTTTTCTTTCAAAATATCAAAATCTGCTTTTTTACATCTTTCAAAATATGAAAATCTGCTTTTTTAGATTCTATATTGTATTTTTTTTTGAAAATATGAAAATTTGCATTTTTTACACTGTATCTGCTTTTTTACTTTCTATTTCGTATTTTTTTCTTTCAAAATATGAAAATCAGCCTTTTTTAAATCTTGTGTTGAACTTTTTTTTTATAAATATGAAAACCTGCTTTTTTACATTCTATTTTGTATCTTTTGCGTTCAGAATATGAAAATCTGCTTTTTTTATTTTCTATTTTGTATTTTTTCTTTCGAAATATGAAAATCTTCTTTTTTTACATTTTATTTTGTAATTTTTCTTTCAAAATATGAAAATCTGCTTTTTTACATTCTATTTTGTATTTTTTTCTTTCAAAATATGAAAATCTGCATTTTTACATCTTTCAAATTCTGAAAGTATGTCTTTTTTACATTCTATTTTGTATTTTTTCTTTCACAATAAAAAAATCTGCTTTCTTACATACTTTTTGTATTTTTTCTATCCAAATATGAAAATCTGCTTTTTTACATACTATTTTGTATTTTCTTCTTTCAAAATATGAAAATCTGCTTTTTTGACTTTCTATTTTGTATTTTTTTCAATTTAAATATGAAATACTGCTTTTTTACATCTTTCAAAATATGAAAATCTGCCTTTTTTTACATTCTATTTTGTATTTTTTTTCTTTCAAAATATGAAAATCTGCCTTTTTTTACATTCTATTTTGTATTTTTTTCTTTCAAAATAGGAAAATCTGCTTTTTTACTTTCTATTATTTTCTTTTGTCAAATAATGAAAATCGGTCTTTTTTACATTCTATTTTGTATTTTTGTCTTTCAAAATATGAGAATCTGCTTTTTTTATTTTCTATTTTGTATGTTGTGCTTTCAAAATATGAAAATCTGCTATTTTACCATTATATTTTGTATTTTTTTCTTTCAAAATATGAAAATCTGCATCTTTGCTTTCTATTTTGTGCTTTTATCTTTCAAAATATGAAAATCTGCTATTTAACATTATATTTTGTATTTTTTTTTTCAAAATATGAAAATCTGCTTTTTAACTTTCTATTTTGTATTTTTTATTTCAAAATATGAAAATCTGCTCTTTTTAGATTCTATTTTGTATTTTTTCTTTCAAATTATGAAAATCATCTTTTTTACATTCTATTTTGTATTTTCTTCTGTCAATATATTAAAAGCTGCTTATTTTACATTCTACTTTTTTTACTTTCTATTTTGCATTTTTTGTATCTTTTTTTTAAAATATGAAAATCTGCTTTTCTTACTTTCTATTTTGTATTTTTTCTCTCAAAATATGAAAATCTGCATTTTTGTATCTTTTTCTTTCAAAATATGAAAATGTGCTTTTTTTACTTTCTATTTTGTATTTTTTTCTTTCAAAATATGAAAATGTGCCTTTTTACATTCTATTTTGTAGTTTTTTCTTTCAAAATATGAAAATCTGCTTTTTTACATTCTATTTTGTATTTTCTTCTATCAATATATGAAAAGCTGCTTATTTTACATTCTATTTTGTATTTTCTTCTTTCAAAATATAAAAATCAGCAATTTTTATTTTCTATTTTGTATTTTTTTCATTCATAATATGAAAATCTGCTTCTTGCATTTTATTTTGTATTTTTTTCTTTCAAAATATGAAAATCATCTTTTGATACATTATATTTCGTTTTATTTTTTCAAAATATGAAAATCTGATTTTTTACAACGAATTTTGTATTTTTTTCATTCAAAAATTGAAAATATGGTTTCTTGACATTCATTTTGTATTTTTTCTTTCAAAATATAAAAATCTTCTTTGTTGACATTCTATTTTGTATTTTTTCTTTCAAAATATGAAAATCTGCTTTTTTTACATTCAATTTTGTATTTTTTATTTCAAAATATGAAAATCTGCTTCTTTACATCTTTCAATATTCTGAAAATCTGCTTTTTTTACATTCTATTTCGTATTTTTTTTCTCAATATGAAAATCTGTTTTTTTACATACTTTATTGTATTTTTTTCTTTCAAAATATGAAAATCTGCTTTTGTGACTTTCTATAATGTATTTTTTTCTTTTAAAATATGAAAATCGGCTTTTTTACATTTAATTTTGTATTTTTTTAAATTTAAATATGAAAATCTGCTTTTTTACATCTTTCAAAATATGAAAATCTGTTTTTTTTACATTCTATTTTGTATTTTTTTCTTTCAAAAGAGGAAAATCTGCTTTTTTTGCTTTCTAATATTTCCTTTTGTCAAATTATGAAAATCTGCTATTTTTACATTCTATTTTGTATTTTTGTCTTTCAAAATATGAGAATCTGCTTTTTTTACACCCTATTTTGTATTTTTTACCATCAAAAAATGAAAATTTGCAGTTTTTACTTTCTATTTTGTATGTTGTGCTTTCAAAATATGAAAATCTGCTTTTTTACCGTTATATTTTGTATTTTTTTTCTTTCAAAATATGAAAATCTGCATCTTTGCTTTCTAGTTTGTATTTTTTTTTTCAAAATATGAAAATCTGCTACTTAACTTTATTTTGTATTTTTTTCTTTCAAAATATGAAAATCTGCATTTTTGTATATTTTTCTTTCAAAATATCAAAATGTGCCTTTTTTACTTTCTATTTTGTATTTTTTCTTTCAAAATATGAAAATCTGCTTTTTTTACATTCTATTTTGTATTTTTTTCTATCAACATATGAAAAGCTGCTTATTTTACATTCGATTTTGTATTTTCTTCTTTCAAAATATTAAAATCAGCAACTTTTATTTTCTATTTTGTATTTTTTTCATTCATAATATGAAAATCTGCTTTTTGCATTTTATTTTGTATTTTTATCTTTCAAAATATGAAAATCATCTTTTGATACATTATATTTTGTATTATTTTTTTTCAAAATATGAAAATCTGATTTTTTTACAACGAATTTTGTATTTTTTTCATTCAAATATTGAAAATATGCTTTCTTGACATTCTATTTTGTATTTTTTCTTTCAAAATATGAAAATCTGCTTTGTTTACATTCTATTATGTATTTTTTCTTTCAAAATATGAAAATCTGCTTTTTTTACATTCAATTTTATATTATTTCTTTCAAAATATGAAAATCTGATTTTTTAGTTTCTATTTTGTATTTTTTCTTTCAAAATATGAAAATCTGCTTTTTTTTTACATTCTATTTTGTATTTTTTCTTTCAAAATATGAAAATCTGCTTTTTTACATCTTTCAAAATATAAAAATCTGCTCTTTTTAGATTCTATATTGTATTTTTTTTGAAAATATGAAAATTTGCATTTTTTACACTGTATCTGCTTTTTTACTTTCTACTTCGTATTTTTTTTCTTTCAAAATATGAAAATCAGCCTTTTTTAAATTTTGTGTTGAATTTTTTTTTTATAAATATGAAAACCTGCTTTTTTACATTCTATTTTGTATCTTTTGCGTTCAGAATATGAAAATCTGCTTTTTTTATTTTCTATTTTGTATTTTTTCTTTCGAAATATGAAAATCTTCTTTTTTTACATTTTATTTTGTAATTTTTCTTTCAAAATATGAAAATCTGCTTTTTTACATTCTATTTTGTATTTTTTTCTTTCAAAATATGAAAATCTGCATTTTTACATCTTTCAAATTCTGAAAATATGTCTTTTTTACATTCTATTTTGTATTTTTTCTTTCACAATATGAAAATCTGCTTTCTTACATACTTTTTTGTATTTTTTCTATCCAAATATGAAAATCTGCTTTTCTTTACATAATATTTTGTATTTTCTTCTTTCAAAATATGAAAATCTGCTTTTTTGACTTTCTATTTTGTATTATTTCAATTTAAATATGAAATTCTGCTTTTTTACATCTTTCAAAATATGAAAATCTGCCTTTTTTTACATTCTATTTTGTATTTTTTTCTTTCAAAATAGGAAAATCTGCTTTTTTACTTTCTATTTTGTATGTTGTGCTTTCAAAATATGAAAATCTGCTTTTTTACCGTAATATTTTGTATTTTTTTCTTTCAAAATATGAAAATCTGCATCTTTGCTTTCTAGTTTGTATTTTTTTTTTCAAAATATGAAAATCTACTATTTAACATTATATTTTGTATTTTTTCCTTTCAAAATATGAAAATCTGCTCTTTTTAGATTCTATTTTGTATTTTTTCTTTCAAATTATGAAAATCTGCATTTTTTGTATCTTTTTCTTTCAAAATATCAAAATGTGCCTTTTTTACTTTCTATTTTGTATTTTTTCTTTCAAAATATGAAAATCTGCTTTTTTACATTCTATTTTGTAGTTTTTTATTTCAAAATATGAAAATCTGCTTTTTTTACATTCTATTTTGTATTTTCTTCTATCAACATATGAAAAGCTGCTTATTTTACATTCGATTTTGTATTTTCTTCTTTCAAAATATTAAAATCAGCAACTTTTATTTTCTATTTTGTATTTTTTTCATTCATAATATGAAAATCTGCTTGTTGCATTTTATTTTGTATTTTTTTCTTTCAAAATATGAAAATCATCTTTTGATACATTATATTTTGTATTATTTTTTTTCAAAATATGAAAATCTGATTTTTTTATAACGAATTTTGTATTTTTTTCATTCAAAAATTGAAAATATGCTTTCTTGACATTCTATTTTGTACTTTTTCTTTCAAAATATGAAAATCTGCTTTGTTTACATTCTATTATGTATTTTTTCTTTCAAAATATGAAAATCTGCTTTTTTTACATTCAATTTTATATTATTTCTTTCAAAATATGAAAATCTGATTTTTTAGTTTCTATTTTGTATTTTTTCTTTCAAAATATGAAAATCTGCTTTTTTTACATTCTATTTTGTATTTTTTCTTTCAAAATATCAAAATCTGCTTTTTTACATCTTTCAAAATATGAAAATCTGCTTTTTTTAGATTCTATATTGTACTTTTTTTTCAAAATATGAAAATTTGCATTTTTTACACTGTATCTGCTTTTTTACTTTCTATTTCGTATTTTTTTCTTTCAAAATATGAAAATCAGCCATTTTTAAATTTTGTGTTGAATTTTTTTTTTTTATAAATATGAAAACCTGCTTTTTTACATTCTATTTTGTATCTTTTGCGTTCAGAATATGAAAATCTGCATTTTTTATTTTCTATTTTGTATTTTTTCTTTCGAAATATGAAAATTTTCTTTTTTTACATTTTATTTTGTAATTTTTCTTTCAAAATATGAAAATCTGCTTTTTTACATTCTGTTTTGTATTTTTTTTCTTTCAAAATATGAAAATCTGCATTTTTACATCTTTCAAATTCTGAAAATATGTCTTTTTTACATTCTATTTTGTATTTTTTCTTTCACAATATGAAAATCTGCTTCCTTATATACTTTTTTGTATTTTTTCTTTCCAAATATGAAAATCTGCTTTTTTTACATACTATTTTGTATTTTCTTCTTTCAAAATATGAAAATCTGCTATTTTGACTTTCTATTTTGTATTTTTTTCAATTTAAATATGAAATTCTGCTTTTTTACATCTTTCAAAATATAAAAATCTGCCCTTTTTTACATTCTATTTTGTATTTTCTACCATCAAAAAATGAAAATCTGCAGTTTTTACTTTCTATTTTGTATGTTGTGCTTTCAAAATATGAAAATCTGCTTTTTTACCGTTATATTTTGTATTTTTTCTTTCAAAATATGAAAATCTGCATCTTTGCTTTCTAGTTTGTGTTCTTTTTTTCAAGATATGAAAATCTGCTATTTAACATTATATTTTGTATTTTTTTCTTTCAAAATATGAAAATCTGCTCTTTTTAGATTCTATTTTGTATTTTTTCTTTCAAATTATGAAAATCTGCATTTTTTGTATCTTTTTCTTTCAAAATATCAAAATGTGCCTTTTTTACTTTCTATTTTGTATTTTTTCTTTCAAAATATGAAAATCTGCTTTTTTACATTCTATTTTGTAGTTTTTTATTGCAAAATATGAAAATCTGCTTTTTTTACATTCTATTTTGTATTTTCTTCTATCAACATATGAAAAGCTGCTTATTTTACATTCGATTTTGTATTTTCTTCTTTCAAATTATAAAATCAGCAATTTTTACTTTCTAGTTTGTATTTTTTTCATTCATAATATGAAAATCTGCTTGTTGCATTTTATTTCGTATTTTTTCTTTCAAAATATGAAAATCATCTTTTGATACATTATATTTTGCAGTATTTTTTTTCAAAATATGAAAATCTGATTTTTTTACAACGAATTTTGTATTTTTTTCATTCAAAAATTGAAAATATGCTTTCTTGAGATTCTATTTTGTATTTTTTCTTTCAAAATATGAAAATCTGCTTTTTTTACATTCAATTTTATATTATTTCTTTCAAAATATGAAAATCTGATTTTTTTAGTTTCTATTTTGTATTTTTTCTTTCAAAATATGAAAATCTGCTTTTTTTTACATTCTATTTTGTATTTTTTCTTTTAAAATATCAAAATCTGCCTTTTTACATCTTTCAAAATATGAAAATCTGCTTTTTTTAGATTCTATATTGAATTTTTTTTTAAAATATGAAAATTTGCATTTTTCACACTGTATCTGCTTTTTTACTTTCTAATTCGTATTTTTTTCTTTCAAAATATGAAAATCAGCCTTTTTTAAATTTTGTGTTGAATTTTTTTTTTATAAATATGAAAACCTGCTTTTTTACATTCTATTTTGTATCTTTTGCGTTCAGAATATGAAAATCTGCTTTTTTTATTTTCTATTTTGTATTTTTTCTTTCGAAATATGAAAATCTTCTTTTTTTACATTTTATTTTGTAATTTTTCTTTCAAAATATGAAAATCTGCTTTTTTACATTCTATTTTGTATTTTTTACTTTCAAAATATGAAAATCTGCTTTTTTGACTTTCTATTTTGTATTTTTTTCAATTTAAATATGAAATTCTGCTATTTTACATCTTTCAAAATATGAAAATCTGCCGTTTTTTACATTCTATTTTGTATTTTTTTTCTTTCAAAATAGGAAAATCTGCTTTTTTTCTTTCTATTATTTTCTTTTGTCAAATTATGAAAATCTGCTTTTTTACATTCTATTTCGTATTTTTGTCTTTCAAAATATGAGAATCTGCTTTTATTACTTTCTATTTTGTATGTTGTGCTTTCAAAATATGAAAATCTGCATCTTTGTTTTCTATTTTGTGTTTTTTTCTTTCAAAATATGAAAATCTGCTATTTAACATTATATTTTGTATTTTTTCTTTCAAAATATGAAAATCTGCTTTTTAACTTTCTATTTTGTATTTTTTATTTCAAAATATGAAAATCTGCTCTTTTTAGATTCTATTTTGTATTTTTTCTTTCAAATTATGAAAATCTGCATTTTTTATATCTTTTTCTTTCAAAATATGAAAATCTGCTTTTTTTACATTCTATTTTGTATTTTCTTTTGTCAATATATGAAAAGCTGCTTATTTTACATTCTACTTTTTTACTTTCTATTTTGCATTTTTTGTATCTCTTTTTAAAATATGAAAATCTGCTTTTCTTACTTTCTATTTCGTATTTTTTCTTTCAAAATATGAAAATCTGCTTTTTTTAGATTCTATTTTGTATTTTTTCTCTCAAAATATGAAAATCTGCATTTTTTGTATCTTTTTCTTTCAAAATATGAAAATGTGCTTTTTTTGCTTTCTATTTTGTATTTTTTTCTTTCAGAATATGAAAATGTGCCTTTTCACATTCTATTTTGTAGTTTTTTCTTTCAAAATATGAAAATCTGCTTTGTTTACATTCTATTATGTATTTTTTCTTTCAAAATATGAAAATCTGCTTTTTTTACATTCAATTTTATATTATTTCTTTCAAAATATGAAAATCTGATTTTTTTAGTTTCTATTTTGTATTTTTTCTTTCAAAATATGAAAATCTGCTTTTTTTACATTCTATTTTGTATTTTTTCTTTCAAAATATCAAAATCTGCTTTTGTACACCTTTCAAAATATGAAAATCTGCTTTTTTTAGATTCTATATTGTATTTTTTTTTCAAAATATGAAAATTTGCATTTTTTACACTGTATCTGCTTTTTTACTTTCTATTTCGTATTTTTTTTCTTTCAAAATATGAAAATCAGACTTTTTTAAATTTTGTGTTGAATTTTTTTTTTATAAATATGAAAACCTGCTTTTTTACATTCTATTTTGTATCTTTTGCGTTCAGAATATGAAAATCTGCTTTTTTTATTTTCTATTTTGTATTTTTTCTTTCGAAATATGAAAATCTTCTTTTTTTACATTTTATTTTGTAATTTTTCTTTCAAAATATGAAAATCTGCTTTTTTACATTCTATTTTGTATTTTTTTTCTTTCAAAATATGAAAATCTGCATTTTTACATCTTTCAAATTCTGAAAATATGTCCTTTTTACATTCTATTTTGTATTTTTTCTTTCACAATATGAAAATCTGCTTTCTTACATACTTTTTTGTATTTTTTCTATCCAAATATGAAAATCTGCTTTTTTTACATACTATTTTGTATTTTCTTCTTTCAAAATATGAAAATCTGCTTTTTTGACTTTCTATTTTGTATTTTTTTCAATTTAAATATGAAATTCTGCTTTTTTACATCTTTCAAAATATGAAAATCTGCCTTTTTTTACATTCTATTTTGTATTTTTTTCTTTCAAAATAGGAAAATCTGCTTTTTTTACTTTCTATTTTGTATGTTGTGCTTTCAAAATATGAAAATCTGCTTTTTTACCGTTATATTTTGTATTTTTTCTTTCAAAATATGAAAATCTGCATCTTTGCTTTCTAGTTTGTATTTTTTTTTTCAAAATATGAAAATCTACTATTTAACATTATATTTTGTATTTTTTTCTTTCAAAATATGAAAATCTGCTCTTTTTAGATTCTATTTTGTATTTTTTCTTTCAAATTATGAAAATCTGCATTTTTGTATATTTTTCTTTCAAAATATCAAAATGTGCCTTTTTTACTTTCTATTTTGTATTTTTTCTTTCAAAATATGAAAATCTGCTTTTTTTACATTCTATTTTGTATTTTCTTCTATCAACATATGAAAAGCTGCTTATTTTACATTCGATTTTGTATTTTCTTCTTTCAAAATATTAAAATCAGCAATTTTTATTTTCTATTTTGTAATTTTTTCATTCATAATATGAAAATCTGCTTTTTGCATTTTATTTTGTATTTTTATCTTTCAAAATATGAAAATCATCTTTTGATACATTATATTTTGTATTATTTTTTTCAAAATATGAAAATCTGATTTTTTTACAACGAATTTTGTATTTTTTTCATTCAAATATTGAAAATATGCTTTCTTGACATTCTATTTTGTAATTTTCTTTCAAAATATGAAAATCTGCTTTGTTTACATTCTATTATGTATTTTTTCTTTCAAAATATGAAAATCTGCTTTTTTTACATTCTATTATGTATTTTTTCTTTCAAAATATGAAAATCTGCTTTTTTTACATTCAATTTTATATTATTTCTTTCAAAATATGAAAATCTGATTTTTTAGTTTCTATTTTGTATTTTTTCTTTCAAAATATGAAAATCTGCTTTTTAAATTTCTATTTTGTATTTTTTATTTCAAAATATGAAAATCTGCTCTTTTTAGATTCTATTTTGTATTTTTTCTTTCAAATTATGAAAATCTGCATTTTTTATATGTTTTTCTTTCAAAATATGAAAATCTGCTTTTTTTACATTCTATTTTGTATTTTCTTTTGTCAATATATGAAAACTGCTTATTTTACATTCTACTTTTTTACTTTCTATTTTGCATTTTTTGTATCTTTTTTTAAAATATGAAAATCTGCTTTTCTTACTTTCTGTTTCGTATTTTTTCTTTCAAAATATGAAAATCTGCTTTTTTTAGATTCTATTTTGTATTTTTTCTCTCAAAATATGAAAATCTGCATTTTTTGTATCTTTTTCTTTCAAAATATGAAAATGTGCTTTTTTTGCTTTCTATTTTGTATTTTTTTCTTTCAGAATATGAAAATGTGCCTTTTCACATTCTATTTTGTAGTTTTTTCTTTCAAAATATGAAAATCTGATTTTTTTAGTTTCTATTTTGTATTTTTTCTTTCAAAATATGAAAATCTGCTTTTTTTACATTCTATTTTGTATTTTTTCTTTCAAAATATCAAAATCTGCTTTTGTACATCTTTCAAAATATGAAAATCTGCTTTTTTTAGATTCTATATTGTATTTCTTTTTTCAAAATATGAAAATTTGCATTTTTTACACTGTATCTGCTTTTTTACTTTCTATTTCGTATTTTTTTCTTTCAAAATATGAAAATCAGCCTTTTTTAAATTTTGTGTTGAATTTTTTTTTTATAAATATGAAAACCTGCTTTTTTACATTCTATTTTGTATCTTTTGCGTTCAGAATATGAAAATCTGCTTTTTTTATTTTCTATTTTGTATTTTTTCTTTCGAAATATGAAAATCTTCTTTTTTTACATTTGATTTTGTAATTTTTCTTTCAAAATATGAAAATCTGCTTTTTTACATTCTATTTTGTATTTTTTTTCTTTCAAAATATGAAAATCTGCATTTTTACATCTTTCAAATTCTGAAAATATGTCCTTTTTACATTCTATTTTGTATTTTTTCTTTCACAATATGAAAATCTGCTTTCTTACATACTTTTTTGTATTTTTTCTATCCAAATATGAAAATCTGCTTTTTTTACATACTATTTTGTATTTTCTTCTTTCAAAATATGAAAATCTGCTTTTTTGACTTTCTATTTTGTATTTTTTTCAATTTAAATATGAAATTCTGCTTTTTTACATCTTTCAAAATATGAAAATCTGCCTTTTTTTACATTCTATTTTGTATTTTTTTCTTTCAAAATAGGAAAATCTGCTTTTTTTACTTTCTATTTTGTATGTTGTGCTTTCAAAATATGAAAATCTGCTTTTTTACTGTTATATTTTGTATTTTTTCTTTCAAAATATGAAAATCTGCATCTTTGCTTTCTAGTTTGTATTTTTTTTTTCAAAATATGAAAATCTACTATTTAACATTATATTTTGTATTTTTTTCTTTCAAAATATGAAAATCTGCTCTTTTTAGATTCTATTTTGTATTTTTTCTTTCAAATTATGAAAATCTGCATTTTTGTATATTTTTCTTTCAAAATATCAAAATGTGCCTTTTTTAATTTCTATTTTGTATTTTTTCTTTCAAAATATGAAAATCTGCTTTTTTTACATTCTATTTTGTATTTTTTTCTATCAACATATGAAAAGCTGCTTATTTTACATTCGATTTTGTATTTTCTTCTTTCAAAATATTAAAATCAGCAATTTTTATTTTCTATTTTGTAATTTTTTCATTCATAATATGAAAATCTGCTTTTTGCATTTTATTTTGTATTTTTATCTTTCAAAATATGAAAATCATCTTTTGATACATTATATTTTGTATTATTTTTTTTCAAAATATGAAAATCTGATTTTTTTACAACGAATTTTGTATTTTTTCATTCAAATATTGAAAATATGCTTTCTTGACATTCTATTTTGTATTTTTTCTTTCAAAATATGAAAATCTGCTTTGTTTACATTCTATTATGTATTTTTTCTTTCAAAATATGAAAATCTGCTTTTTTTACATTCAATTTTATATTATTTCTTTCAAAATATGAAAATCTGATTTTTTAGTTTCTATTTTGTATTTTTTCTTTCAAAATATGAAAATCTGATTTTTTTTTACATTCTATTTTGTATTTTTTCTTTCAAAATATGAAAATCTGCTTTTTTACATCTTTCAAAATATAAAAATCTGCTCTTTTTAGATTCTATATTGTATTTTTTTTTGAAAATATGAAAATTTGCATTTTTTACACAGTATCTGCTTTTTTACTTTCTATTTCGTATTTTTTTTCTTTCAAAATATGAAAATCAGCCTTTTTTAAATTTTGTGTTGAACTTTTTTTTTTATAAATTTGAAAACCTGATTTTCACATTCTATTTTGTATCTTTTGCGTTCAGAATATGAAAATCTGCGTTTTTTATTTTCTATTTTGTATTTTTTCTTTCGAAATATGAAAATCTTCTTTTTTTACATTTTATTTTGTAATTTTTCTTTCAAAATATGAAAATCTGCTTTTTTACATTCTATTTTGTATTTTTTTCTTTCAAAATATGAAAATCTGCATTTTTACATCTTTCAAATTCTGAAAATATGTCTTTTTTACATTCTATTTTGTATTTTTTCTTTCACAATATGAAAATCTGCTTTCTTACATACTTTTTTGTATTTTTTCTATCCAAATATGAAAATCTGCTTTTTTTTACATACTATTTTGTATTTTCTTCTTTCAAAATATGAAAATCTGCTTTTTTGACTTTCTATTTTGTATTCTTTTCAATTTAAATATGAAATTCTGCTTTTTTACATCTTTCAAAATATGAAAATCTGCCTTTTTTTACATTCTATTTTGTATTTTTTTTCTTTCAAAATAGGAAAATCTGCTTTTTTTACTTTCTATTTTGTATGTTGGGTTTTCAAAATATGAAAATCTGCTTTTTTACCGTTATATTTTGTATTTTTTTCTTTCAAAATATGAAAATCTGCATCTTTGCTTTTTAGTTTGTATTTTTTTTTCAAAATATGAAAATCTATTATTTAACATTATATTTTGTATTTTTTTCTTTCAAAATATGAAAATCTGCTCTTTTTAGATTCTATTTTGTATTTTTTCTTTCAAATTATGAAAATCTGCATTTTTTGTATCTTTTTCTTTCAAAATATCAAAATGTGCCTTTTTTACTTTCTATTTTGTATTTTTTCTTTCAAAATATGAAAATCTGCTTTTTTACATTCTATTTTGTAGTTTTTTATTTCAAAATATGAAAATCTGCTTTTTTTACATTCTATTTTTTATTTTCTTCTATCAACATATGAAAAGCTGCTTATTTTACATTCGATTTTGTATTTTCTTCTTTCAAAATATTAAAATCAGCAACTTTTATTTTCTATTTTGTATTTTTTTCATTCATAATATGAAAATCTGCTTGTTGCATTTTATTTTGTATTTTTTTCTTTCAAAATATGAAAATCATCTTTTGATACATTATATTTTGTATTATTTTTTTTTCAAAATATGAAAATCTGATTTTTTTATAACGAATTTTGTATTTTTTTCATTCAAAAATTGAAAATATGCTTTCTTGACATTCTATTTTGTATTTTTTCTTTCAAAATATGAAAATCTGCTTTGTTTACATTCTATTATGTATTTTTTCTTTCAAAATATGAAAATCTGCTTTTTTTACATTCAATTTTATATTATTTCTTTCAAAATATGAAAATCTGATTTTTTAGTTTCTATTTTGTATTTTTTCTTTCAAAATATGAAAATCTGCTTTTTTTTTACATTCTATTTTGTATTTTTTCTTTCAAAATATGAAAATCTGCTTTTTTACATCTTTCAAAATATAAAAATCTGCTCTTTTTAGATTCTATATTGTATTTTTTTTGAAAATATGAAAATTTGCATTTTTTACACTGTATCTGCTTTTTTACTTCCTATTTCGTATTTTTTTTCTTTCAAAATATGAAAATCAGCCATTTTTAAATTTTGTGTTGAATTTTTTTTTTTTTTATAATAATGAAAACCTGCTTTTTTACATTCTATTTTGTATCTTTTGCGTTCAGAATATGAAAATCTGCATTTTTTATTTTCTATTTTGTATTTTTTCTTTCGAAATATGAAAATGTTCTTTTTTTACATTTTATTTTGTAATTTTTCTTTCAAAATATGAAAACCTGCATTTTTACATTCTGTTTTGTATTTTTTTCTTTCAAAATATGAAAATCTGCATTTTTACATCTTTCAAATTCTGAAAATATGTCTTTTTTCATTCTATTTTGTATTTTTTCTTTCACAATATGAAAATCTGCTTTCTTATATACTTTTTTGTATTTTTTCTTTCCAAATATGAAAATCTGCTTTTTTTACATACTATTTTGTATTTTCTTCTTTCAAAATATGAAAATCTGCTATTTTGACTTTCTATTCTGTATTTTTTTCAATTTAAATATGAAATTCTGCTTTTTTACATCTTTCAAAATATAAAAATCTGCCCTTTTTTACATTCTATTTTGTATTTTCTACCATCAAAAAATGAAAATCTGCAGTTTTTACTTTCTATTTTGTATGTTGTGCTTTCAAAATATGAAAATCTGCTTTTTTACCGTTATATTTTGTATTTTTTCTTTCAAAATATTAAAATCTGCATCTTTGCTTTCTAGTTTGTGTTCTTTTTTTCAAGATATGAAAATCTGCTATTTAACATTATATTTTGTATTTTTTTCTTTCAAAATATGAAAATCTGCTCTTTTTAGATTCTATTTTGTATTTTTTCTTTCAAATTATGAAAATCTGCATTTTTTGTATCTTTTTCTTTCAAAATATCAAAATGTGCCTTTTTTACTTTCTATTTTGTATTTTTTCTTTCAAAATATGAAAATCTGATTTTTTACATTCTATTTTGTAGTTTTTTATTTCAAAATATGAAAATCTGCTTTTTTTACATTCTATTTTGTATTTTCTTCTATCAACATATGAAAAGCTGCTTATTTTACATTCGATTTTGTATTTTCTTCTTTCAAATAATAAAATCAGCAATTTTTACTTTCTAGTTTGTATTTTTTTCATTCATAATATGAAAATCTGCTTGTTGCATTTTATTTTGTATTTTTTCTTTCAAAATATGAAAATCATCTTTTGATACATTATATTTTGCAGTATTTTTTTTCAAAATATGAAAATCTGATTTTTTTACAACGAATTTTGTATTTTTTTCATTCAAAAATTGAAAATATGCTTTCTTGACATTCTATTTTGTATTTTTTCTTTCAAAATATGAAAATCTGCTTCTTTTACATTCAATTTTATATTATTTCTTTCAAAATATGAAAATCTGATTTTTTTAGTTTCTATTTTGTATTTTTTTTCTTTCAAAATATGAAAATATGCTTTTTTTTACATTCTATTTTGTATTTTTTCTTTCAAAATATGAAAATCTGCTTTTTTACATCTTTCAAAATATAAAAATCTGCTCTTTTTAGATTCTATATTGTATTTTTTTTTGAAAATATGAAAATTTGTATTTTTTACACTATATCTGCTTTTTTACTTTCTATTTCGTATTTTTTTTCTTTCAAAATATGAAAATCAGCCTTTTTTAAATTTTGTGTTGAACTTTTTTTTTTATAAATATGAAAACCTGCTTTTTTACATTCTATTTTGTATCTTTTGCGTTCAGAATATGAAAATCTGCATTTTTTATTTTCTATTTTGTATTTTTTCTTTCGAAATATGAAAATCTTCTTTTTTTACATTTTATTTTGTAATTTTTCTTTCAAAATATGAAAATCTGCTTTTTTACATTCTATTTTGTATTTTTTTCTTTCAAAATATGAAAATCTGCATTTTTACATCTTTCAAATTCTGAAAATATGTCTTTTTTACATTCTATTTTGTATTTTTTCTTTCACAATATGAAAATCTGCTTTCTTATATACTTTTTTGTATTTTTTCTATCCAAATATGAAAATCTGCTTTTTTTTACATACTATTTTGTATTTTCTTCTTTCAAAATATGAAAATCTGCTATTTTGACTTTCTATTTTGTATTATTTCAATTTAAATATGAAATTCTGCTTTTTTACATCTTTCAAAATATGAAAATCTGCCTTTTTTTACATTCTATTTTGTATTTTTTTCTTTCAAAATAGGAAAATCTGCTTTTTTACTTTCTATTTTGTATGTTGTGCTTTCAAAATATGAAAATCTGCTTTTTTACCGTTATATTTTGTATTTTTTTCTTTCAAAATATGAAAATCTGCATCTTTGCTTTCTAGTTTGTATTTTTTTTTTCAAAATATGAAAATCTACTATTTAACATTATATTTTGTATTTTTTTCTTTCAAAATATGAAAATCTGCTCTTTTTAGATTCTATTTTGTATTTTTTCTTTCAAATTATGAAAATCTGCATTTTTTGTATCTTTTTCTTTCAAAATATCAAAATGTGCCTTTTTTACTTTCTATTTTGTATTTTTTCTTTCAAAATATGAAAATCTGATTTTTTACATTCTATTTTGTAGTTTTTTATTTCAAAATATGAAAATCTGCTTTTTTTACATTCTATTTTGTATTTTCTTCTATCAACATATGAAAAGCTGCTTATTTTACATTCGATTTTGTATTTTCTTCTTTCAAAATATTAAAATCAGCAACTTTTATTTTCTATTTTGTATTTTTTTCATTCATAATATGAAAATCTGCTTGTTGCATATTATTTTGTATTTTTTTCTTTTAAAATATGAAAATCATCTTTTGATACATTATATTTTGTATTATTTTTTTTCAAAATATGAAAATCTGATTTTTTTCTAAAGAATTTTGTATTTTTTTCATTCAAAAATTGAAAATATGCTTTCTTGACATTCTATTTTGTAGTTTTTCTTTCAAAATATGAAAATCCGCTTTCTTGACATTCTATTTTGTATTTTTTCTTTCAAAATATGAAAATCTGCTTTTTTTACATTCAATTTTATATTATTTCTTTCAAAATATGAAAATCTGATTTTTTTAGTTTCTGTTTTGTATTTTTTCTTTCAAAATATGAAAATATGTTTTTTTTTACATTCTATTTTGTATTTTTTCTTTCAAAATATCAAAATCTGCTTTTTTACATCTTTCAAAATATGAAAATCTGCTTTTTTTTAGATTCTATATTGTATTTTTTTTTCAAAACATGAAAATTTGCATTTTTCACACTGTATCTGCTTTTTTACTTTCTAATTCGTATTTTTTTCTTTCAAAATATGAAAATCAGCCTTTTTTAAATTTTGTGTTGAATTTTTTTTTTATAAATATGAAAACCTGCTTTTTTACATTCTATTTTGTATCTTTTGCGTTCAGAATATGAAAATCTGCTTTTTTGACTTTCTATTTTGTATTTTTTTCAATTTAAATATGAAATTCTGCTTTTTTACATCTTTCAAAATATGAAAATCTGCCTTTTTTTACATTCTATTTTGTATTTTTTTCTTTCAAAATAGGAAAATCTGCTTTTTTACTTTCTATTTTGTATGTTGTGCTTTCAAAATATGAAAATCTGCTTTTTTACCGTTATATTTTGTATTTTTTTCTTTCAAAATATGAAAATCTGCTCTTTTTAGATTGTATTTTGTATTTTTTCTTTCAAATTATGAAAATCTGCATTTTTTGTATCTTTTTCTTTCAAAATATCAAAATGTGCCTTTTTTACTTTCTATTTTGTATTTTTTCTTTCAAAATATGAAAATCTGCTTTTTTACATTCTATTTTGTAGTTTTTTATTTCAAAATATGAAAATCTGCTTTTTTTACATTCTATTTTGTATTTTCTTCTATCAACATATGAAAAGCTGCTTATTTTACATTCGATTTTGTATTTTCTTTTTTCAAAATATTAAAATCAGCAACTTTTATTTTCTATTTTGTATTTTTTTAATTCATTATATGAAAATCTGCTTGTTGCATTTTATTTTGTATTTTTTCTTTCAAAATATGAAAATCATCTTTTGATACATTATATTTTGTATTATTTTTTTTCAAAATATGAAAATCTGATTTTTTTATAACGAATTTTGTATTTTTTTCATTCAAAAATTGAAAATATGCTTTCTTGACATTCTATTTTGTATTTTTTCTTTCAAAATATGAAAATCTGCTTTGTTTACATTCTATTATTTATTTTTTTTTTCAAAATATGAAAATCTGCTTTTTTTACATTCAATTTTATATTATTTCTTTCAAAATATGAAAATCTGATTTTTTTAGTTTCTATTTTGTATTTTTTCTTTCAAAATATCAAAATCTGCTTTTTTTACATTCTATTTTGTATTTTTTCTTTCAAAATATCAAAATCTGCTTTTTTACATCTTTCAAAATATGAAAATCTGCTTTTTTTAGATTCTATATTTTACTTTTTTTTCAAAATATGCAAATTTGCATTTTTTACACTGTATCTGCTTTTTTACTTTCTATTTCGTATTTTTTTCCTTTCAAAATATGAAAATCAGCCATTTTTAAATTTTGTGTTGAACTTTTTTTTTGTTACAAATATGAAAACCTGCTTTTTTACATTCTATTTTGTATCTTTTGCGTTCAGAATATGAAAATCTGCATTTTTTATTTTCTATTTTGTATTTTTTCTTTCGAAATATGAAAACTTTCTTTTTTTACATTTTATTTTGTAATTTTTCTTTCAAAATATGAAAATCTGCTTTTTTACATTCTGTTTTGTATTTTTTTCTTTCAAAATATGAAAATCTGCATTTTTACATCTTTCAAATTCTGAAAATATGTCTTTTTTACATTCTATTTTGTATTTTTTCTTTCACAATATGAAAATCTGCTTTCTTATATACTTTTTTGTATTTTTTCTTTCCAAATATGAAAATCTTCTTTTTTTACATACTATTTTGTATTTTCTTCTTTCAAAATATGAAAATCTGCTATTTTGACTTTCTATATTGTATTTTTTTCAATTTAAATATGAAATTCTGCTTTTTTACATCTTTCAAAATATAAAAATCTGCCCTTTTTTACATTCTATTTTGTATTTTCTAACATCAAAAAATGAAAATCTGCAGTTTTTACTTTCTATTTTGTATGTTGTGCTTTCAAAATATGAAAATCTGCTTTTTTACCGTTATATTTTGTATTTTTTCTTTCAAAATATGAAAATCTGCATCTTTGCTTTCTAGTTTGTGTTCTTTTTTTCAAGATATGAAAATCTGCTATTTAACATTATATTTTGTATTTTTTCTTTCAAAATATGAAAATCTGCTCTTTTTAGATTCTATTTTGTATTTTTTCTTTCAAATTATGAAAATATGCATTTTTTGTATCTTTTTCTTTCAAAATATCAAAATGTGCCTTTTTTACTTTCTATTTTGTATTTTTTCTTTCAAAATATGAAAATCTGCTTTTTTACATTCTATTTTGTAGTTTTTTATTTCAAAATATGAAAATCTGCTTTTTTTACATTCTATTTTGTATTTTCTTCTATCAACATATGAAAAGCTGCTTATTTTACATTCGATTTTGTATTTTCTTCTTTCAAATTATAAAATCAGCAATTTTTACTTTCTAGTTTGTATTTTTTTCATTCATAATATGAAAATCTGCTTGTTGCATTTTATTTTGTATTTTTTCTTTCAAAATATGAAAATCATCTTTTGATACATTATATTTTGCATTATTTTTTTTCAAAATATGAAAATCTGATTTTTTTACAACGAATTTTGTATTTTTTCATTCAAAAATTGAAAATATGCTTTCTTGATATTCTATTTTGTATTTTTTCTTTCAAAATATGAAAATCTGCTTTTTTTACATTCTATTTTGTATTTTTTCTTTCAAAATATCAAAATCTGCTTTTTTACATCTTTCAAAATATGAAAATCTGCTTTTTTTAGATTCTATATTGTACTTTTTTTTCAAATATGAAAATTTGCATTTTTTACACTGTATCTGCTTTTTTACTTTCTATTTCGTATTTTTTTTCTTTCAAAATATGAAAATCAGCCATTTTTAAATTTTGTGTTGAATTTTTTTTTTTTATAAATATGAAAACCTGCTTTTTTACATTCTATTTTGTATCTTTTGCGTTCAGAATATGAAAATCTGCATTTTTTATTTTCTATTTTGTATTTTTTCTTTCGAAATATGAAAACTTTCTTTTTTTACATTTTATTTTGTAATTTTTCTTTCAAAATATGAAAATCTGCTTTTTTACATTCTGTTTTGTATTTTTTTCTTTCAAAATATGAAAATCTGCATTTTTACATCTTTCAAATTCTGAAAATATGTCTTTTTTACATTCTATTTTGTATTTTTTCTTTCACAATATGAAAATCTGCTTTCTTATATACTTTTTTGTATTTTTTCTTTCCAAATATGAAAATCTGCTTTTTTTACATACTATTTTGTATTTTCTTCTTTCAAAATATGAAAATCTGCTATTTTGACTTTCTATTTTGTATTTTTTTCAATTTAAATATGAAATTCTGCTTTTTTACATCTTTCAAAATATAAAAATCTGCCCTTTTTTACATTCTATTTTGTATTTTATACCATCAAAAAATGAAAATCTGCAGTTTTTACTTTCTATTTTGTATGTTGTGCTTTCAAAATATGAAAATCTGCTTTTTTACCGTTATATTTTGTATTTTTTCTTTCAAAATATGAAAATCTGCATCTTTGCTTTCTAGTTTGTGTTCTTTTATTCAAGATATGAAAATCTGCTATTTAACATTATATTTTGTATTTTTTTCTTTCAAAATATGAAAATCTGCTCTTTTTAGATTCTATTTTGTATTTTTTCTTTCAGATTATGAAAATCTGCATTTTTTGTATCTTTTCCTTTCAAAATATCAAAATGTGCCTTTTTTACTTTCTATTTTGTATTTTTTCTTTCAAAATATGAAAATCTGCTTTTTTACATTCTATTTTGTAGTTTTTTATTTCAAAATATGAAAATCTGCTTTTTTTACATTCTATTTTGTATTTTCTTCTATCAACATATGAAAAGCTGCTTATTTTACATTCGATTTTGTATTTTCTTCTTTCAAATTATAAAATCAGCAATTTTTACTTTCTAGTTTGTACTTTTTTCATTCATAATATGAAAATCTGCTTGTTGCATTTTATTTTGTATTTTTTCTTTCAAAATATGAAAATCATCTTTTGATACATTATATTTTGCAGTATTTTTTTTCAAAATATGAAAATCTGATTTTTTTACAACGAATTTTGTATTTTTTTCATTCAAAAATTGAAAATATGCTTTCTTGACATTCTATTTTGTATTTTTTCTTTCAAAATATGAAAATCTGCTTTTTTTACATTCTATTTTGTATTTTTTCTTTCAAAATATCAAAATCTGCTTTTTTACATCTTTCAAAATATGAAAATCTGCTTTTTTTAGATTCTATATCGTACTTTTTTTTTCAAAATATGAAAATTTGCATTTTTTACACTGTATCTGCTTTTTTACTTTCTATTTCGTATTTTTTTCTTTCAAAATATGAAAATCAGCCATTTTTAAATTTTGTGTTGAATTTTTTTTTTTTATAAATATGAAAACCTGCTTTTTTACATTCTATTTTGTATCTTTTGCGTTCAGAATATGAAAATCTGCATTTTTTATTTTCTATTTTGTATTTTTTCTTTCGAAATATGAAAATTTTCTTTTTTTACATTTTATTTTGTAATTTTTCTTTCAAAATATGAAAATCTGCTTTTTTACATTCTGTTTTGTATTTTTTTCTTTCAAAATATGAAAATCTGCATTTTTACATCTTTCAAATTCTGAAAATATGTCTTTTTTACATTCTATTTTGTATTTTTTCTTTCACAATATGAAAATCTGCTTTCTTATATACTTTTTTGTATTTTTTCTTTCCAAATATGAAAATCTGCTTTTTTTACATACTATTTTGTATTTTCTTCTTTCAAAATATGAAAATCTGCTATTTTGACTTTCTATTTTGTATTTTTTTCAATTTAAATATGAAATTCTGCTTTTTTACATCTTTCAAAATATAAAAATCTGCCCTTTTTTACATTCTATTTTGTATTTTCTACCATCAAAAAATGAAAATCTGCAGTTTTTACTTTCTATTTTGTATGTTGTGCTTTCAAAATATGAAAATCTGCTTTTTTACCGTTATATTTTGTATTTTTTCTTTCAAAATATGAAAATCTGCATCTTTGCTTTCTAGTTTGTGTTCTTTTTTTCAAGACATGAAAATCTGCTATTTAACATTATATTTTGTATTTTCTTCTTTCAAAATATGAAAATCTGCTCTTTTTAGATTCTATTTTGTATTTTTTCTTTCAAATTATGAAAATCTGCATTTTTTGTATCTTTTTCTTTCAAAATATCAAAATGTGCCTTTTTTACTTTCTATTTTGTATTTTTTCTTTCAAAATATGAAAATCTGCTTTTTTACATTCTATTTTGTAGTTTTTTATTTCAAAATATGAAAATCTGCTTTTTTTACATTCTATTTTGTATTTTCTTCTATCAACATATGAAAAGCTGCTTATTTTACATTCGATTTTGTATTTTCTTCTTTCAAATTATAAAATCAGCAATTTTTACTTTCTAGTTTGTATTTTTTTCATTGATAATATGAAAATCTGCTTGTTGCATTTTATTTTGTATTTTTTCTTTCAAAATATGAAAATCATCTTTTGATACATTATATTTTGCATTATTTTTTTTCAAAATATGAAAATCTGATTTTTTTACAACGAATTTTGTATTTTTTTCATTCAAAAATTGAAAATATGCTTTCTTGACATTCTATTTTGTATTTTTTCTTTCAAAATATGAAAATCTGCTTTCTTGACATTCTATTTTGTATTTTTTCTTTCAAAATATGAAAATCTGCTTTTTTTACATTCAATTTTATATTATTTCTTTCAAAATATGAAAATCTGATTTTTTTAGTTTCTATTTTGTATTTTTTCTTTCAAAATATGAAAATCTGCTTTTTTTTACATTCTATTTTGTATTTTTTTCTTTCAAAATATCAAAATCTGCCTTTTTTACATCTTTCAAAATATGAAAATCTGCTTTTTTTAGATTCTATATTGTATTTTTTTTTCAAAATATGAAAATTTGCATTTTTCACACTGTATCTGCTTTTTTACTTTCTAATTCGTATTTTTTTCTTTCAAAATATGAAAATCAGCCTTTTTTAAATTTTGTGTTGATCTTTTTTTTTTATAAATATGAAAACCTGCTTTTTTACATTCTATTTTGTATCTTTTGCGTTCAGAATATGAAAATCTGCTTTTTTTTATTTTCTATTTTGTATTTTTTCTTTCGAAATATGAAAATCTTCTTTTTTTACATTTTATTTTGTAATTTTTCTTTCAAAATATGAAAATCTGCTTTTTTACATTCTATTTTGTATTTTTTTGTTTCAAAATATGAAAATCTGCTTTTTTGACTTTCTATTTTGTATTTTTTTCAATTTAAATATGAAATTCTTCTATTTTACATCTTTCAAAATATGAAAATCTGCCTTTTTGTACATTCTATTTTGTATTTTTTTCTTTCAAAATAGGAAAATCTGCTGTTTTTCTTTCTATTATTTTCTTTTGTCAAATTATGAAAATCTGCTTTTTTTACATTCTATTTCGTATTTTTTCTTTCAAAATATGAAAATCTGCTTTTTTTTACATTCTATTTTGTATTTTTCTTCTGTCAATATATGAAAAGCTGCTTATTTTACATTCTACTTTTTTACTTTCTATTTTGCATTTTTTGTATCTTTTTTTAAAATATGAAAATCTGCTTTTCTTACTTTCTATTTCGTATTTTTTCTTTCAAAATATGAAAATCTGCTTTTTTTAGATTCTATTTTGTATTTTTTCTCTCAAAATATGAAAATCTGCATTTTTTGTATCTTTTTCTTTCAAAATATGAAAATGTGCTTTTTTTACTTCCTATTTTGTATTTTTTTCTTTCAGAATATGAAAATGTGCTTTTCACATTCTATTTTGTAGTTTTTTCTTTCAAAATATGAAAATCTGCTTTGTTTACATTCTATTATGTATTTTTTCTTTCAAAATATGAAAATCTGCTCTTTTTACATTCAATTTTATATTATTTCTTTCAAAATATGAAAATCTGATTTTTTTAGTTTCTATTCTGTATTTTTTCTTTCAAAATATGAAAATCTGCTGTTTTTAGATTCTATATTGTATTTTTTTTTCAAAATATGAAAATTTGCATTTTTTACACTGTATCTGCTTTTTTACTTTCTATTTCGTATTTTTTTTCTTTCAAAATATGAAAATCAGCCTTTTTTAAATTTTGTGTTGTATTTTTTTTTTATAAATATGAAAACCTGCTTTTTTACATTCTATTTTGTATCTTTTGCGTTCAGAATATGAAAATCTGCTTTTTTTATTTTCTATTTTTTATTTTTTCTTTCGAAATATGAAAATCTCCTTTTTTTACATTCTATTTTGTAATTTTTCTTTCAAAATATGAAAATCTGCTTTTTTACATTCTATTTTGTATTTTTTTTTCTTTCAAAATATGAAAATCTGCATTTTTACATCTTTCAAATTCTGAAAATATGTCTTTTTTACATTCTATTTTGTATTTTTTCTTTCAAAATATGAAAATCTGCTTTCTTACATACTTTTTTGTATTTTTTCTTTCCAAATATGAAAATCTGCTTTTTTTACATTCTATTTTGTATTTTTTCTTTCAAAATATGAAAATCTGCTTTTTACTATCTTTCAATTTCTGAAAATCTGCTTTTTTACATTCTATTTTTTATTTTTTTCTCCATATGAAAATCTGATTTTTTTTACATACTTTATTGTATTTTTTTCTTTCTAAATATGAAAATCTACTGTTTTTACATTCTATTTTGTATTTTTTTTTTCAAAATATGAATATCTGCTTTTGTGACTTTCTATAATGTATTTTTTTTTAAATATGAAAATCGCCTTTTTTACACTCAATTTTGTATTTTTTTCAATTTAAATATGAAAATCTGCTTTTTTACATCTTTCAAAATATGAAAATCTGCTTTTTTTACATTCTATTTTGTATTTTTTCTCTTTCAAAATAGGAAAATCTGCTTTTTTTACTTTCTATTGTTTTCTTTTGTCAAATTATGAAAATCTGCTTTTTGTACATTCTATTTTGTATTTTTGTCTTTCAAAATATGAGAATCTGCTTTTTTACACCCTTTTTTGTATTTTTTACCATCAAAATATGAAAATCTGCAGTTTTTACTTTCTATTTTGTATGTTGTGCTTTCAAAATATGAAAATCTGCTTTTTAACCATTTGATTTTGCATTTTTTTATTTCAAAATATGAAAATCTGCTATTTAACATTATATTTTGTATATAATCTGCTTTTTTTATTTTCTATTTAGTATTTTTTCTTTCAAAATTTGAAAATCTGCTCTCTTTAGATTCTATTTTGTATTGTTTCTTTCAAATTATGAAAATCTGCATTTTTTGTAGCTTTTTCTTTCAAAATATCAAAATGTGCTTTTTTTACTTTCTATTTTGTATTTTTTCTTTCAAAATATGAAAATCTGCTTTTTTACATTCTATTTTGTATTTTCTTCTGTCAATATATGAAAGGCTGCTTATTTTACATTCTCCTTTTTTTAATTTCTATTTTGCATTTTTTGTATCTTTTTCTTTTAAAATATGAAAATCTGCTTTTCTTACTTTCTATTTTGTATTTTTTCTTTCAAAAGATGAAAATTTGCTTTTTTACATTCTATTTTGTATTTTCTTCTATCAATATATGAAAAGTTGCTTATTTTACATTCTATTTTGTATTTTCTTCTTTCAAAATATAAAAATCAGCAATTTTTATTTTCTATTTTGTATTTTTTTCATTCATAATATGAAAATCTGCTTTTTACATTTTATTTTGTATTTTTTTCTTTCAAAATATGAAAATCAGCCTTTTTTAAATTTTGTGTTGAATTTTTTTTTTATAAATATGAAAACCTGCTTTTTTACATTCTATTTTGTATCTTTTGCGTTCAGAATATGAAAATCTGCTTTTTTTATTTTCTATTTTGTATTTTTTCTTTCGAAATATGAAAATCTTCTTTTTTTACATTTTATTTTGTAATTTTTCTTTCAAAATATGAAAATCTGCTTTTTTACATTCTATTTTGTATTTTTTCTTTCAAAATATGAAAATCTGCTTTTTTGACTTTCTATTTTGTATTTTTTTCAATTTAAATATGAAATTCTGCTATTTTACATCTTTCAAAATATGAAAATCTGCCTTTTTTTACATTCTATTTTGTATTTTTTTCTTTCAAAATAGGAAAATCTGCTTTTTTCTTTCTATCATTTTCTTTTGTCAAATTATGAAAATCTGCTTTTTTTACATTCTATTTCGTATTTTTGTCTTTCAAAATATGAGAATCTGCTTTTTTACTTTCTATTTTGTATGTTGTGCTTTCAAAATATGAAAATCTGCATCTTTGCTTTCTATTTTGTGTTTTTTTTCTTTCAAAATATGAAAATCTGCTATTTAACATTATATTTTGTATTTTTTCTTTCAAAATATGAAAATCTGCTTTTTAACTTTCTATTTTGTATTTTTTATTTCAAAATATGAAAATCTGCTCTTTTTAGATTCTATTTTGTATTTTTTCTTTCAAATTATGAAAATCTGCATTTTTTATATCTTTTTCTTTCAAAATATGAAAATCTGATTTTTTACATTCTATTTTGTATGTTTTCTTTCAAAATATGAAAATCTGCTTTTTTTACATTCTATTTTGTATTTTCTTCTGTCAATATATGAAAAGCTGCTTATTTTACATTCTACTTTTTTACTTTCTATTTTGCATTTTTTGTATCTTTTTTTAAAATATGAAAATCTGCTTTTCTTACTTTCTATTTCGTATTTTTTCTTTCAAAATATGAAAATCTGCTTTTTTTAGATTCCGTTTTGTATTTTTTCTCTCAAAATATGAAAATCTGCATTTTTTGTATCTTTTTCTTTCAAAATATGAAAATGTGCTTTTTTTACTTCCTATTTTGTATTTTTTTCTTTCAGAATATGAAAATGTGCCTTTTCACTTTCATTTTTGTAGTTTTTTCTTTCAAAATATGAAAATCTGCTTTGTTTACATTCTATTATGTATTTTTTCTTTCAAAATATGAAAATCTGCTTTTTTTTACATTCAATTTTATATTATTTCTTTCAAAATATGAAAATCTGATTTTTTTTAGTTTCTATTTTGTATTTTTTCTTTCAAAATAGGAAAATCTGCTTTTTTTACTTTCTATTATTTTCTTTTGTCAAATTATGAAAATCTGCTTTTTGTACATTCTATTTTGTATTTTTGTCTTTCAAAATATGAGAATCTGCTTTTTTACACCCTATTTTGTATTTTTTACCATCAAAATATGAAAATCTGCAGTTTTTACTTTCTATTTTGTATGTTGTGCTTTCAAAATATGAAAATCTGCTTTTTAACCATTTGATTTTGCATTTTTATAGCTGCTTTTTTCCATTCAATTTTGTATGTTTTTCTTTCAATATATGAAAATCAGCATTTTTAAGTTTCTATTTTGTATTATTTTCATTCAAAATATGAAAATCTGCTATTTACACTTTATTTTGTATTTTTTCTAAGAAAATAGGAAAATCTGTTTTTTTACATTCTATTTTGTATTTTTTCCTTTCAAAATATGAAAATCTGCTTTTTTATTTTATATTTTGTATTTATTTCTTTCAAAATATGAAAACCTGCTTTTTTACATCTTTCAAATTCTTAAAATCTGTTTTTTTACATTCTATTTTGTATTTTTTCTTTCAAAATATGAAAATCTAACTTTTTTAGTTTTTATTTTGTATTTTCCTTTCAAAATATGAAAATCTGCTTTTTTTACATTCTATTTTTCATTTTTTTCTTTCAAAATATGAAAATCCGATTTTTTACATCTTTTAAAATATGAAAATCTGCTTTCTTGAGATTCTATTTTGTATTTTTTTCTTTCAAAATATGAAAATTTGCATTTTTACACTGTATTTTGTATGTTTTTTTTTCAAAATATGAAAATCTGCTTCTTTTACTTTCTATTTTGTATTTTCTTCTTTTATATATGAAAATCTGCTTTTTTTACATTCTATTTTGTATTATTTTCTTTCAAAATACGAAAATCTGCTTTGTTAGGTTTTATTTTGTATTTTCTTTCAAAATATGAAAATCTGCTTTTTTTACATTCTATTTTTTATTTTTTTCTATCAAAATATGAAAATCTGATTTTTTACACTGTATTTTGGATGTTTTTTTCAAAATATGAAAATCTGCTTTCTTGAGATTCTATTTTGTATTTTTTTCTTTCAAAATATGAAAATTTGCATTTTTTACACTGAATTTTGGATGTTTGTTTCAAAATATGAAAATCTGCTTTTTTTACTTTCTATTTTGTATTTTCTTCTTTCAAATATGAAAATCTGCTTTGTTTACTTTATATTTTGTAATTTTTTCTTTCCAAATATGAAAATCTGCTTTTTTACATCATTCAAAATATGAAAATCTGCTTTTTTACATCTTTCAAAATAGGAAAAATCTGCTTTTTCACATTCTATTTTGTATTTTCTTCTATCAAAATATGAAAAGCTGCTTTTTTTCCATTCTATTTTGTATAGTTTTCTTTCAATATATGAAAATCAGCCTTTTTTAGTTTCTATTTTGTATGTTTTCATTCAAAATATGAAAATCTGCTATTTACATTTCATTTTGTATTTTTTCTTTCAACAAATGAAAATCTGCTTCTTTCAAATTATATTTTGTATATTTTTGAAAATCTGCTATTTCATCACTGAATTTTGTAGTTTTTTCTTTCAAAAATTGAAAATCTGCTTTTTTTACATTCTATTTTGTATATTTTTCTTTCAAAATATGAAAATCTGCTTTTTTTACATTATATTTTTTCTTTTTTCTTTCAAAATATGAAGACCTGCTATTTTTACATTGAATTTTGTAGTTTTTTCTTTCAAACAATGAAAATCTGCATTTTTTACACTTTATTTTCTACTTTTTCTAACAAAATATGAAAATCTTTTTTTTTACATTCTATTTTGTATTTTTTCCTTTCAAAATATGAAAATCTGCTTTTTTATTTTATATTTTGTATTTATTTCTTTTCAAATATGAAAACCTGCTTTTTTACATCTTTCAAATTCTGAAAATCTGCTTTTTTGACATTCTATTTTGTATTTATTCTTTCAAAATATGAAAATCTACCTTTTTTAGTTTTTATTTTGTATTTTTTTTTCAAAATATGAAAATCTGCTTTTTTACATTCTATTTTTCATTTTTTTCTTTCAAAATATGAAGATCCGATTTTTACATCTTTTAAAATATGAAAATCTGCTTTCTTGAGATTCTATTTTGTATTTTTTCTTTCAAAATATGAAAATTTGCATTTTTTACACATTGTATTTTGTATGTTTTTTTTTCAAAATATGAAAATCTGCTTCTTTTACTTTCTATTTCCTATTTTCTTCTTTCAAATATGAAAATCTGCTTTGTTTACATTCTATTTTGTATTTTTTCTTTCAAAATATGAAAATATGCTTTTTTACATCATTCAAAATATGAAAATCTGCTTTTTTACATCTTTCAAAATACGAAAATCTGTTTTCACATTCTATTTTGTATTTTCTTCTATCAAAATATGAAAAGCTGCTCTTTTTACATTCTATTTTGTATAGTTTTCTTTCAATATATGAAAATCAGCCTTTTTTAGTTTCTATTTTGTATGTTTTCATTCAAAATATAAAAATCTGCTATTTACATTTCAGTTTGTATTTTTTCTTTCAAAATAGGAAAATCTGCTTTTTTTAAATTATATTTTGTATTTTTTCTTTCAAAATATGAAAATCTGCTATTTTATCATTGAATTTTGTCGTTTTTTCTTTCAAAAAATGAAAATCTGCATTTTTTACAGTCTATTTTGTGTTTTTTTCTATCAAAATATGAAAATCTGCTTTTTTTACATTCTATTTTGTATTTTTTTCTTTCAAAATACGAAAATCTGCTTTTTTTAAAATCTATTTTGTATTTTTTTCTTTCAAAATATGACAATCTGGTTTTTTACATTCTATTTTGTATTTTTTTCTTTTAAAATATGAAAATCAGCCTTTCTTAAATTATATTTCGAATTTTTTTCAAAATATGAAAATCTGCCATTTTACATTCTATTTTCTATATTTTTCTTTCAAAATATGAATATCTGCTTTTTTACTTTCTATTTTGTATTTTCTTCTTTCAAAATATGAAAATCTGCTTTGGTTACATTCTATTTTGTATTTTTTCTTTCAAAATATGAAAATCTCCTTTTTTACATCTTTCCAAATATGAAAATCTGCTTTTTTACATCTTTTAAAATATGTAATCTCTCTTTTACATTCTATTTTGTATTTTCTTCTATCAAAATATGAATAGCTGCTTTTTTTCCATTCAATTTTGTATGTTTTTCTTTCAATATATGAAAATCAGCATTTTTAGTTTCTATTTTGTATTATTTTCATTCAAAATATGAAAATCTGCTATTTACACTTTATTTTGTATTTTTTCTAAGAAAATAGGAAAATCTGTTTTTTTACATTCTATTTTGTATTTTTTCCTTTCAAAATATGAAAATCTGCTTTTTTATTTTATATTTTGTATATTTCTTTCAAAATATGAAAACCTGCTTTTTTACATCTTTCAAATTCTTAAAATCTGTTTTTTTACATTCTATTTTGTATTTTTTCTTTCAAAATATGAAAATTTAACTTTTTTAGTTTTTATTTTGTATTTTCCTTTCAAAATATGAAAATCTGCTTTTTTTACATTCTATTTTTCATTTTTTTCTTTCAAAATATGAAAATCCGATTTTTTACATCTTTTAAAATATGAAAATCTGCTTTCTTGAGATTCTATTTTGTATTTTTTTCTTTCAAAATATGAAAATTTGCATTTTTACACTGTATTTTGTATGTTTTTTTTTCAAAATATGAAAATCTGCTTCTTTTACTTTCTATTTTGTATTTTCTTCTTTTATATATGAAAATCTGCTTTTTTTACATTCTATTTTGTATTATTTTCTTTCAAAATACGAAAATCTGCTTTTTTAGGTTTTATTTTGTATTTTCTTTCAAAATATGAAAATCTGCTTTTTTACATTCTATTTTTTATTTTTTTCTTTCAAAATATGAAAATCTGATTTTTTACACTGTATTTTGGATGTTTTTTTCAAAATATGAAAATCTGCTTTCTTGAGATTCTATTTTGTATTTTTTTCTTTCAAAATATGAAAATTTGCATTTTTTACACTGAATTTTGGATCTTTGTTTTTTTTTCAAAATATGAAAATCTGCTTTTTTTACTTTCTATTTTGTATTTTCTTCTTTCAAATATGAAAATCTGCTTTGTTTACTTTATATTTTGTATTTTTTCTTTCCAAATATGAAAATCTGCTTTTTTACATCATTCAAAATATGAAAATCTGCTTTTTTACATCTTTCAAAATAGGAAAAATCTGCTTTTTCACATTCTATTTTGTATTTTCTTCTATCAAAATATGAAAAGCTGCTTTTTTTCCATTCTATTTTGTATAGTTTTCTTTCAATATATGAAAATCAGCCTTTTTTAGTTTCTATTTTGTATGTTTTCATTCAAAATATGAAAATCTGCTATTTACATTTCATTTTGTATTTTTTCTTTCAACAAATGAAAATCTGCTTCTTTCAAATTATATTTTGTATATTTTTGAAAATCTGCTATTTCATCACTGAATTTTGTAGATTTTCTTTCAAAAATTGAAAATCTGCTTTTTTTACATTCTATTTTGTATATTTTTCTTTCAAAATACGAAAATGTGCTTTTTAAAATCTATTTTGTATTTTTTCTTTCAAAATATGAAAATCTACCTTTTTTAGTTTTTATTTTGTATATTTCTTTCAAAATATGAAAATCTGCTTTTTTTTACATTCTATTTTTTCTTTTCTACTTTCAAAATATGAAAACCCGATTTTTTACATCTTTTAAAATATGAAAATCTGCTTTCTTGAGATTCTATTTTGTATTTTTTCTTTCAAAATATGAAAATTTGCATTTTTTACACTGTATTTTGTATGTTTTTTTTTTCAAAATATGAATATCTGCTTTTTTTACTTTCTATTTTGTATTTTCTTCTTTCAAATATGAAAATCTGCTTTGTTTACATTTTAGTTTGTATTTTTTTCTTTCAAAATATGAAAATCTGTTGATTTACATCATTCAAAATATGAAAATCTGGTTTTTTACATCTTTCAAAATACGAAAATCTGCATTTTCTTCTATCAAAATATGAAAAGTTACATTTTTTACATTCTATTTTGTATAGTTTTCTCTCAACATATGAAAATCAGCCTTTTTTAGTTTCTATTTTGTAAGGTTTTCATTCAAAATATGAAAATCTGCTATTTACATTTTCATTTTGTATTTTTTCTTTCAAAATATGAAAATCTGCTTTTTTAAAATTTTATTTTGTATTTTTTCTTTCAAAATATGAAAATCTGCTATTTTATCATTGAATTTTGTAGTTTTTTCTTTCAAAAAAAGAAAATCTGCATTTTTTTACAGTCTATTTTGTATTTTTTTCTATCAAAATATGAAAATCTGCATTTTTTACATACTATATTGTATTTTTTTTTCTTTCAGAATACGAAAATCTGCTTTTTTAAAATCTATTTTGTATTTTTTTCTTTCAAAATCTGCATTTTTTATACTTTATTTTCTACTTTTTCTAACAAAATATGAAAATCTTTTTTTTTTACATTCTATTTTGTATTTTTTCCTTTCAAAATATGAAAATCTGCTTTTTTATTTTATATTTTGTATTTATTTCTTTTCAAATATGAAAACCTGCTTTTTTACATCTTTCAAATTCTGAAAATCTGCTTTTTTGACATTCTATTTTGTATTTATTCTTTCAAAAAATGAAAATCTACCTTTTTTAGTTTTTATTTTGTATTTTTCTTTCAAAATATGAAAATCTGCTTTTTTACATTCTATTTTTCATTTTTTTCTTTCAAAATATGAAGATCCGATTTTTACATCTTTTAAAATATGAAAATCTGCTTTCTTGAGATTCTATTTTGTATTTTTTCTTTCAAAATATGAAAATTTGCATTTTTTACACATTGTATTTTGTATGTTTTTTTTTCAAAATATGAAAATCTGCTTTTTATACATTATATTTTGTATTTTTTCTTTCAAAATATAAAAATCTGCTTTTTTACATCATTCAAAATATGAAAATCTGATTTTTTACATCTTTCAAAATACGAAAATCTGCATTTTCTTCTATCAAAATATCAAAAGTTACTTCTTTTACATTCTATTTTGTATAGTTTTTTGAATATATGAAAATCAGCCTTTTTTAGTTTCTATTTTGTATGTTTTCCTTCAAAATATGAAAATCTGCTATTTACATTTCATTTTGTATTTTTCTTTCAAATATGAATATCTGCTTTTTAAAAATTATATTTTGTATTTTTTTTTCAAAATATGAAAATCTGCTATTTCATCATTGAATTTTGTAGTTTTTTTCTTTTTTTAAATTATATTTTGTATTTTTTCTTTCAAAATATGAAAATCTGCTATTTTATCATTGAATTTTGTAGTTTTTTCTTTCAAAAAAAGAAAATCTGCATTTTTTACAGTCTATTTTGTATTTTTTTCTATCAAAATATGAAAATCTGGTTTTTTACATTCTACTTTGTATTTTTTTTCTTTTAAAATATGAAAATCAGCCTTTCTTAAATTCTATGTCGAATTTTTTTCAAAATATGAAAATCTGTTTATTTACATCATTCAAAATATGAAAATCTGCATTTTTACATCTTTCAAAATACGAAAATCTGCATTTTCTTCTATCAAAATATGAAAAGTTACTTCTTTTACATTCTATTTTGTATAGATTTTTTCAATATATGAAAATAACATTCTATTTTGTATTTTCTTCTATCAAAATATGAAAAGCTGCTTTTTTTTACATTCTATTTTGTATAGTTTTCTCTCAATATATGAAAATCAGCCTTTTTTAGTTTCTATTTTGTAGGTTTTCATTCAAAATATGAATATCTGCTATTTACATTTCATTTTGTATTTTTTCTTACAAAATATGAAAATCTGCTTTTTTAAAATTATATTTTGTATTTTTTCTTTCAAAATATGAAAATCTGCTATTTTATCATTGAATTTTGTAGTTTTTTCTTTCAAAAAAAGAAAATCTGCATTTCTTACAGTCTATTTTGTATTTTTTCTATCAAAATATGAAAATCTGCTTTTTTTACATACTATTTTGTATTTTTTTCTTTCAAAATAAGAAAATCTGCTTTTTTAAAATCTATTTTGTATTTTTTTTCTTTCAAAATATGACAAGCTGGTTTTTTACATTCTATTGTGTATTTTTTCTTTTAAAATATGAAAATCAGCCTTTCTTAAATTCTATGTAGAATCTGCCATTTTACATTCTATTTTCTATATTTTTCTTTCAAAATATGAATATCTGCTTTTTTACATCATCCAAAATATGAAAATCTGCTTTTTTACATCTTTCAAAATACGAAAATCTGCTTTTTCACATTCTATTTTGTATTTTCCTCTATCAAAATATGAAAAGCTGCATTTTTACATTCTATTTTGTATAGTTTTCTTTCAATATATGAAAATCAGCCTTTTTTAGTTTCTATTTTGTAAGTTTTCATTCAAAATATAAAAATCTGCTATTGACTTTTCATTTTGTATTTTTTCTTTCAAAATATGAAAATCTGCTTTTTTTAAATTATATTTTGTATTTTTTCTTTCAAAATATGAAAATCTGCTTTTTTATCATTGAATTTTGTCGTTTTTTCTTTCAAAAAATGAAAATCTGCATTTTTTACAGTCTATTTTGTGTTTTTTTCTATCAAAATATGAAAATCTGCTTTTTTTACATTCTATTTTGTATTTTTTTCTTTCAAAATACGAAAATCTGCTTTTTTAAAATCTATTTTGTATTTTTTTCTTTCAAAATATGACAATCTGGTTTTTTACATTCTATTTTGTATTTTTTTCTTTTAAAATATGAAAATCAGCCTTTCTTAAATTATATTTCGAATTTTTTTCAAAATATGAAAATCTGCCATTTTACATTCTATTTTCTATATTTTTCTTTCAAAATATGAATATCTGCTTTTTTTACTTTCTATTTTGTATTTTCTTCTTTCAAAATATGAAAATCTGCTTTGGTTACATTCTATTTTGTATTTTTTCTTTCAAAATATGAAAATCTCCTTTTTTACATCTTTCCAAATATGAAAATCTGCTTTTTTACATCTTTTAAAATATGTAATCTCTCTTTTACATTCTATTTTGTATTTTCTTCTATCAAAATATGAATAGCTGCTTTTTTCCATTCAATTTTGTATGTTTTTCTTTCAATATATGAAAATCAGCATTTTTAAGTTTCTATTTTGTATTATTTTCATTCAAAATATGAAAATCTGCTATTTACACTTTATTTTGTATTTTTTCTAAGAAAATAGGAAAATCTGTTTTTTTACATTCTATTTTGTATTTTTTCCTTTCAAAATATGAAGATCCGATTTTTACATCTTTTAAAATATGAAAATCTGCTTTCTTGAGATTCTATTTTGTATTTTTTCTTTCAAAATATGAAAATCTGCTATTTTATCATTGAATTTTGTAGTTTTTTCTTTCAAAAAAAGAAAATCTGCATTTTTTACAGTCTATTTTGTATTTTTTTCTATCAAAATATGAAAATCTGGTTTTTTACATTCTACTTTGTATTTTTTTTCTTTTAAAATATGAAAATCAGCCTTTCTCAAATTCTATGTCGAATTTTTTTCAAAATATGAAAATCTGTTTATTTACATCATTCAAAATATGAAAATCTGCATTTTTACATCTTTCAAAATACGAAAATCTGCATTTTCTTCTATCAAAATATGAAAAGTTACTTCTTTTACATTCTATTTTGTATAGATTTTTTCAATATATGAAAATAACATTCTATTTTGTATTTTCTTCTATCAAAATATGAAAAGCTGCTTTTTTTTACATTCTATTTTGTATAGTTTTCTCTCAATATATGAAAATCAGCCTTTTTTAGTTTCTATTTTGTAGGTTTTCATTCAAAATATGAATATCTGCTATTTACATTTCATTTTGTATTTTTTCTTACAAAATATGAAAATCTGCTTTTTTAAAATTATATTTTGTATTTTTTCTTTCAAAATATGAAAATCTGCTATTTTATCATTGAATTTTGTAGTTTTTTCTTTCAAAAAAAGAAAATCTGCATTTCTTACAGTCTATTTTGTATTTTTTCTATCAAAATATGAAAATCTGCTTTTTTTACATACTATTTTGTATTTTTTTCTTTCAAAATAAGAAAATCTGCTTTTTTAAAATCTATTTTGTATTTTTTTTCTTTCAAAATATGACAAGCTGGTTTTTTACATTCTATTGTGTATTTTTTCTTTTAAAATATGAAAATCAGCCTTTCTTAAATTCTATGTAGAATCTGCCATTTTACATTCTATTTTCTATATTTTTCTTTCAAAATATGAATATCTGCTTTTTTACATCATCCAAAATATGAAAATCTGCTTTTTTACATCTTTCAAAATACGAAAATCTGCTTTTTCACATTCTATTTTGTATTTTCCTCTATCAAAATATGAAAAGCTGCATTTTTACATTCTATTTTGTATAGTTTTCTTTCAATATATGAAAATCAGCCTTTTTTAGTTTCTATTTTGTAAGTTTTCATTCAAAATATAAAAATCTGCTATTGACTTTTCATTTTGTATTTTTTCTTTCAAAATATGAAAATCTGCTTTTTTTAAATTATATTTTGTATTTTTTCTTTCAAAATATGAAAATCTGCTTTTTTATCATTGAATTTTGTCGTTTTTTCTTTCAAAAAATGAAAATCTGCATTTTTTACAGTCTATTTTGTGTTTTTTTCTATCAAAATATGAAAATCTGCTTTTTTTACATTCTATTTTGTATTTTTTTCTTTCAAAATACGAAAATCTGCTTTTTTAAAATCTATTTTGTATTTTTTTCTTTCAAAATATGACAATCTGGTTTTTTACATTCTATTTTGTATTTTTTTCTTTTAAAATATGAAAATCAGCCTTTCTTAAATTATATTTCGAATTTTTTTCAAAATATGAAAATCTGCCATTTTACATTCTATTTTCTATATTTTTCTTTCAAAATATGAATATCTGCTTTTTTTACTTTCTATTTTGTATTTTCTTCTTTCAAAATATGAAAATCTGCTTTGGTTACATTCTATTTTGTATTTTTTCTTTCAAAATATGAAAATCTCCTTTTTTACATCTTTCCAAATATGAAAATCTGCTTTTTTACATCTTTTAAAATATGTAATCTCTCTTTTACATTCTATTTTGTATTTTCTTCTATCAAAATATGAATAGCTGCTTTTTTCCATTCAATTTTGTATGTTTTTCTTTCAATATATGAAAATCAGCATTTTTAAGTTTCTATTTTGTATTATTTTCATTCAAAATATGAAAATCTGCTATTTACACTTTATTTTGTATTTTTTCTAAGAAAATAGGAAAATCTGTTTTTTTACATTCTATTTTGTATTTTTTCCTTTCAAAATATGAAGATCCGATTTTTACATCTTTTAAAATATGAAAATCTGCTTTCTTGAGATTCTATTTTGTATTTTTTCTTTCAAAATATGAAAATTTGCATTTTTTACACATTGTATTTTGTATGTTTTTTTTTCAAAATATGAAAATCTGCTTCTTTTACTTTCTATTTCCTATTTTCTTCTTTCTGCTTTTTTATTTTATATTTTGTATTTATTTCTTTCAAAATATGAAAACCTGCTTTTTTACATCTTTCAAATTCTTAAAATCTGTTTTTTTACATTCTATTTTGTATTTTTTCTTTCAAAATATGAAAATTTAACTTTTTTAGTTTTTATTTTGTATTTTCCTTTCAAAATATGAAAATCTGCTTTTTTTACATTCTATTTTTCATTTTTTTCTTTCAAAATATGAAAATCCGATTTTTTACATCTTTTAAAATATGAAAATCTGCTTTCTTGAGATTCTATTTTGTATTTTTTTCTTTCAAAATATGAAAATTTGCATTTTTACACTGTATTTTGTATGTTTTTTTTTCAAAATATGAAAATCTGCTTCTTTTACTTTCTATTTTGTATTTTCTTCTTTTATATATGAAAATCTGCTTTTTTTACATTCTATTTTGTATTATTTTCTTTCAAAATACGAAAATCTGCTTTTTTAGGTTTTATTTTGTATTTTCTTTCAAAATATGAAAATCTGCTTTTTTTACATTCTATTTTTTATTTTTTTCTTTCAAAATATGAAAATCTGATTTTTTACACTGTATTTTGGATGTTTTTTTCAAAATATGAAAATCTGCTTTCTTGAGATTCTATTTTGTATTTTTTTCTTTCAAAATATGAAAATTTGCATTTTTTACACTGAATTTTGGATGTTTGTTTCAAAATATGAAAATCTGCTTTTTTTACTTTCTATTTTGTATTTTCTTCTTTCAAATATGAAAATCTGCTTTGTTTACTTTATATTTTGTAATTTTTTCTTTCCAAATATGAAAATCTGCTTTTTTACATCATTCAAAATATGAAAATCTGCTTTTTTACATCTTTCAAAATAGGAAAAATCTGCTTTTTCACATTCTATTTTGTATTTTCTTCTATCAAAATATGAAAAGCTGCTTTTTTTCCATTCTATTTTGTATAGTTTTCTTTCAATATATGAAAATCAGCCTTTTTTAGTTTCTATTTTGTATGTTTTCATTCAAAATATGAAAATCTGCTATTTACATTTCATTTTGTATTTTTTCTTTCAACAAATGAAAATCTGCTTTTTTAAAATCTATTTTGTATTTTTTTTCTTTCAAAATATGACAAGCTGGTTTTTTACATTCTATTGTGTATTTTTTCTTTTAAAATATGAAAATCAGCCTTTCTTAAATTCTATGTAGAATCTGCCATTTTACATTCTATTTTCTATATTTTTCTTTCAAAATATGAATATCTGCTTTTTTACATCATCCAAAATATGAAAATCTGCTTTTTTACATCTTTCAAAATACGAAAATCTGCTTTTTCACATTCTATTTTGTATTTTCCTCTATCAAAATATGAAAAGCTGCATTTTTACATTCTATTTTGTATAGTTTTCTTTCAATATATGAAAATCAGCCTTTTTTAGTTTCTATTTTGTAAGTTTTCATTCAAAATATAAAAATCTGCTATTGACTTTTCATTTTGTATTTTTTCTTTCAAAATATGAAAATCTGCTTTTTTTAAATTATATTTTGTATTTTTTCTTTCAAAATATGAAAATCTGCTATTTTATCATTGAATTTTGTCGTTTTTTCTTTCAAAAAATGAAAATCTGCATTTTTTACAGTCTATTTTGTGTTTTTTTCTATCAAAATATGAAAATCTGCTTTTTTTACATTCTATTTTGTATTTTTTTCTTTCAAAATACGAAAATCTGCTTTTTTAAAATCTATTTTGTATTTTTTTCTTTCAAAATATGACAATCTGGTTTTTTACATTCTATTTTGTATTTTTTTCTTTTAAAATATGAAAATCAGCCTTTCTTAAATTATATTTCGAATTTTTTTCAAAATATGAAAATCTGCCATTTTACATTCTATTTTCTATATTTTTCTTTCAAAATATGAATATCTGCTTTTTTTTACTTTCTATTTTGTATTTTCTTCTTTCAAAATATGAAAATCTGCTTTGGTTGCATTCTATTTTGTATTTTTTTCTTTCAAAATATGAAAATCTCCTTTTTTACATCTTTCCAAATATGAAAATCTGCTTTTTTACATCTTTTAAAATATGTAAATCTGTCTTTTACATTGTATTTTGTATTTTCTTCTATCAAAATATGAAAAGCTGCTTTTTTCCATTCAATTTTGTATGTTTTTCTCTCAATATATGAAAATCAGCATTTTTAAGTTTCTATTTTGTATTATTTTCATTCAAAATATGAAAATCTGCTATTTACACTTTATTTTGTATTTTTTCTAAGAAAATATGAAAATCTGTTTTTTTACATTCTATTTTGTCTTTTTTTTCCTTTCAAAATATGAAAATCTGCTTTTTTATTTTACATTTTGTATTTATTTCTTTCAAAATATGAAAACCTGCTTTTTTACATCTTTCAAATTCTGAAAATCTGCTTTTTTTACATTCTATTTTGTATTTTTTCTTTAAAATATGAAAATCTAACTTTTTTGTTTTTATTTTGTATTTTCCTTTCAAAATATGAAAATCTGCGTTTTTTACATTCTATTTTTCATTTTTTTCTTTCAAAATATCAAAATCCGATTTTTTACATCTTTTAAAATATGAAAATCTGCTTTCTTGAGATTCTATTTTGTATTTTTTCTTTCAAAATATGAAAATTTGCATTTTTTACACTGTATTTTGTATGTTTTTTTTTCAAAATATGAAAATCTGCTTCTTTTACTTTCTATTTTGTATTTTCTTCTTTCATATATGAAAATGCTTACATTATATTTTGTATTTTTTTCTTTCAAAATATGAAAATCTGCTTTTTTTACATTCTATTTTTTATTTTTTTCTTTCAAAATATGAAAATCTGATTTTTTACATCTTTGAAAATATGAAAATCTGCTTTCTTGATATTCTATTTTGTATTTTTTTCTTTCAAAATATGAAAATTTGCATTTTTTACACTGTACTTTGGATGTTTTTTTTTCAAAATATGAAAATCTGCTTTTTTTACATTTTTGTATAGTTTTCTTTCAATATATGAAAATCAGCCTTTTTTAGTTTCTATTTTGTAGGTTTCATTCAAAATATATAAATCTGCTATTTACATTTCATTTTGTAGTTTTTTCTTTCAAAAAAAGAAAATCTGCATTTTTTACAGTCTATTTTGCATTTTTTTCTTTCAAATATGAAAATCTGCTTTGTTTACATTATATTTTGTATTTTTTTCTTTCAAAATATGAAAATCTGCTTTCTTACATCATTCAAAATACGAAAATCTGCTTTTTTACATCTTTCAAAATAGGAAAAATTTGTTTTTTTACATTCTATTTTGTATTTTCTTCTATCATAATATGAAAAGCTGCTTTTTTTACATTCTATTTTGTATAGTTTTCTTTCAATATATGAAAATCAGCCTTTTTTAGTTTCTATTTTGTATGTTTTCATTCAAAATATGAAAATCTGGTATTTACATTTCATTTTGTATTTTTTCTTTCAACATATGAAAATCTGCTTCTGTTAAATTATATTTTGTATATTTTTCTTTCAAAATACGAAAATCTGCTTTTTTAAAATCTATTTTTTATTTATTATTTCAAAATTTGAAGATCAGCCTTTCTTAAATTCTATGTCGAATTTTTTTTCAAAATATGAAAATCTACCTTTTTTGTTTTTATTTTGTATATTTCTTTCAAAATATGAAAATCTGATTTTTTTGCATTCTATTTGTTACTTTTTTCTTTCAAAATATGAAAATCCGATTTTTTACATCTTTTAAAATATGAAAATCTGCTTTCTTGAGATTCTATTTTGTATTTTTTGCTTTCAAAATATGAAAATTTGCATTTTTTACCCTGTGTTTTGGATGTTTTTTTTTCAAAATATGAAAATCTGCTTTTTTTAGATTTTTGTATAGTTTTCTTTCAATATATGAAAATCAGCCTTTTTTAGTTTCTATTTTGTAGGTTTCATTCAAAATATATAAATCTGCTATTTACATTTCATTTTGTAGTTTTTTCTTTCAAAAAAAAGAAAATCTGCATTTTTTACAGTCTATTTTGTATTTTTTTCTATCAAAATATGAAAATCTGCTTTTTTTACATACTCTTTTGTATTTTTTTCTTTCAAAATACGAAAATCTGCTTTTTTAAAATCTATTTTGTATTTTTTTTTCAAAATATGACAGTCTGGTTTTTTACATTCTATTGTGTATTTTTTTCTTTTAAAATATGAAAATCAGCCTTTCTTAAATTCTATGTCGAATTTTTTTCAAAATATGAAAATCTGTTTATTTACATCATTCAAAATATGAAAATCTGCTTTTTTACATTTTCAAAATACGAAAATCTGCATTTTCTTCTATCAAAATATGAAAAGCTACTTTTTTTACATTCTATTTTTTATAGATTTTTTCAATATATGAAAATCACATTCTATTTTGTATTTTCTTCTATCAAAATATGAAAAGCTTCTTTTTTTTACAATCTATTTTGTATAGTTTTCTCTCAATATATGAAAATCAGCCTTTTTTAGTTTCTATTTTGTAGGTTTTCATTCAAAATATGAAAATCTTCTATTTACATTTCATTTTGTATTTTTTCTTTCAAAATATGAAAATCTGCTATTTTATCATTGAATTTTGTAGTTTTTTCTTTCAAAAAATGAAAATCATTCTATTTTTTTTTTCTTTCAGAATATGAAAATCCGACTTTTTAAATCTTTTAAAATATGAAAATCTGCTTTCTGAGATTCTATTTTGTATTTGTTCTTTCAAAATATGAAAATTTGCATTTTTGACACTGTATTTTGTATGTTATTTTTGGAAATATCAAAATCTGCTTTTTTATTTTCTATTTTGTATTTTCTTCTTTCAAATATGAAAATCCTCTTTGTTTACATTCTATTTTGTATTTTTTTTCTTTCAAAATATGAAAATCTGCTTTTTTACATCATTCAAAATATGAAAATCTGCTTTTTTACATCTTTCAAATTACGAAAATCTGCTTTTTCACATTCTATTTTGTATTTTCTTCTATCAAAATATGAAAAGCTGCTTTTTTTACATTCTATTTTGTATAGTTTTCTTTCAATATATGAAAATCAGCCTTTTTTAGTTTCTACTTTGTATGTTTTCATTCAAAATATGAAAATCTGCTATTTACATTTCATTTTGTATTTTTTCTTGCAAAATATGAAAATCTGACTTTTTGAGTATTTTATTTTGTATTTTTCTTTCAAAATATGAAAATCTGCTTTTTTTACATTCTATTTTTTATTTTTTTCTTTCAAAATATGAAAATCTGATTTTTTACATCTTTAAGATATGAAAATCTGCTTTCTCGAGATTCTATTTTGTATTTTTTTTCTTTCAAAATATGACAATTTGCATTTTTTGCACTCTATTTTGTATGTTTTTTTTCAAAATATGAAAATCTGCTTTTTATACTTTCTATTTTGTATTTTCTTCTTTCAAAATATGAAAATCTGCTTTGGTTACATTCTATTTTGTATTTTTTCTTTCAAAATATGAAAATCTGCTTTTTTACATCTTTCAAAATACGAAAATCTGCTTTTTCACATTCTATTTTGTATTTTCTTCTATCAAAATATGAAAAGCTGCTTTTTTACCTTCTATTTGGTATAGTTTTCTTTCAATATATGAAAATCAGCCTTTTTTAGTTTCTATTTTGTATGTTTTCATTCAAAATATGAAAATCTGCAATTTACATTTCATTTTGTATTTTTCCTTTCAAAATATGAAAATCTGCCTTTTTTAGTTTTTTAATTTGTATTTTTCTTTCAAAATATGAAAATCTGCTATTTTTACATTGAATTTTGTAGTTTTTTCTTTCAAAAAATGAAAATCTGCATTTTTTACAGTCTATTTTTTTTTCTTTCAAAATACGAAAATCTGCTTTTTTAAAATCTATTTTGTATTTTTTTCTTTCAGAATATGACAATCTGGTTTTTACATTCTATTTTGTATTTTTTCTTTTAAAATATGAAAATCAGCCTTTCTTAAATTCTATGTCGAATTTTTTTTCAAAATATGAAAATCTGCCATTTTACATTGTATTTTCTATTTTTTTCTTTCAAAATATGAATATCTGCTTTTTTTACTTTCTATTTTGTATTTTCTTCTTTCAAAATATGAAAATATCCTTTTTTACATCTTTTAAAATATGAAAATCTGCTTTTTTACATCTTTTAAAATATGAAAATATGTTTTTTACATTCTATTTTGCATTTACTTCTATCAAAATATGAAAAGCTGCTTTTTTTCCATTCAATTTTGTATGTTTTACTTTCAATATATGAATATCAGCCTTTTTTAGTTTCTATATTGTATTTTTTACATTCAAAATATGAAAATCTGCTATTTACATTTTATTTTGTATTTTTTCTTTCAAAATATGAAAATCTGCTTTTCTACATTATATTTTTTCTTTTTTCTTTCAAAATATGAAAATCTGCTATTTTTACATTGAATTTTGTAGTTTTTTCTTTCAAACAATGAAAATCTGCATTTTTTACAGACTATTTTGTATTTTTTTCTATCAAAATATGAAAATCTGCTTTTTTACCTTCTATTTTGTATTTCTTTCTTTCAAAATACGAAAATCTGCTTTTTTAAAATCTATTTTGTATTTTTTTCTTCCAAATATGACAATCTGGTTTTTTACATTCTATTTTGTATTTTTTTCTTTAAAATATGAAAATCAGCCTTTCTTAAATTCTATGTCGAAGTTTTTTCAAAATATGAAAATCTGCCATTTTACATTCTATTTTCTATTTTTTTCTTTCAAAATATGAATATCTGCTTTTTTTACTTTCTATTTTTTATTTTCTTCTTTCAAAATATGAAAATCTGCTTTGGTTACATTCTATTTTGTATTTTTTTCTTTCAATATATGAAAATATCCTTTTTTACATCTTTCAAAATATGAAAATCTGCTTTTTTACATCTTTTAAAATATGAAAATATGTTTTTTACATTCTATTTTGTATTTTTTCTTTTAAAATATAAAAATCTGCTTTGGTTACATTCTATTTTGTATTTTTTTTCTTTCAATATATGAAAATATCCTTTTTTACATCTTTCAAAATATGAAAACCTGCTTTTTTACATCTTTCAAATTCTGAAAATCTGCATTTTTTACATTCTATTTTGTATTTTTTCTTTTAAAATATAAAAATCTGCGTTTTTTAGTTTTTATTTTGTATTTTTCTTTCAAAATATGAAAATCTGCTTTTTTTACAGTCAATTTTTTTCTTTTTTTCTTTCAAAATATGAAAATCCGACTTTTTAAATCTTTTAAAATATGAAAATCTGCTTTCTGAGATTCTATTTTGTATTTTTTCTTTCAAAATATGAAAATTTGCATTTTTCAAACTGTATTTTGTATGTTTTTTTTTGCAAAATATGAAAATCTGCTTTTTTACATCATTCAAAATACGAAAATCTGCTTTTTTACATCTTTCAAATTCTGAAAATCTGCTTTTTACATTCTATTTTGTATTTTTATTTCAAAATATGAAAATCTGCTTTTTTTACATTCTACTTTTTTTCTTTCAGAATATGAAAATCCGACTTTTTAAATCTTTTAAAATATGAAAATCTGCTTTCTGAGATTCTATTTTGTATTTGTTCTTTCAAAATATGAAAATTTGCATTTTTGACACTGTATTTTGTATGTTATTTTTGGAAATATGAAAATCTGTTTTTTATTTTCTATTTTGTATTTTCTTCTTTCAAATATGAAAATCCTCTTTGTTTACATTCTATTTTGTATTTTTTTCTTTCAAAATATGAAAATCTGCTTTTTTACATCATTCAAAATATGAAAATCTGCTTTTTTACATCTTTCAAATTACGAAAATCTGCTTTTTCACATTCTATTTTGTATTTTCTTCTATCAAAATATGAAAAGCTGCCTTTTTTACATTCTGTTTTGTATAGTTTTCTTTCAATATATGAAAATCAGCCTTTTTTAGTTTCTACTTTGTATGTTTTCATTCAAAATATGAAAATCTGCTATTTACATTTCATTTTGTATTTTTTCTTGCAAAATATGAAAATCTGCCTTTTTGAGTTTTTATTTTGTATTTTTCTTTCAAAATATGAAAATCTGCTTTTTTTACATTCTGTATTTTATTTTTTTCTTTCAAAATATGAAAATCTGATTTTATAAAATTATATTTTGTATTTCTTCTTTCAAAATATGAAAATCTGCTATTTTATCATTGAATTTTGTAGTTTTTTCTTTCAAAAAATGAAAATCTGAATTTTTTACAGTCTATTTTGTATTTTTTTCTATCAAAATATGAAAATCTTTTTTTTACATTCTATTTTGTATTTTTTCTTTCAAAATACGAAAATCTGCTTTTTAAAAATCTATTTTGTATTTTTTCTTTCAAAATACGAAAATCTGCTTTTTAAAAATCTATTTTGTATTTTTTCTTTTAAAATATGAAAATGAGCCTTTCTTAAATTCTATGTCGAATTTTTTCAAAATATGAAAATTTGCCATTTTACATTCTATTTTCCATTTTTTGATTTCAAAATATAAATATCTGCTTTTTTACATCATTCAAAATATGAAAATCTGCTTTTTTACATCTTTCAAAATACGAAAATCTGCTTTATCACATTCTATTTAGTATTTTCTTCTATCAAAATATGAAAAGCTGCTTTTTTTACATTCTATTTTGTATAGTTTTCTTTCAATATATGAAAATCAGCCGTTTTTATTTTCTATTTTGTATGTTTTCATTCAAAATATGAAAATCAGCTATTTACATTTCCTCAGTCTGTTTTAAATTCTATGTTGAATTTTTTTCTTTCAAAATATGAAAATCTGCCTTTTTTAGTTTTTATTTTGTATTTTTCTTTCAAAATATGAAAATCTGCTTTTTTTACATTCTATTTTTTATTTTTTCTTTCAAAATATGAAAATCTGATTTTTTACATCTTTATAATATGAAAATCTGCTTTCTCGAGATTCTATTTTGTATTTTTTTCTTTCAAAATATGACAATTTGCATTTTTTACACTCTATTTTGTATGTTTTTTTTCAAAATATGAAAATCTGCTTTTTTTACTTTCTATTTTGTATTTTCTTCTTTCAAAATATGGAAATCTGCTTTGGTTACCTTCTCTTTTGTATTTTTTCTTTCAAAATATGAAAATCTGCTTTTTTTACATCTTTCAAAATAAGAAAATCTGCTTTTTCACATTCTATTTTGTATTTTCTTCTATCAAAATATGAAAAGCTGCTTTTTTACCTTCTATTTTGTATAGTTTTCTTTCAATATATGAAAATCAGCCTTTTTTAGTTTCTATTTTGTATGTTTTCATTCAAAATATGAAAATCTGCAATTTACATTTCATTTTGTATTTTTTCTTTCAAAATATGAAAATCTGCCTTTTTTAGTTTTTATTTTGTATTTTCTTTCAAAACATGAAAATCTGCTATTTTTACATTGAATTTTGTAGTTTTTTCTTTCAAAAAATGAAAATCTGCATTTTTTACAGTCAATTTTTTTCTTTCAAAATACGAAAATCTGCTTTTTTAAAATCTATTTTGTATTTTTTTCTTTCAAAATATGACAATCTGGTTTTTACATTCTATTTTGTATTTTTTCTTTTAAAATATGAAAATCAGCCTTTCTTAAATTCTATGTCGAATTTTTTTTCAAAATATGAAAATCTGCCATTTTACATTCTATTTTCTATTTTTTTCTTTCAAAATATGAATATCTGCTTTTTTACTTTCTATTTTTTATTTTCTTCTTTCAAAATATGAAAATCTGCTTTGGTTACATTCTATTTTGTATTTTTTTCTTTCAATATATGAAAATATCCTTTTTTACATCTTTCAAAATATGAAAATCTGCTTTTTTACATCTTTTAAAATATGAAAATATGTTTTTTACATTCTATTTTGTATTTACTTCTATCAAAATATGAAAAGCTGCTTTTTTTCCATTCAATTTTGTATGTTTTACTTTCAATATATGAATATCAGCCTTTTTTAGTTTCTATATTGTATTTTTTTCATTCAAAATATGAAAATCTGCTATTTACATTTTATTTTGTATTTTTTCTTTCAAAATATGAAAATCTGCTTTTCTACATTATATTTTTTATTTTTTCTTTCAAAATATGAAAATCTGCTATTTTTACATTGAATTTTGTAGTTTTTTCTTTCAAACAATGAAAATCTGCATTTTATACACTTTATTTTGTATCTTTTGTATCAAAATATGAAAATCTGTTTTTTTACATTTTATTTTGTATTTTTTCCTTTCAAAATATGAAAATCTGCTTTTTTTTATATTTTGTATTTTTTTCTTTCAAAATATGAAAACCTGCTTTTTTACATCTTTCAAATTCTGAAAATCTGCATTTTTTACATTCTATTTTGTATTTATTCTTTTAAAATATAAAAATCTGCGTTTTTTAGTTTTTATTTTGTATTTATCTTTCAAAATATGAAAATCTGCTTTTTTTACAATCAATTTTTTTCTTTTTTTCTTTCAAAATATGAAAATCCGACTTTTTAAATCTTTTAAAATATGAAAATCTGCTTTCTGAGATTCTATTTTGTATTTTTTCTTTCAAAATATGAAAATTTGCATTTTTTACACTGTATTTTGTATGTTTTTTTTGCAAAATATGAAAATCTGCTTTTTTACATCATTCAAAATATGAAAATCTGCTTTTTTACATCTTTCAAAATACGAAAATCTGCTTTTTTAAATTCTATTTTGTATTTCTATCTTTCAAAATATGTCAATCTGTTTTTTTACATTCTATTTTGTATTTTTTTCTTTTAAAATATGAAAATCAGCCTTTCTTAAATTCTATGTCGAATTTTTTTCAAAATATGAAAATTTGCCATTTTACATTCCATTTTCTATTTTTTTTCTTTCCAAATATTAAAATCTGCATTTTTACATCATTCAAAATATGAAAATCTGCTTTTTTACATCTTTCAAAATACGAAAATCTGCTTTTTCACATTCTATTTTGTATTTTCTTCAATCAAAATATGAAAAGCTGCTTTGTTTACATTCTATTTTGTATAGTTTTCTTTCAATATATGAAATCAGCCTTTTTTTAGTTTCTATTTTGTATGTTTTCATTAAAAATATGAAAATCTGCAATTTACATTTCATTTTGTATTTTTTCTTTCAAAATATGAAAATCTGCCTTTTTTAGTTTTTATTTTGTATTTTTCTTTCAAAATATGCAAATCTGCTATTTTTACATTGAATTTTGTAGTTTTTTCTTTCAAAAAATGAAAATCTGCATTTTTTACAGTCTATTTTTTTTTCTTTCAAAATACGAAAATCTGCTTTTTTAAAATCTATTTTGTATTTTTTTCTTTCAAAATATGACAATCTGGTTTTTACATTCTATTTTGTATTTTTCCTTTTAAAATATGAAAATCAGCCTTTCTTAAATGCTATGTCGAATTTTTTTCAAAATATTAAAATCTGCCATTTTACATCCTATTTTCTATTTTTTTTCTTTCAAAATATGAATATCTGCTTTTTTTACTTTCTATTTTGTATTTTCTTCTTTCAAAATATGAAAATCTGCTTTGGTTACATTCTATTTTGTATTTTTTTCTTTCAAAATATGAAAATATCCTTTTTTACATCTTTCAAAATATGAAAATCTGCTTCTTTACATCTTTTAAAATATGAAAATATGTTTTTTACATTCTATTTTGTATTTACTTCTATCAAAATATGAAAAGCTGCTTTTTTACCATTCAATTTTGTATGTTTTACTTTCAATATATGAAAATCAGCCTTTTTTAGTTTCTATATTGTATTTTTTTTCATTCAAAATATGAAAATCTGCTATTTACATTTTATTTTGTATTTTTCTTTCAAAATATGAAAATCTGCTTTTCTACATTATATTTTTTATTTTTTCTTTCAAAATATGAAAATCTGCTATTTTTACATTGAATTTTGTAGTTTTTTCTTTCAAACAATGAAAATCTGCATTTTATACACTTTATTTTGTATCTTTTGTATCAAAATATGAAAATCTGTTTTTTTACATTTTATTTTGTATTTTTTCCTTTCAAAATATGAAAATCTGCTTTTTTTTATATTTTGTATTTTTTTCTTTCAAAATATGAAAACCTGCTTTTTTACATCTTTCAAATTCTGAAAATCTGCATTTTTTACATTCTATTTTGTATTTTTTCTTTTTAAAATATAAAAATCTGCGTTTTTTATTTTTTATTTTGTATTTTTCTTTCAAAATATGAAAATCTGCTTTTTTACAGTCAATTTTTTCTTTTTTTTCTTTCAAAATATGAAAATCCGACTTTTTAAATCTTTTAAAATATGAAAATCTGCTTTCTGAGATTCTATTTTGTATTTTTTCTTTCAAAATATGAAAATTTGCATTTTTCACACTGTATTTTGTATGTTTTTTTTTGCAAAATATGAAAATCTGCTTTTTTACATCATTCAAAATACGAAAATCTGCTTTTTTACATCTTTCAAAATACGAAAATCTGCTTTTTTAAATTCTATTTTGTATTTCTATCTTTCAAAATATGTCAATCTGTTTTTTTACATTCTATTTTGTATTTTTTTCTTTTAAAATATGATAATCAGCCTTTCTTAAATTCTATGTCGAATTTTTTTCAAAATATGAAAATTTGCCATTTTACATTCTATTTTCTATTTTTTTCTTTCCAAATATTAAAATCTGCATTTTTACATCATTCAAAATTTGAAAATCTGCTTTTTTACATCTTTCAAAATACGAAAATCTGCTTTTTCACATTCTATTTTGTATTTTCTTCAATCAAAATATGAAAAGCTGCTTTGTTTACATTCTATTTTGTATAGTTTTCTTTCAATATATGAAATCAGCCTTTTTTAGTTTCTATTTTGTATGTTTTCATTAAAAATATGAAAATCTGCAATTTACATTTCATTTTGTATTTTTTCTTTCAAAATATGAAAATCTGCCTTTTTTAGTTTTTATTTTGTATTTTTCTTTCAAAATATGCAAATCTGCTATTTTTACATTGAATTTTGTAGTTTTTTCTTTCAAAAAATGAAAATCTGCATTTTTTACAGTCTATTTTTTTTTCTTTCAAAATACGAAAATCTGCTTTTTTAAAATCTATTTTGTATTTTTTTCTTTCAAAATATGACAATCTGGTTTTTACATTCTATTTTGTATTTTTCCTTTTAAAATATGAAAATCAGCCTTTCTTAAATGCTATGTCGAATTTTTTTCAAAATATTAAAATCTGCCATTTTACATCCTATTTTCTATTTTTTTTCTTTCAAAATATGAATATCTGCTTTTTTTACTTTCTATTTTGTATTTTCTTCTTTCAAAATATGAAAATCTGCTTTGGTTACATTCTATTTTGTATTTTTTTCTTTCAAAATATGAAAATGTCCTTTTTTACATCTTTCAAAATATGAAAATCTGCTTCTTTACATCTTTTAAAATATGAAAATATGTTTTTTACATTCTATTTTGTATTTACTTCTATCAAAATATGAAAAGCTGCTTTTTTACCATTCAATTTTGTATGTTTTACTTTCAATATATGAAAATCAGCCTTTTTTAGTTTCTATATTGTATTTTTTTCATTCAAAATATGAAAATCTGCTATTTACATTTTATTTTGTATTTTTTCTTTCAAAATATGAAAATCTGCTTCTTTACATTATATTTTTTTCTTTTTTCTTTCAAAATATGAAAATCTGCTATTTTTACATTGAATTTTGTGGTTTTTTCTTTCAAACAATGAAAATCTGTATTCTTTACACTTTATTTTGTATCTTTTCTATCAAAATATGAAAATCTGTTTTTTTACATTTTATTTTGTATTTTTTCCTTTCAAAATATGAAAATCTGCTTTTTTTTATATTTTGTATTTTTTTCTTTCAAAATATGAAAACCTGCTTTTTTACATCTTTCAAATTCTGAAAATCTGCTTTTTTTACATTCTATTTTGTATTTTTTCTTTTAAAATATAAAAATCTGCCTTTTTTAGTTTTTATTTTGTATTTTTCTTTCAAAATATGAAAATCTGCTTTTTTTTACATTCAATTTTTTCTTTTTTCTTTCAAAATATGAAAATCAGACTTTTTAAATCTTTTAAAATATGAAAATCTGCTTTCTGAGATTCTATTTTGTATTTTTTCTTTCAAAATATGAAAATTTCCATTTTTTACACTGTATTTTGTATGTTTTTTTTTTGCAAAATATGAAAATCAGCTTTTTTACATCATTCAAAATATGAAAATCTGCTTTTTTACATCATTCAAAAAATGAAAATCTGCATTTTTTACAGTATAATTTTTATTCTTTTCTATCAAAATATAAAAATCTACTTTTTTTACATTCTATTTTGTATTTTTTTCTTTCAAAATACGAAAATCTGCTTTTTTAAAATCTATTTTGTATTTTTTTTTTCAGAATATGACAATCCGGTTTATTCTATTTTGTATTTCTTTCTTTTAAAATATGAAAATCAGCCTTTCTTAAATTCTATGTTGAATTTTTTTCAAAATATGAAAAGCTGCCATTTTACATTCTATTTTCTATTTTTTTCTTTCAAAATATGAATATCTGCTTTTTTACATCATTCAAAATATGAAAATCTGCATTTTTACATCTTTCAAAATACGAAAATCTGCTTTTTCACATTCTATTTTGTATTTTCTTCTATCAAAATAAGAAAAGCTGCATTTTTTACATTCTATTTTGTATAGTTTACTTTCAATATATGAAAATCAGCCTTTTTTAGTTTCTATTTTGTAAGTTTTCATTCAAAATATGAAAATCTGCTATTTACATTTCATTTTGTATTTATTCTTTCAAAATATGAAAATCTGCTTTTTTAAAATTATATTTTGTATTTTTTCTTTCAAAATATGAAAATCTGCTATTTTATCATTGAATTTTGTAGTTTTTTCTTTCCAAAAATGAAAATCTGCATTTTTTACATTCTATTTTGTATTTTTTTTCAATCAAAATATGAAAATCTGCTGTTTTTACATTCTATTTTGTATTTTTTTTCTTTCAAAATACGAAAATCTGCTTTTTTAAAATCTATTTTGTATGTTTTACTTTCAAAATATGACAATGTGGTTTTTTGCATTCTATATTATATTTTTTCTTTTAAAATATGAAAATCAGCCTTTCTTAAATTCTATGTTGAATTTTTTTCAAAATATGAAAAGCTGCCATTTTACATTCTATTTTCTATTTTTTTCTTTAAAAATATGAATATCTGCATTTTTTAAATTTCTATTTTGTATTTTCTTCTTTCAAAATATGAAAATCTGCTTTGGTTACATTATATTTTGTATTTTTTTCTTTCAAAATATGAAAATCTCCTTTTTAACATCTTTCAAAATATTAAAATCTGCTTTTTTACATCTTTTAAAATATGAAAATCTGTTTTTTACATTCTATTTTGTATTTTCTTCTATCAAAATATGAAAAACTGCTTTTTTTAAATTCAATTTTGTATGTTTTTCTTTAAATATATGAAAATCAGCCTTTTTTAGTTTCTATATTGTATTTTTTTCATTCAAAATATGAAAATCTGCTATTTACATTTTATTTTGTATTTTTTCTTTCAAAATATGAATATCTGCAATTTTTTAATTATATTTTTTTTTCTTTTCCAAAAATGAAAATCTGCATTTTTTACACTTTATTTTGTATGTTTTCTATCAAAATATGTAAATCTGTTTTTTTTACATTCTGTTTTGTATTTTTTCCTTTCTTAATTGATAATCTGTTTATTTACTTTATATTTTGTATTTATTTCTTTCAAAATACGTAAATCTTTTTTTTTACATCTTTCAAATTCTGAAAATCTGCTTTTTTACATTCTATTTTGTATTTTTTCTTTCAAAATATGAAAATCTGCCTTTTTTAGTTTTTATTTTGTATTTTTCTTTCAAAATATGAAAAGCTGCTTTTTTTACATTCTATTTTTTATTTTTTTCTTTCAAAATATGAAAACCGGATTTTTTACATCTTTTAAAATATGAAAATCTGCTTTCTTGAGATTATATTTTGTATTTTTTTCTTTCCATATTTAAAAATTTGCATTTTTTACACTGTATTTTTTATGTTATTTTTTCAAAACATGTAAATCTGCATTTTTTAATTTCTATTTTGTATTTTCTTCTTTCAAATATGAAAATCTGCTTCGTTTACATTCTATTTTGTATTTTTTTTCTTTCAAAATATGAAAATCTGTTTATTTACATCATTCAAAATATGAAAATCTGCTTTTTTACATCTTTCAAAATACGAAAATCTGTTTTCACAATCTATTTTGTATTTTCTTCTATCAAAATATGAAAAGCTGCTTTTTTTTACATTCTATTTTGTATAGTTTTCTTTCAATATATGAAAATCAGCCTTTTTTAGTTTCTACTTTGTAGGTTTTCATTCAAAATATGAAAATCTTCTATTTACATTTCAATTTGTATTTTTTCTTGCAAAATATGAAAATGTGATTTTTTAAAATTATATTTTGTATTTTTTCTTTCAAAATATGAAAATCTGCTATTTTATCATTGAATTTTGCAGTTTTTTCTCTCAAAAAATGAAAATCTGCATTTTTTACAGTCTATTTGGTATTTTTTTCTATCAAAATATGAAAATCTGCTGTTTTTACATTCTATTTTGTATTTTTTCTTTCAAAATACGAAAATCTGCTTTTTTAAAATCTATTTTGTATTTTTTTCTTTCAAAATATGACAATCTTGTTTTTACATTCTATTTTGTATTTTTTCTTTTAAAATATGAAAATCAGCCTTTCTTAAATTCTTTGTCGAATTTTTTTCAAAATATGAAAATCTGCCATTTTACATTCTATTTTCTATTTTTATCATATCAAAATATAAATATCTGCTTTTTTGCATCATTCAAAATATGAAAATCTGCTTTTTTACATCTTTCAAAAGAAGAAAATCTTCTTTTTCACATTCTATTTAGTATTTTCTTCTATCAAAATATGAAAGCTGGTTTTTTTACATTCTATTTTGTATAGTTTTCTTTCAATATATGAAAACCAGCCTTTTTGATTTTCTATTTTTTATGTTTTCATTCAAAATATGAAAATCTGCTATTTACATTTCATTTTGTATTTTTTCTTTCAAAATATGAAAATCTGCCTTTTTTAGTTTTTATTTTGTATTTTTCTTTCAAAATATGAAAATCTGCTTTTTTTACATTCTATTTTTTATTTTTTCTTTCAAAATATGAAAATCTGATTTTCAACAGCTTTTAAAATATGAAAATCTGCTTTCTCGAGATTCTATTTTGAATTTTCTTCTTTCAAAATATGAAAATTTGCATTTTTTACACTTTATTTTGTATGTGTTTTTTTCAAAATATGAAAATCTGCTTTTTTTTACTTTCTATTTTGTGTTTTCTTCTTTCAAAATATGAAAATCTGCTTTGATTACATTCTATTTTTTTTTCTTTCAAAATATGAAATCTCCTTTTTTACATCTTTCAAAATATGAAAATCTGCTTTATTACATCTTTCAAAATACGAAAATCTGCTTTTTCACATTCTATTTTGTATTTTCTTCTACCAAAATATGAAAAGCTGCTTTATTTGCATTCTATTTTGTATAGTTTTCTTTCAATCTATGAAAATCAGCCTTTTTTAGTTTCTATTTTGTATTTTCTTCTTTCGAAATATGAAAATCTGCTTTGGTTACATTCTATTTTGTATTTTTTTCTTTCAAAATATGAAAATCTCCTTTTTTACATCTTTCAAAATCTGAAAATCTGTTTTTAAAAACTTTTAAAATAAGAAAATCTGTTTTTTACATTCTATTTTGTATTTTCTTCTATCAAAATATAAAAAGCTGCTTTTTTTCCATTCAATTTTGTATGTTTTTCTTTCAATATATAAAAATCAGCCTTTTTTAGATTCTATTTTGTATTTTTTTCACTCAAAATATAAAAATCTGCTATTGACATTTTATTTTACATTCAATTTACATTTTTACATTCAATTTTGTATTTTTTCTTTCAAAATAAGAAAATCTGCTATTTTACATTGAATTTTGTAGTTTTTTCTTTCAAAAAATGAAAATCTTCATTTTCTACACTTTATTTGGTATTTTTTCTATCAGAATATGAAAAGCTGCTTTTTTTACATTCTATTTTGTATTTTTTCCTCTCAAAATATGAAAATCTGCATTTTTTACAATTTATTTTGTATTTTTTCTATCAAAATATGAAAATCTGCTTTTTTACATCTTTCAAATTCAGAAAACCTGCATTTTTTACATTCTATTTTGTATTTTTTCTTTCAAAATATGAAAATCTGCTTTTTTTTAATTCTAATTTTTATTTTTTTCTTTCAAAATATGAAAATCCTTTTTTTTACATCTTTTAAAATATAAAAATCTGCTTTCTGGAGATTCTATTTTGTATTTTTTTCTCTAAATATATGAAAATTTGTATTTTTTACACTGTATTTTGTATGTTTTTTTTTCAAAATATGAAAATCTGCTTTTTTTACTTTCTATTTTGTATATTCTTCTTTCAAATATGAAAATCTGCTTTGTTTACATTTTAGTTTGTATTTTTTTCTTTCAAAATATGAAAATCTGCTTTTTACATCATTCAAAATATGAAAATCTGCTTTTTTACATTCTATTTTGTATTTTCTTCTATCAAAATATGAAAAGCTGCTTTTTTTACATTCTATTTTGTATAGTTTTCTTTCAATATGTGAAAATTAGCCTTTTTAGTTTCTATTTTGTATATTTTCATTCAAAATATGAAAATCTGCTATTTACATTTCATTTTGTATTTTTTCTTTCAAAATATGAAAATCTGCTTTTTTAAAATTATATTTTGTATTTTTTCTTTCAAAATATGAATTTGCATTTTTTACACTGTATTTTGTATGTTATTTTTTCAAAACATGTAAATCTGCATTTTTTACTTTCTATTTTGTATTTTCTTCTTTCAAATATGAAAATCTGCTTCGTTTACATTCTATTTTGTATTTTTTTCTTTCAAAATATGAAAATCTGTTTATTTACATCATTCAAAATAGGAAAATCTGCTTTTTTACATCTTTCAAAATACGAAAATCTGTTTTCACATTCTATTTTGTATTTTCTTCTATCAAAATATGAAAAGCTGCTTTTTTTACATTCTATTTTGTATAGTTTTCTTTCAATATGTGAAAATTAGCCTTTTTAGTTTCTATTTTGTATATTTTCATTCAAAATATGAAAATCTGCTATTTACATTTCATTTTGTATTTTTTCTTTCAAAATATGAAAATCTGCTTTTTTAAAATTATATTTTGTATTTTTTCTTTCAAAATATGAATTTGCATTTTTTACACTGTATTTTGTATGTTATTTTTTCAAAACATGTAAATCTGCATTTTTTACTTTCTATTTTGTATTTTCTTCTTTCAAATATGAAAATCTGCTTCGTTTACATTCTATTTTGTATTTTTTTCTTTCAAAATATGAAAATCTGTTTATTTACATCATTCAAAATAGGAAAATCTGCTTTTTTACATCTTTCAAAATACGAAAATCTGTTTTCACATTCTATTTTGTATTTTCTTCTATCAAAATATGAAAAGCTGCTTTTTTTACATTCTATTTTGTATAGTTTTCTTTCAATATATGAAAATCAGCCTTTTTTAGTTTCTATTTTGTATGTTTTCATTCAAAATATGAAAATCTGCTATTTACATTTCATTTTGTATTTTTTCTTTCAAAATATGAAAATCTGCTTTTTTAAAATTATATTTTGTATTTTTTCTTTCAAAATATGAAAATCTGCTATTTTATCATTGAATTTTGCAGTTTTTTCTCTCAAAAAATGAAAATCTGCATTTTTTACAGTCTATTTGGTATTTTTTTCTATCAAAATATGAAAATCTGCTGTTTTTACATTCTATTTTGTATTTTTTCTTTCAAAATACGAAAATCTGCTTTTTTAAAATCTATTTTGTATTTTTTTTCTTTCAAAATATGACAATCTTGTTTTTACATTCTATTTTGTATTTTTTCTTTTAAAATATGAAAATCAGCCTTTCTTAAATTCTTTGTCGAATTTTTTTCAAAATATGAAAATCTGCCATTTTACATTCTATTTTCTATTTTTATCATATCAAAATATAAATATCTGCTTTTTTGCATCATTCAAAATATGAAAATCTGCTTTTTTACATCTTTCAAAAGAAGAAAATCTTCTTTTTCACATTCTATTTAGTATTTTCTTCTATCAAAATATGAAAGCTGGTTTTTTTACATTCTATTTTGTATAGTTTTCTTTCAATATATGAAAACCAGCCTTTTTGATTTTCTATTTTTTATGTTTTCATTCAAAATATGAAAATCTGCTATTTACATTTCATTTTGTATTTTTTCTTTCAAAATATGAAAATCTGCCTTTTTTAGTTTTTATTTTGTATTTTTCTTTCAAAATATGAAAATCTGCTTTTTTTACATTCTATTTTTTATTTTTTCTTTCAAAATATGAAAATCTGATTTTCAACAGCTTTTAAAATATGAAAATCTGCTTTCTCGAGATTCTATTTTGAATTTTCTTCTTTCAAAATATGAAAATTTGCATTTTTTACACTTTATTTTGTATGTGTTTTTTTCAAAATATGAAAATCTGCTTTTTTTTACTTTCTATTTTGTGTTTTCTTCTTTCAAAATATGAAAATCTGCTTTGATTACATTCTATTTTTTTTTCTTTCAAAATATGAAATCTCCTTTTTTACATCTTTCAAAATATGAAAATCTGCTTTATTACATCTTTCAAAATACGAAAATCTGCTTTTTCACATTCTATTTTGTATTTTCTTCTACCAAAATATGAAAAGCTGCTTTATTTGCATTCTATTTTGTATAGTTTTCTTTCAATATATGAAAATCAGCCTTTTTTAGTTTCTATTTTGTATTTTCTTCTTTCGAAATATGAAAATCTGCTTTGGTTACATTCTATTTTGTATTTTTTTCTTTCAAAATATGAAAATCTCCTTTTTTACATCTTTCAAAATCTGAAAATCTGTTTTTAAAAACTTTTAAAATAAGAAAATCTGTTTTTTACATTCTATTTTGTATTTTCTTCTATCAAAATATAAAAAGCTGCTTTTTTTCCATTCAATTTTCTATGTTTTTCTTTCAATATATAAAAATCAGCCTTTTTTAGATTCTATTTTGTATTTTTTTCACTCAAAATATAAAAATCTGCTATTGACATTTTATTTTACATTCAATTTACATTTTTACATTCAATTTTGTATTTTTTCTTTCAAAATAAGAAAATCTGCTTTTTTATATTATATTTTTTACTTTTTCTTTCAAAAAATGAAAATCTTCATTTTCTACACTTTATTTGGTATTTTTTCTATCAGAATATGAAAAGCTGCTTTTTTTACATTCTATTTTGTATTTTTTCCTCTCAAAATATGAAAATCTGCATTTTTTACAATTTATTTTGTATTTTTTCTATCAAAATATGAAAATCTGCTTTTTTACATCTTTCAAATTCAGAAAACCTGCATTTTTTACATTCTATTTTGTATTTTTTCTTTCAAAATATGAAAATCTGCTTTTTTTTAATTCTAATTTTTATTTTTTTCTTTCAAAATATGAAAATCCTTTTTTTTACATCTTTTAAAATATAAAAATCTGCTTTCTGGAGATTCTATTTTGTATTTTTTTCTCTAAATATATGAAAATTTGTATTTTTTACACTGTATTTTGTATGTTTTTTTTTCAAAATATGAAAATCTGCTTTTTTTACTTTCTATTTTGTATATTCTTCTTTCAAATATGAAAATCTGCTTTGTTTACATTTTAGTTTGTATTTTTTTCTTTCAAAATATGAAAATCTGCTTTTTACATCATTCAAAATATGAAAATCTGCTTTTTTACATTCTATTTTGTATTTTCTTCTATCAAAATATGAAAAGCTGCTTTTTTTAGATTCTATTTTGTATAGTTTTCTTTCAATATGTGAAAATTAGCCTTTTTAGTTTCTATTTTGTATATTTTCATTCAAAATATGAAAATCTGCTATTTACATTTCATTTTGTATTTTTTCTTTCAAAATATGAAAATCTGCTTTTTTAAAATTATATTTTGTATTTTTTCTTTCAAAATATGAATTTGCATTTTTTACACTGTATTTTGTATGTTATTTTTTCAAAACATGTAAATCTGCATTTTTTACTTTCTATTTTGTATTTTCTTCTTTCAAATATGAAAATCTGCTTCGTTTACATTCTATTTTGTATTTTTTTCTTTCAAAATATGAAAATCTGTTTATTTACATCATTCAAAATAGGAAAATCTGCTTTTTTACATCTTTCAAAATACGAAAATCTGTTTTCACATTCTATTTTGTATTTTCTTCTATCAAAATATGAAAAGCTGCTTTTTTTATATTCTATTTTGTATAGTTTTCTTTCAATATGTGAAAATTAGCCTTTTTAGTTTCTATTTTGTATATTTTCATTCAAAATATGAAAATCTGCTATTTACATTTCATTTTGTATTTTTTCTTTCAAAATATGAAAATCTGCTTTTTTAAAATTATATTTTGTATTTTTTCTTTCAAAATATGAATTTGCATTTTTTACACTGTATTTTGTATGTTATTTTTTCAAAACATGTAAATCTGCATTTTTTACTTTCTATTTTGTATTTTCTTCTTTCAAATATGAAAATCTGCTTCGTTTACATTCTATTTTGTATTTTTTTCTTTCAAAATATGAAAATCTGTTTATTTACATCATTCAAAATAGGAAAATCTGCTTTTTTACATCTTTCAAAATACGAAAATCTGTTTTCACATTCTATTTTGTATTTTCTTCTATCAAAATATGAAAAGCTGCTTTTTTACATTCTATTTTGTATAGTTTTCTTTCAATATATGAAAATCAGCCTTTTTTAGTTTCTATTTTGTATGTTTTCATTCAAAATATGAAAATCTGCTATTTACATTTCATTTTGTATTTTTTCTTTCAAAATATGAAAATCTGCTTTTTTAAAATTATATTTTGTATTTTTTCTTTCAAAATATGAAAATCTGCTATTTCATCATTGAATATTGTAGCTTTTCTTTCAAAAAAAGAAAATCTGCATTTTTTTACAGTCTATTTTGTATTTTTTCTATCAAAATATGAAAATCTGCTTTTTTTACATACTATTTTGTATTGTTTCTATCAAAATATGAAAATCTGCTTTTTTTACATTCTATTTTGTATATTTTTCTTTCAAAATACGAAAATCTGCTTTTTTAAAATCTATTTTGTATTTTCTCTTTCAAAATATGACAATCTGGTTTTTACATTCTAATTTTCTTTTTTTCTTTTAAAATATGAAAATCAGTCTTTCTTAAATTCTATGTCGAATTTTTTTCAAAATATGAAAATCTGCCATTTTACATTTTATTTTCTATTTTTTTTCTTTCAAAATATGAATATCTGCTTTTTTTACTTTCTATTTTGTATTTTCTTCTTTCAAAATATGAAAATCTGCTTTGGTTTCATTCTATTTTGTATTTTTTTCTTTCAAAATATGAAAATCTCCTTTCTTACATCTTTCAAAATATGAAAATCTGCTTTTTTACATCTTTTGAAACATGAAAATGTGTTTTTTACATTCTATTTTGTATTTTCTTCTTTGAAAATATGAAAAGCTTCTTTTTTTCCATTCAATTTTGTATGTTTTTCTTTCATATGAAAATCAGCCTTTTTTAGTTTCTATTTTGCATTTTTTCATTCAAAATATGAACATCTGCTATTTACATTTTATTTTGTATTTTTTCTTTCAAAATATGAAAATCTGCTTTTTTACATTATATTTTTTATTTTTTCTTTCAAAAAATGAAAATCTGCATTTTTTACACTTTATTTTGTATTTTTTCTTTCAAAAAATGAAAATCTGCATTTTTTACACTTTGTTTTGTATTTTTTCTATCAAAATATGAAAATCTGCTTTTTTACATATTTCAAATTCTGCTAATTACCTTTTTAACACTCTATTTTGTATTTTTTCTTTCAAAATATGAAAATCTGCCTTTTTTAGTTTTTATTTTGTATTTTTCTTTCAAAATATGAAAATCTGCTTTTTTACATTCTATTTTTTATTTTTTTCTTTCAAAATATGAAAATCCTATTTTTTACATCTTTTTAAATATGAAAATTTGCTTTCTCGAGATTCTATTTTGTATTTTCTTTTTTCAAAATATGAAAATTTGCAGTTTTTTCACTGTATTTTGTATGTTTTTTTTCAAAATATGAAAATCTGCTTTTTTTACTTTCTATTTTGTATTTTCTTCTTTCAAATATGAAAATCTGCTTTGTTTACATTCTATTTTGTATTTTTTTCTTTCAAAATATGAAAATCTGTTTTTTGACATCATTCAAAATATGAAAATTTGCTTTTTTAAATCTTTCAAAATACGAAAATCTGCTTTTTCATATTCTATTTTGTATTTTCTTCTATTAAAAATGAAAAGCTGCTTTCTTTACATTCAATTTTATATAGTTTTCTTTCAATATATGAAAATCAGCCTTTTTTAGTTTCTATTTTGTATGTTTTCATTCAAAATATGAAAATCTGCTATTTACATTTCATTTTGTATTTTTTCTTTCAAAATATGAAAATCTGCTTTTTTTAAATTATATTTTGTATTTTTTCTTTCAAAATATGAAAATTTGCTATTTTATCATTGAATTTTGTAGTTTTTTCCTTCAAAAAATGAAAATCTGCAATTTTTGCAGTCTATTTTGTATTTTTTTCTATCAAAAGACGAAAATCTGCTTTTTTAAAATCTATTTTGTATTTTTTTTTTCAAAATATGACGATCTGGTTTTTTGCATTCTATATTGTATTTTTTTCTTTTAAAATATGAATATCAGCCTTTCTTAAATTCTATGTTGAATTTTTTTCAAAATATGAAAAGCTACCATTTTACATTCTATTTTCTATTTTTTTCTTTCAAAATATGAATATCTGCTTTTATTACTTTCTATTTTGTATTTTCTTCTTTCAAAATATGAAAATCTGCTTTGGTTACATTCTGTTTTGTATTCTTTCTTTCAAAATATGAAAATCTGCTTTTTTACTTTCTATTTCGTATTTTTTTCTTTCAAAATATGAAAATCTGCATTTTTACAACTTTCGAATTCTGAAAATATGCTTTTTTTACATTCTATTTTGTACTTTTTTTTCCCCAATATGCTTTTTTTACATTCTATTTTATTTTTTCTTTCCAAATATGAATATCTGCTCTTTTGACTTTGTATTTTGTCTTTTTTCTTTCAAAAATATGAAAATCTCTTTTTTTACACTCTATTTTGTATTTTTGTCTATCACAATATGAAAATTTGCTTTTTTTACATTCTATTTTTATTTTTTCCTTTCAAAATATGCAAATCTGCTTTTTAGTTTCTATTTCGTATTTTTTTCTTTCACAATATGAAAATCTGCCTTTTTACATCTTTCAAATTCTGAAAATCTGCTTTTTTACATTCTATTTTGTATTTTTTCTTTCAAAATTTGAAAATCTTCTTTTTTTAGTTTCTATTTTGTATTTTTTATTTCAAAATATGAAAATCTGCTTTTTTACATCTTTCAAAATATGAAAATCCGTCTTTTTTAAATTCTATGTTGAATTTTTTTTTCAAAAAATGAGAATCTGCCTTTTTACATTCTATTTTCTATTTTTTTCTGTCAAAATATGAAAATCTGCTTTTTTTACTTTCTATTTTTTTTCTTCTTTCAAATATGAAAATCTGCTTTGTTTACATTCTATTTTGTATTTTCTTCTTTTAAAATATGAAAAACTGCTTTTTTACTTTCTATTTCGTATTTTTTTCTTTTAAAATATGATTATCTGCTCTTTTACATATTTCAAAATATGAAAATCTGCTTTTTTACATCTTTCAAATTTTGAAAATCTGCTTTTTTACATTCTATTTTGTATTTTTTCTTTCAAAATATGAAAATCTGCCTTTTTTAGTTTCTACTTTGTATTTTTTCTTTCAAAATATGAAAATCTGCTTTTTTACATCTTTCAAAATATGAAAATCTGCTTTTTTTATAATCTATTTTGTATTTTTTTAATTTAAAAATATGAAAATTTGCTTTTTTTACATTCTATTTGGTATTTTTTTCTTTCAAAATATGAAAATCCGTCCTTTATAAATTCTATGTTGAATTTTTTTTTCAAAATATGAGAATGTGCCTTTTTACATTCTATTTTCTATTTTTTTTCTTCTTTCAAATATGAAAATCTGCTTTGTTTACATTCTATTTTGTATTTTCTTCTTTTAAAATATGAAAAACTGCTTTTTTACTTTCTATTTCGTATTTTTTCTTTTAAAATATGAATATCTGCTCTTTTGACTTTGTATTTTTTCTGCTTTTTTACATCTTTAGAATTCTGAAAATATCCTTTTGTTACATTCTATTTTGTATTTTTTCTTTCACAATATGAAAATCTTCTTTTTTTACATACTTTTTTGTATTTTTTTTTCGAAATATGAAAATCTTCTTTTTTTACATTCTATTTTGTATTTTTTTCTTTGAAAATATGAAAAGCTGCTTTTTTTGTCATTCTATTTTGTATTTTTTCTTTCAATATATGAAAATCAGCCTTTTTTTAGTTTCTATTTTGTATTTTTTTCATTCAAAATATAAAAATCTGCTATTTCTACATTGAATTTTGTAGTTTTTACTTTCAAAATAGGAAACTCTGCATTTTTTTCACTCTATTTTGTATTTTTGTCTATAACAATATGAAAATTTGCTTTTTTTACATTCTATTTTTATTTTTTCCTTTCAAAATATGCAAATCTGCTTTTTAGTTTCTATTTCGTATTTTTTTCTTTCAAAATATGAAAATCTGCTTTTTTACATCTTTCAAATTTTGAAAATCTGCTTTTTTACATTCTATTTTGTATTTTTTCTTTCAAAATATGAAAATCTGCCTTTTTTAGTTTCTATTTTGTATTTTTTCTTTCAAAATATGCTTTTTTACATCTTTCAAAATATGAAAATCTGTTTTTTTTATATTCTATTTTGTATTTTTTCTTTCAAAATATGAAAATTTGCTTTTTTACATTATATTTTGTATTTTTTTTTTCAAAATATGAAAATCAGTCTGTTTTAAATTCTATGTTGAATTTTTTTTTCAAAATATGAGAAAATCTGCTTTTTTACATTCTATTTTCTATTTTTTCTGTCAAAATATGAAAATCTGCTTTTTTTACTTTCTATTTTGTATTTTCTTCTTTCAAATATGAAAATCTGCTTTGTTTACATTCTATTTTGTATTTTTTTCTTTTAAAATATGAAAATCTGCTTTTTTACTTTCTATTTCGAATTTTTTTTCTTTTAAAATATGAATATCTGCTCTTTTGACTTTCTATTTTGTATTTTTTCTGCTTTTGTACATCTTTAGAATTCTGAAAATATCCTTTTGTTATATTCTATTTTGTATTTTTTCTTTCACAATATGAAAATCTTCTTTTTTTACATACTTTTTTGTATTTTTTTTCGAAATATGAAAATCTGCTGTTTTTACATTCTATTTTGTATTTTTTTTTTCAAAATATGAAAATCTGCTTTTTTTACATTCTATTTTGTATTTTTTTTTTCAAGATATGAAAATCTGCTTTTTACATTCTATTTTGCATTTTTTCAATTTAAATATGAAAATCTGTTTTTTTTACATTCAATTTTGTATTTTTTTTCTTTTAAATATGAAAATCTGCTTTTTTACATTCTATTTTGTATTTTTTTTTCAATATATGAAAATTTGCCTTTTTTAAATTCTATTTGGAATTTTTCTCTGAAAATATGAAAATCTGCTTTTTTTTACATTCTATTTTGTATATTTTTCTATCAAAATACGAAAATGTGCTGCTTAAAATCTATTTTGTATTTTTTCTTTCAAAATATGAAGATCAGCCTTTCTTAAATTCTATGTCGAATTTCTTTCAAAATATGAAAATCTGCCATTTTGCATTCTATTTTCTATTTTTTTCTTTCAAAATATGAAAATCTGCTTTTTTACTTTCTATTTTGTATTTTCTTCCTTCAAAATATGAAAATCTGCATTTTTAACATTCTATTTTGTGTTTTTTCTTTCAAAATATGAAAATCTGCTTTTTTACTTTCTATTTCGTATTTTGTTCTTTCAAAATATGAAAATCTGCTTTTTTGCATCTTTCGAATTCTGAAAATATGCTTTTTTTTACATTGTATTTTGTACTTTTTCTTTCCCAATATGAAAATCTCATTTTTTTACATTCTATTTTATTTTTTCTTTCCAAATATGAATATCTGCCCTTTTGACTTTGTATTTTGTCTTTTTTCTTTCAAAAATATGAAAATCTCTTTTTTTACACTCTATTTTGTATTTTTTCATTCAAAATATAAAAATCTGCTATTTCTACATTGAATTTTGTAGTTTTTACTTTCAAAATAGGAAACTCTCCATTTTTTTCACTCTATTTTGTATTTTTGTCTATAACAATATGAAAATTTGCTTTTTTTACATTCTATTTTTATTTTTTCCTTTCAAAATATGCAAATCTGCTTTTTAGTTTCTATTTCGTATTTTTTTCTTTCAAAATATGAAAATCTGCTTTTTTACATCTTTCAAATTTTGAAAATCTGCTTTTTTTACATTCTATTTTGTATTTTTTCTTTCAAAATATGAAAATCTGCCTTTTTTAGTTTCTATTTTGTATTTTTTCTTTCAAAATATGAAAATCTGCTTTTTTACATCTTTCAAAATATGAAAATCTGTTTTTTTTATATTCTATTTTGTATTTTTTTCTTTCAAAATATGAAAATTTGCTTTTTTTACATTCTATTGTGTATTTTTTTTCTTTCAAAATATGAAAATCAGTCTTTTTTAAATTCTATGTTGAATTTTTTTTTTCAACATATGAGAATCTGCCTTTTTACATTCTATTTTCTATTTTTTCTGTCAAAATATGAAAATCTGCTTTTTTTACTTTCTATTTTGTATTTTCTTCTTTCAAATATGAAAATCTGCTTTGTTTACATTCTATTTTGTATTTTTTTCTTTTAAAATATGAAAATCTGTTTTTTACTTTCTATTTCGAATTTTTTTCTTTTAAAATATGAATATCTGCTCTTTTGACTTTCTATTTTGTATTTTTCTGCTTTTTTACATCTTTAGAATTCTGAAAATATCCTTTTGTTATATTCTATTTTGTATTTTTTCTTTCACAATATGAAAATCTTCTTTTTTTACATACTTTTTTGTATTTTTTTTTCGAAATATGAAAATCTTCTTTTTTTACATTATATTTTGTATTTTTTTCTTTGAAAATATGAAAAGCTGCTTTTTTTGACATTGTATTTTGTATTTTTTCTTTCAATATATGAAAATCAGCCTTTTTTTAGTTTCTATTTTGTATTTTTTTCATTCAAAATATAAAAATCTGCTATTTCTACATTGAATTTTGTAGTTTTTACTTTCAAAATAGGAAACTCTGCATTTTTTCACTCTATTTTGTATTTTTGTCTATAACAATATGAAAATTTGCTTTTTTTACATTCTATTTTTATTTTTTCCTTTCAAAATATGCAAATCTGCTTTTTAGTTTCTATTTCATATTTTTTTCTTTCAAAATATGAAAATCTGCTTTTTTACATCTTTCAAATTTTGAAAATCTGCTTTTTTACATTCTATTTTGTATTTTTTCTTTCAAAATATGAAAATCTGCCTTTTTTAGTTTCTATTTTGTATTTTATCTTTCAAAATATGCTTTCTTACATCTTTCAAAATATGAAAATCTGTTTTTTTATATTCTATTTTGTATTTTTTTCTTTCAAAATATGAAAATTTGCTTTTTTACATTCTATTTTGTATTTTTTTTTCTTTCAAAATATGAAAATCAGTCTGTTTTAAATTCTATGTTGAATTTTTTTTTTCAAAATATGAGAATCTGCCTTTTTTACTTTCTATTTTGTATTTTCTTCTTTCAAACATGAAAATCTGCTTTGTTTACATTCTATTTTGTATTTTTTTCTTTTAAAATATGAAAATCTGCTTTTTTACTTTCTATTTCGAATTTTTTTCTTTTAAAATATGAATATCTGCTCTTTTGACTTTCTATTTTGTATTTTTTCTGCTTTTTTACATCTTTAGAATTCTGAAAATATCCTTTTGTTATATTCTATTTTGTATTTTTTCTTTCACAATATGAAAATCTTCTTTTTTTACATACTTTTTTGTATATTTTTTCGAAATATGAAAATCTGCTGTTTTTACATTCTATTTTGTATTTTTTTTTTCAAAATATGAAAATCTGTTTTTTTTACATTCAATTTTGTATTTTTTTCTTTTAAATATGAAAATCTGCTTTTTTACATTCTATTTTGTATTTTTTTTCAATATATGAAAATTTGCCTTTTTTAAATTCTATTTGGAATTTTTCTCTGAAAATATGAAAATCTGCTTTTTTTACATTCTATTTTGTATATTTTTCTATCAAAATACGAAAATGTGCTTCTTAAAATCTATTTTGTATTTTTTCTTTCAAAATATGAAGATCAGCCTTTCTTAAATTCTATGTCGAATTTCTTTCAAAATATGAAAATCTGCCATTTTGCATTCTATTTTCTATTTTTTTCTTTCAAAATATGAAAATCTGCTTTTTTACATTCTATTTTGTATTTTCTTCCTTCAAAATATGAAAATCTGCATTTTTAACATTCTATTTTGTGTTTTTTCTTTCAAAATATGAAAATCTGCTTTTTTACTTTCTATTTCGTATTTTGTTCTTTCAAAATATGAAAATCTGCTTTTTTGCATCTTTCGAATTCTGAAAATATGCTTTTTTTACATTCTATTTTGTACTTTTTCTTTCCCAATATGAAAATCTCATTTTTTTACATTCTATTTTATTTTTTCTTTCCAAATATGAATCTCTGCTCTTTTGACTTTGTATTTTGTCTTTTTTCTTTCAAAAATATGAAAATCTCTTTTTTTACACTCTATTTTGTATTTTTGTCTATCACAATATGAAAATTTGCTTTTTTTACATTCTATTTTTATTTTTTCCTTTCAAAATATGCAAATCTGCTTTTTAGTTTCTATTTCGTATTTTTTTCTTTCACAATATGAAAATCTGCTTTTTTACATCTTTCAAATTCTGAAAATCTGCTTTTTTACATTCTATTTTGTATTTTTTCTTTCAAAATATGAAAATCTTCTTTTTTTATTTTCTATTTTGTATTTTTTCTTTCAAAATATGAAAATCTGCTTTTTTACATCTTTCAAAATATGAAAATCTGCTTTTTTTATATTCTATTTTGTATTTTTTTAATTTAAAAATATGAAAATTTGCTTTTTTTACATTCTATTTTGTATTTTTTCTTTCAAAATATGAAAATCCGTCTTTTTTAAATTCTATGTTGAATTTTTTTTTCAAAATATGAGAATGTGCCTTTTTACATTCTATTTTCTATTTTTTTTCTGTCAAAATATGAAAATCAGCTTTTTTTTACTTTCTATTTTTTTTTCTTCTTTCAAATATGAAAATCTGCTTTGTTTACATTCTATTTTGTATTTTCTTCTTTTAAAATATGAAAAACTGCTTTTTTTACTTTCTATTTCGTATTTTTTCTTTTAAAATATGAATATCTGCTCTTTTGACTTTGTATTTTTTCTGCTTTTTTACATCTTTAGAATTCTGAAAATATCCTTTTGTTACATTCTATTTTGTATTTTTTCTTTCACAATATGAAAATCTTTTTTTACATACTTTTTTGTATTTCTTTTTCGAAATATGAAAATCTTCTTTTTTACATTCTATTTTGTTTTTTTTTCTTTGAAAATATGAAAAGCTGCTTTTTTTGACATTCTATTTTGTATTTTTTCTTTCAATATATGAAAATCAGCCGTTTTTTTGTTTCTATTTTGTATTTTTTTCATTCAAAATATAAAAATCTGCTATTTCTACATTGAATTTTGTAGTTTTTACTTTCAAAATAGGAAACTCTCCATTTTTTTCACTCTATTTTGTATTTTTGTCTATAACAATATGAAAATTTGCTTTTTTTACATTCTATTTTTATTTTTTCCTTTCAAAATATGCAAATCTGCTTTTTAGTTTCTATTTCGTATTTTTTTCTTTCAAAATATGAAAATCTGCTTTTTTACATCTTTCAAATTTTGAAAATCTGCTTTTTTTACATTCTATTTTGTATTTTTTCTTTCAAAATATGAAAATCTGCCTTTTTTAGTTTCTATTTTGTATTTTTTCTTTCAAAATATGAAAATCTGCTTTTTTACATCTTTCAAAATATGAAAATCTGTTTTTTTTATATTCTATTTTGTATTTTTTTTCTTTCAAAATATGAAAATTTGCTGTTTTTTTACATTCTATTGTGTATTTTTTTCTTTCAAAATATGAAAATCAGTCTTTTTTAAATTCTATGTTGAATTTTTTTTTCAACATATGAGAATCTGCCTTTTTACATTCTATTTTCTATTTTTTCTGTCAAAATATGAAAATCTGCTTTTTTTACTTTCTATTTTGTATTTTCTTCTTTCAAATATGAAAATCTGCTTTGTTTACATTCTATTTTGTATTTTTTTCTTTTAAAATATGAAAATCTGCTTTTTTACTTTCTATTTCGAATTTTTTTCTTTTAAAATATGAATATCTGCTCTTTTGACTTTCTATTTTGTATTTTTTCTGCTTTTTTACATCTTTAGAATTCTGAAAATATCCTTTTGTTATATTCTATTTTGTATTTTTTCTTTCACAATATGAAAATCTTCTTTTTTTACATACTTTTTTGTATTTTTTTTTCGAAATATGAAAATCTGCTGTTTTTACATTCTATTTTGTATTTTTTTCTTTGAAAATATGAAACGCTGCTTTTTTTGACATTCTATTTTGTATTTTTTCTTTCAATATATGAAAATCAGCCTTTTTTTAGTTTCTATTTTGTATTTTTTTCATTCAAAATATAAAAATCTGCTATTTCTACATTGAATTTTGTAGTTTTTACTTTCAAAATAGGAAACTCTGCATTTTTTTCACTCTATTTTGTATTTTTGTTTATAACAATATGAAAATTTGCTTTTTTTACATTCTATTTTTATTTTTTCCTTTCAAAATATGCAAATCTGCTTTTTAGTTTCTATTTCGTATTCTTTTCTTTCAAAATATGAAAATCTGCTTTTTTACATCTTTCAAATTTTGAAAATCTGCTTTTTTACATTCTATTTTGTATTTTTTCTTTCAAAATATGAAAATCTGCCTTTTTTAGTTTCTATTTTGTATTTTTTCTTTCAAAATATGCTTTTTTACATCTTTCAAAATATGAAAATCTGTTTTTTTTATATTCTATTTTGTATTTTTTTTCTTTCAAAATATGAAAATTTGCTTTTTTACATTCTATTGTGTATTTTTTTCTTTCAAAATATGAAAATCAGTCTTTTTTAAATTCTATGTTGAATTTTTTCTTTTCAACATATGAGAATCTGCCTTTTTACATTCTATTTTCTATTTTTTCTGTCAAAATAGGAAAATCTGCTTTTTTTACTTTCTATTTTGTATTTTCTTCTTTCAAATATGAAAATCTGCTTTGTTTACATTCTATTTTGTATTTTTTTCTTTTAAAATATGAAAATCTGTTTTTTACTTTCTATTTCGAATTTTTTCTTTTAAAATATGAATATCTGCTCTTTTGACTTTCTATTTTGTATTTTTTCTGCTTTTTTACATCTTTAGAATTCTGAAAATATCCTTTTGTTATATTCTATTTTGTATTTTTTCTTTCACAATATGAAAATCTTCTTTTTTTACATACTTTTTTGTATTTTTTTTTTCGAAATATGAAAATCTTCTTTTTTTACATTCTATTTTGTATTTTTTTCTTTGAAAATATGAAAGGCAGCTTTTTTTGACATTCTATTTTGTATTTTTTCTTTCAATATATGAAAATCAGCCTTTTTTTAGTTTCTATTTTGTATTTTTTTCATTCAAAATATAAAAATCTGCTATTTCTACATTGAATTTTGTAGTTTTTACTTTCAAAATAGGAAACTCTGCATTTTTTCACTCTATTTTGTATTTTTGTCTATAACAATATGAAAATTTGCTTTTTTTACATTCTATTTTTGTTTTTCCTTTCAAAATATGCAAATCTGCTTTTTAGTTTCTATTTCATATTTTTTTCTTTCAAAATATGAAAATCTGCTTTTTTACATCTTTCAAATTTTGAAAATCTGCTTTTTTACATTCTATTTTGTATTTTTTCTTTCAAAATATGAAAATCTGTCTTTTTTCGTTTCTATTTTGTATTTTTTCTTTCAAAATATGCTTTTTTACATCTTTCAAAATATGAAAATCTGTTTTTTTATATTCTATTTTGTATTTTTTTCTTTCAAAATACGAAAATTTGCTTTTTTACATTCTATTTTGTATTTGTTTTTCTTTCAAAATATGAAAATCAGTCCGTTTTAAATTCTATGTTGAATTTTTTTTTCAAAATATGAGAATCTGCCTTTTTTACTTTCTATTTTGTATTTTCTTCTTTCAAACATGAAAATCTGCTTTGTTTACATTCTATTTTGTATTTTTTTCTTTTAAAATATGAAAATCTGCTTTTTTACTTTCTATTTCGAATTTTTTTCTTTTAAAATATGAATATCTGCTCTTTTGACTTTCTATTTTGTATTTTTTCTGCTTTTTTACATCTTTAGAATTCTGAAAATATCCTTTTGTTATATTCTATTTTGTATTTTTTCTTTCACAATATGAAAATCTTCTTTTTTTACATACTTTTTTGTATTTTTTTTCGAAATATGAAAATCTGCTGTTTTTACATTCTATTTTGTATTTTTTTTTTCAAAATATGAAAATCTGCTTTTATTACATTCTATTTTGTATTTTTTTTTTCAAGATATGAAAATCTGCTTTTTACATTCTATTTTGCATTTTTTCAATTTAAATATGAAAATCTGTTTTTTTTACATTCAATTTTCTATTTTTTTCTTTTAAATATGAAAATCTGCTTTTTTACTTTCTATTTTGTATTTTTTTTTCAATATATGAAAATTTGCCTTTTTTAAATTCTATTTGGAATTTTTCTCTGAAAATATGAAAATCTGCTTTTTTTACATTCTATTTTGTATATTTTTCTATCAAAATACGAAAATGTGCTTCTTAAAATCTATTTTGTATTTTTTCTTTCAAAATATGAAGATTAGCCTTTCTTAAATTCTATGTCGAATTTCTTTCAAAATATGAAAATCTGCCATTTTGCATTCTATTTTCTATTTTTTTCTTTCAAAATATGAAAATCTGCTTTTTTACTTTCTATTTTGTATTTTCTTCCTTCAAAATATGAAAATCTGCATTTTTAACATTCTATTTTGTGTTTTTTCTTTCAAAATATGAAAATCTGCTTTTTTACTTTTTATTTCGTATTTTTGTTCTTTCAAAATATGAAAATCTGCTTTTTTGCATCTTTCGAATTTTGAAAATATGCTTTTTTTTACATTCTATTTTGTACTTTTTCTTTCCCAATATGAAAATCTCATTTTTTTACATTCTATTTTATTTTTTCTTTCCAAATATGAATATCTGCACTTTTGACTTTGTATTTTGTCTTTTTTCTTTCAAAAATATGAAAATCTTTTTTTACACTCTATTTTGTATTTTTGTCTATCACAATATGAAAATTTGCTTTTTTTACATACTTTTTTGTATTTTTTTTCGAAATATGAAAATCTGCTGTTTTTACATTCTATTTTGTATTTTTTTTTTCAAAATATGAAAATCTGCTTTTTTTACATTCTATTTTGTATTTTTTTTTTCAAGATATGAAAATCTGCTTTTTACATTCTATTTTGCATTTTTTCAATTTAAATATGAAAATCTGTTTTTTTTACATTCAATTTTGTATTTTTTTCTTTTAAATATGAAAATCTGCTTTTTTACATTCTATTTTGTATTTTTTTTTCAATATATGAAAATTTGCCTTTTTTAAATTCTATTTGGAATTTTTCTCTGAAAATATGAAAATCTGCTTTTTTTACATTCTATTTTGTATATTTTTCTATCAAAATACGAAAATGTGCTTCTTAAAATCTATTTTGTATTTTTTCTTTCAAAATATGAAGATCAGCCTTTCTTAAATTCTATGTCGAATTTCTTTCAAAATATGAAAATCTGCCATTTTGCATTCTATTTTCTATTTTTTTCTTTCAAAATATGAAAATCTGCTTTTTTACCTTCTATTTTGTATTTTCTTCCTTCAAAATATGAAAATCTGCATTTTTAACATTCTATTTTGTGTTTTTTCTTTCAAAATATGAAAATCTGCTTTTTTACTTTCTATTTCGTATTTTGTTCTTTCAAAATATGAAAATCTGCTTTTTTGCATCTTTCGAATTCTGAAAATATGCTTTTTTTACATTCTATTTTGTACTTTTTCTTTCCCAATATGAAAATCTCATTTTTTTACATTCTATTTTATTTTTTCTTTCCAAATATGAATATCTGCTCTTTTGACTTTGTATTTTGTCTTTTTTCTTTCAAAAATATGAAAATCTCTTTTTTTACACTCTATTTTGTATTTTTGTCTATCACAATATGAAAATTTGCTTTTTTTACATTCTATTTTTATTTTTTCCTTTCAAAATATGCAAATCTGCTTTTTAGTTTCTATTTCGTATTTTTTTCTTTCACAATATGAAAATCTGCTTTTTTACATCTTTCAAATTCTGAAAATCTGCTTTTTTACATTCTATTTTGTATTTTTTCTTTCAAAATATGAAAATCTTCTTTTTTTAGTTTCTATTTTGTATTTTTTCTTTCAAAATATGAAAATCTGCTTTTTTACATCTTTCAAAATATGAAAATCTGCTTTTTTTATATTCTATTTTGTATTTTTTTAAATTAAAAATATGAAAATTTGCTTTTTTTACATTCTATTTTGTATTTTTTCTTTCAAAATATGAAAATCCGTCTTTTTTAAATTCTATGTTGAATGTTTTTTTCAAAATATGAGAATCTGCCTTTTTACATTCTATTTTCTATTTTTTTTCTCTCAAAATATGAAAATCAGCTTTTTTTACTTTCTATTTTTTTTCTTCTTTCAAATATGAAAATCTGCTTTGTTTACATTCTATTTTGTATTTTCTTCTTTTAAAATATGAAAAACTGCCTTTTTTACTTTCTATTTCGTATTTTTTCTTTTAAAATATGAATATCTGCTCTTTTGACTTTGTATTTTTTCTGCTTTTTTACATCTTTAGAATTCTGAAAATATCCTTTTGTTACATTCTATTTTGTACTTTTTTCTTTCACAATATGAAAATCTTCTTTTTTTACATTCTATTTTGTTTTTTTTTCTTTGAAAATATGAAAAGCTGCTTTTTTTGACATTCTATTTTGTATTTTTTCTTTCAATATATGAAAATCAGCCTTTTTTTAGTTTCTATTTTGTATTTTTTTCATTCAAAATATAAAAATCTGCTATTTCTTCATTGAATTTTGTAGTTTTTACTTTCAAAATAGGAAACTCTCCATTTTTTTCACTCTATTTTGTATTTTTGTCTATAACAATATGAAAATTTGCTTTTTTTACATTCTATTTTTATTTTTTCCTTTCAAAATATGCAAATCTGCTTTTTAGTTTCTATTTCGTATTTTTTTCTTTCAAAATATGAAAATCTGCTTTTTTACATCTTTCAAATATTGAAAATCTGCTTTTTTTACATTCTATTTTGTATTTTTTCTTTCAAAATATGAAAATCTGCCTTTTTTAGTTTCTATTTTGTATTTTTTCTTTCAAAATATGAAAATCTGCTTTTTTACATCTTTCAAAATATGAAAATCTGTTTTTTTTATATTCTATTTTGTATTTTTTCTTTCAAAATATGAAAATTTGCTTTTTTTACATTCTATTGTGTATTTTTTTCTTTCAAAATATGAAAATCAGTCTTTTTTAAATTCTATGTTGAATTTTTTTTTTCAACATATTAGAATCTGCCTTTTTACATTCTATTTTCTATTTTTTCTGTCAAAATATGAAAATCTGCTTTTTTACTTTCTATTTTGTATTTTCTTCTTTCAAATATGAAAATCTGCTTTGTTTACATTCTATTTTGTATTTTTTTCTTTTAAAATATGAAAATCTGCTTTTTTACTTTCTATTTCGAATTTTTTTCTTTTAAAATATGAATATCTGCTCTTTTGACTTTCTATTTTGTATTTTTTCTGCTTTTTTACATCTTTAGAATTCTGAAAATATCCTTTTGTTATATTCTAATTTGAATTTTTTCTTTCACAATATGAAAATCTTCTTTTTTTACATACTTTTTTGTATTTTTTTTTCGAAATATGAAAATCTGCTGTTTTTACATTCTATTTTGTAATTTATTTTTCAAAATCTGAAAATCTGCTTTTTTTACATTGTATTTTGTATTTTTTTTTCAAGATATGAAAATCAGCTTTTTACATTCTATTTTGCATTTTTTCAATTTAAATATGAAAATCTGTTTTTTTTACATTCAATTTTGTATTTTTTTCTTTCAAAATATGAAAATCTGATTTTTTACATTCTATTTTGTATTTTTTTTTCAAAATATGAAAATCTGCTTTTTTACATTCTATTTTGTATTTTATTTTAAAATATGAAAATCAGCCTTTTTTAAATTCTATTTGGAATGTTTCTCTGAAAATATGAAAATCTGCTTTTTTACATTCTATTTTGTGTTTTTGCGTTTAAAATGTGAAAATCTGCTTTTTTTATTTTGTATTTTGTATTTTTTTTCAAAATATGAAAATCTGCTTTTTTTACATTCTATTTTGTATTATTTTTTTTTAAATATGAAAATCTGCTTTTTTCCATCTTTCAAATTCTGAAAATATGTTTTTTTTACATTCTATTTTATATTTTTCTTTCAACGTATGAAAATCTGCTTTTTTACATACTTTTTGTATTTCTTCTTTCAAAATATGAAAATCTGCTTTTTTTACATTCAATTTTGTATTTTTTTCAATTTAAATATGAAAATCTGCTTTTTTACATCTTTCAAAATATGAAAATATGCCTTTTCACATTGTATTTTGTATTTTTTCTTTAAAAATAGGCAAATCTGCTTTTTTACATTCTATTTTGTACTTTTTCTTTCACAATATGAAAATCTTCTTTTTTTACATACTTCTTTCTATTTTTTCTTTCCCAATATGAAAATCTGCTTTTTTTACATTCTATTTTGTATTTTTTTCTTTCAAAATATGAATATCTGCTCTTTTGACTTTCTATCTTGTACTTTTTCTTTCAAAGTATGAAAATCTGCTTTTTTACATTCTATTTTGTATTTTTTCCTTTCAAAATATGAAAATCTGCTTTTTTACATCCTATTTTGTATTTTTTTTCTTTCAAAATATGAAAATCTGCTTTTTTTAACCTTCTATTTTGGATTTTTACTTTCAAAATGTGAAAATCTGCTTTTTTTACTTTCTATCTTGTATTTTTTCTTTCAAAATATGAAAATTTGCTTTTTTAACTTTCAATTTTGTATTTTTTGCTATCAAAATAGGAAAATCTGCATTTTTTACTTTCTACTATTTTCTATTGTCAAATTATGAAAATCTACATTTTTTAAATTCTATTTTGTATTTTTGTCATTCAAAATATGAGAATCTGCTTTTTTTACACCCTATTTTGTATTTTTTACCATCAGAATATGAAAATCTGCTTTTTTTACTTTCTATTTTGTATGTTTTTCTTTCAAAATATGAAAATCTGCTATTTAACATTATATTTTGTATTTTTTTCTTTCAAAATAAGAAAATCTGCTTTTTTTACTTTCTATTTTGTATTTTTTCTTTCAAAATATGAAAATCTGCTTTGTTTACATTCTGTTTGGTATTTTTTTCTTTCAAAATATGAAAATCTGCTTGTTTACATCTTTCAAAATATGAAAATCTGCTTTTTTACATCTTTCAAAATATGAAAATCTGCTTTTTTACAAATTTCAATATACGAAAATCTGCTTTCGTACATTCTCTTTTGTATTTTCTTCTCTCAAAATATAAAAAGCTGCTTTTTTTACATTCTATTTTGCATTTTCTTCTTTCAAATATGAAAATCTGCTTTGTTTACATTCTATTTTGTATTTTTTTCTTTTAAAATATGAAAATCTGCTTTTTTACTCTCTATTTCGAATTTTTTTCTTTTAAAATATGAATATCTGCTCTTTTGACTTTCTATTTTGTATTTTTTCTGCTTTTTTACATCTTTAGAATTATGAAAATATCCTTTTGTTATATTCTATTTTGTATTTTTTCTTTCACAATATGAAAATCTTCTTTTTTTACATACTTTTTTGTATTTTTTTTTCGAAATATGAAAATCTGCTGTTTTTACATTCTATTTTGTATTTTTTTTTTAAATATGAAAATCTGCTATTTTTACATTCTATTTTGTATTTTTGCGTTCAAAATATGAAAATCTGCTTTTTTTTAATTTTGTATTTTGTATTTTTTTTTTAAAATATGAAATTCTGCTTTTTTTACATTCTATTTTGTATTATTTTTTTCAAGATATGAAAATCTGCTTTTTTCCATCTTTCAAATTCTGAAAACATGTTTTTTTTACATTCTATTTTATATTTTTCTTTCAACGTATGAAAATCTGCTTTTTTACATACTTTTTGTATTTCTTCTTTGAAAATATGAAAATCTGCTTTTTTTACATTCTATTTTGCATTTTTTTCTTTTAAAATATGAAAATCGGCTTTTTTACATTCAATTTTGTATTTTTTTCAATTTAAATATGAAAATCTGCTTTTTTACATCTTTCCAAATATGAAAATATGCCTTTTCACATGTATTTTGTATTTTTTTCTTTCAAAATAGGAAAATCTGCTTTTTTACATTCTATTTTGTATTTTTCTTTCAAGATATGAAAATCTGCTTTTTTAGATCTTTCGAATTCTGAAAATATGCTTTTTTTACATTCTATTTTTTACTTTTTCTTTCACAATATGAAAATCTTCTATTTTTACATACTTCTTTCTATTTTTACTTTCCCAATATGAAAATCTGCTTTTTTTACATTCTATTTTGTATTTTTTTCTTTCAAAATATGAATATCTGCTCTTTTGACTTTCTGTTTTGTACTTTTTCTTTAAAAATATGAAAATCTGCTTTTTTACATTCTATTTTGTATTTTTTCCTTTCAAAATATGAAAATCTGCTTTTTTACATCCTATTTTGTATTTTTTTCTTTCAAAATATGAAAATCTGCTTTTTTTACCTTCTATTTTGGATTTTTACTTTCAAAATGTGAAAATCTGCTTTTTTTACTTTCTATCTTGTATTTTTTCTTTCAAAATATGAAAATTTGCTTTTTTAACTTTCTATTTTGTATTTTTTGCTATCAAAATAGGAAAATCTGCATTTTTTACTTTCTACTATTTTCTATTGTCAAATTATGAAAATCTACATTTTTTAAATTCTATTTTGTATTTTTGTCATTCAAAATATGAGAATCTGCTTTTTTTACACCCTATTTTGTATTTTTTACCATCAGAATATGAAAATCTGCTTTTTTTACTTTCTATTTTGTATGTTTTTCTTTCAAAATATGAAAATCTGCTATTTAACATTATATTTTGTATTTTTTTCTTTCAAAATAAGAAAATCTGCTTTTTTTACTTTCTATTTTGTATTTTTTCTTTCAAAATATGAAAATCTGCTTTGTTTACATTCTGTTTGGTATTTTTTTCTTTCAAAATATGAAAATCTGCTTGTTTACATCTTTCAAAATATGAAAATCTGCTTTTTTACATCTTTCAAAATATGAAAATCTGCTTTTTTACAAATTTCAATATACGAAAATCTGCTTTCGTACATTCTCTTTTGTATTTTCTTCTCTCAAAATATAAAAAGCTGCTTTTTTTACATTCTATTTTGCATTTTCTTCTTTCAAATATGAAAATCTGCTTTGTTTACATTCTATTTTGTATTTTTTTTCTTTTAAAATATGAAAATCTGCTTTTTTACTCTCTATTTCGAATTTTTTTTCTTTTAAAATATGAATATCTGCTCTTTTGACTTTCTATTTTGTATTTTTTCTGCTTTTTTACATCTTTAGAATTATGAAAATATCCTTTTGTTATATTCTATTTTGTATTTTTTCTTTCACAATATGAAAATCTTCTTTTTTTACATACTTTTTTGTATTTTTTTTTCGAAATATGAAAATCTGCTGTTTTTACATTCTATTTTGTATTTTTTTTTTAAATATGAAAATCTGCTATTTTTACATTCTATTTTGTATTTTTGCGTTCAAAATATGAAAATCTGCTTTTTTTTAATTTTGTATTTTGTATTTTTTTTTTAAAATATGAAATTCTGCTTTTTTTACATTCTATTTTGTATTATTTTTTTCAAGATATGAAAATCTGCTTTTTTCCATCTTTCAAATTCTGAAAACATGTTTTTTTTACATTCTATTTTATATTTTTCTTTCAACGTATGAAAATCTGCTTTTTTACATACTTTTTGTATTTCTTCTTTGAAAATATGAAAATCTGCTTTTTTTACATTCTATTTTGCATTTTTTTCTTTTAAAATATGAAAATCGGCTTTTTTACATTCAATTTTGTATTTTTTTCAATTTAAATATGAAAATCTGCTTTTTTACATCTTTCCAAATATGAAAATATGCCTTTTCACATGTATTTTGTATTTTTTTCTTTCAAAATAGGAAAATCTGCTTTTTTACATTCTATTTTGTATTTTTCTTTCAAGATATGAAAATCTGCTTTTTTAGATCTTTCGAATTCTGAAAATATGCTTTTTTTACATTCTATTTTTTACTTTTTCTTTCACAATATGAAAATCTTCTATTTTTACATACTTCTTTCTATTTTTACTTTCCCAATATGAAAATCTGCTTTTTTTACATTCTATTTTGTATTTTTTTCTTTCAAAATATGAATATCTGCTCTTTTGACTTTCTGTTTTGTACTTTTTCTTTAAAAATATGAAAATCTGCTTTTTTACATTCTATTTTGTATTTTTTCCTTTCAAAATATGAAAATCTGCTTTTTTACATCCTATTTTGTATTTTTTTCTTTCAAAATATGAAAATCTGCTTTTTTTACCTTCTATTTTGGATTTTTACTTTCAAAATGTGAAAATCTGCTTTTTTTACTTTCTATCTTGTATTTTTTCTTTCAAAATATGAAAATTTGCTTTTTTAACTTTCTATTTTGTATTTTTTGCTATCAAAATAGGAAAATCTGCATTTTTTACTTTCTACTATTTTCTATTGTCAAATTATGAAAATCTACATTTTTCAAATTCTATTTTGTATTTTTGTCTTTGAAAATATGAGAATCTGCTTTTTTTACACCCTATTTTGTATTTTTTACCATCAGAATATGAAAATCTGCTTTTTTTACTTTCTATTTTGTATGTTTTTCTTTCAAAATATGAAAATCTGCTATTTAACATTATATTTTGTATTTTTTTCTTTCAAAATAAGAAAATCTGCTTTTTTTACTTTATATTTTGTATTTTTTCTTTCAAAATATGAAAATCTGCTTTGTTTACATTCTGTTTGGTATTTTTTTCTTTCAAAATATGAAAATCTGCTTTTTTACATCTTTCAAAATATGAAAATCTGCTTTTTTACATCTTTCAAAATATGAAAATCTGCTTTTTTACATATTTCAATATACGAAAATCTGCTTTCGTACATTCTCTTTTGTATTTTCTTCTCTCAAAATATAAAAAGCTGCTTTTTTTACATTCTATTTTGCATTTTCTTCTTTCAAATATGAAAATCTGCTTTGTTTACATTCTATTTTGTATTTTTTTTCTTTTAAAATATGAAAATCTGCTTTTTTACTTTCTATTTCGAATTTTTTTCTTTTAAAATATGAATATCTGCTCTTTTGACTTTCTATTTTGTATTTTTTCTGCTTTTTTACATCTTTAGAATTCTGAAAATATCCTTTTGTTATATTCTATTTTGTATTTTTTTCTTTCACAATATGAAAATCTTCTTTTTTTACATACTTTTTTGTATTTTTTTTCGAAATATGAAAATCTGCTGTTTTTACATTCTATTTTGTATTTTTTTTTCAAAATATGAATATCTGCTTCTTTTACATTCTATTTTGTATTTTTTTTTTCAAGATATGAAAATCTGCTTTTTACATTCTATTTTGCATTTTTTCAATTTAAATATGAAAATCTGTTTTTTTTACATTCAATTTTGTATTTTTTTCTTTCAAAATATTAAAATCTGCTTTTTTACATTCTATTTTGTATTTTTGCGTTCAAAATATGAAAATCTGCTTTTTTTATTTTGTATTTTGTTTTTTTTTTTCAAAATATGAAAATCTGCATTTTTTACATTCAATTTTGAATTTTTGCTTTCAAAATATGAAAATCTGCGCTTTTTATTTTCTATTTTGTAATCTTTGTTTAAAATATGAAAATCTGCTTTTTTTACATTCTTTTTTGTAATTTTTTTTTCAAAATATGAAAATCTGCATTTTTTACATTCTATTTTGTATTATTTTTTTTTTAATTATGAAAATCTTCTTTTTTCCATCTTTTAAATTCTGAAAATATTTTTTTTTTACATTCTATTTTATATTTTTCTTTCAACGTATGAAAATATGCTTTTTTACATACTTTTTGTGTTTCTTCTTTGAAAATATGAAAATCTGCTTTTTTTAAATTCTATTTTCCATTTTTTCTTTTAAAATATGAAAATCGGCTTTTTTACATTCAATTTTGTATTTTTTCAATTTAAATATGAAAATCTGCTTTTTTACATCTTTCCAAATATGAAAATATGCCTTTTCACATTGTATTTTGTATTTTTTTCTTTCAAAATAGGAAAATCTGCTTTTTTACATTCTATTTTGTATTTTTTCTTTCAAGATATGAAAATCTGCTTTTTTAGATCTTTCGAATTCTGAAAATATGCGTTTTTTACATTCTATTTTGTACTTTTTCTTTCACAATATGAAAATCTTCTTTTTTTACATACTTCTTTCTATTTTTTCTTTCCCAATATGAAAATCTGCTTTTTTTACATTCTATTTTGTATTTTTTTCTTTCAAAATATGAATATCTGCTATTTTGACTTTCTATTTTGTACTTTTTCTTTCAAAGTATGAAAATCTGCTTTTTTACATTCTATTTTGTATTTTTTCCTTTCAAAATATGAAAATCTGCTTTTTTACATCCTATTTTGTATTTTTTTCTTTCAAAATATGAAAATCTGCTTTTTTTTACCTTCTATTTTGGATTTTTACTTTCAAAATGTGAAAATCTGCTTTTTTTTACTTTCTATTTTGTATTTTTTTTTTCAAAATATGAAAATTTGCTTTTTTAACATTCTATTTTGTATTTTTTGCTATCAAAATAGGAAAATCTGCTTTTTTTACTTTCTACTATTTTCTATTGTCAAATTATGAAAATCTACATTTTTTACATTCTATTTTGTATTTTTGTCTTTGAAAATATGAGAATCTGCATTTTTTACACCCTATTTTGTATTTTTTACCATCAGAATATGAAAATCTGCTTTTTTTACTTTCTATTTTGTATGTTTTTCTTTCAAAATATGAAAATCTGCTATTTAACATTATATTTTGTATTTTTTTCTTTCAAAATAAGAAAATCTGCTTTTTTTTACTTTCTATTTTGTATTTTTTCTTTCAAAATATGAAAATCTGCTTTGTTTACATTCTGTTTGTTATTTTTTCTTTCAAAATATGAAAATCTGCTTATTTACATCTTTCAAAATATGAAAATCTGCTTTTTTACATCTTTCAAAATATGAAAATCTGCTTTTTTACATATTTCAATATACGAAAATCTGCTTTCGTACATTCTCTTTTGTATTTTCTTCTCTCAAAATATAAAAAGCTGCTTTTTTTACATTCTATTTTGTATTTTTCTCTTTCAACATATGAAAATCAGCCTTTTTTAGTATCTATTTTATATTTTTTTCATTCAAAAAATGAAAATCTGCTATTTACATTTTGTTTTGTATTTTTTACATTGAATTTTGTAGATTTTTCTTTCAAAATAATAAAATCTGCTTTTTTTTACTTTCTATTTTGTATTTTTTCTTTCAAAATATGAAAATCTGCTTTGTTTACATTCTGTTTGGTATTTTTTCTTTCAAAATATGAAAATCTGCTTTTTTACATCTTTCAAAATATGAAAATCTGCTATTTTACATCTTTCAAAATATGAAAATCTGCTTTTTTACATATTTCAATATACGAAAATCTGCTTTCGTACATTCTCTTTTGTATTTTCTTCTCTCAAAATATAAAAAGCTGCTTTTTTTACATTCTATTTTGTATTTTTTTCTTTCAACATATGAAAATCAGCCTTTTTTAGTATCTATTTTATATTTTTTTCATTCAAAAAATGAAAATCTGCTATTTACATTTTATTTTGTATTTTTTACATTGAATTTTGTAGTTTTTTCTTTCAAAATAATAAAATCTGCTTTTTTTACATTCTATTTTGTATTTTTTTCTTTCAAAATATGAAAATCAGCCTTTTTTAAATTCTATGCTGAATTTTTTTTAAAACATGAAAATCTGCCTTTTTACATTCTATTCTCTATTTTTTCTATCAAAATATGAAAATTTGCTTTTTTTACTTTCTATTTTGTATTTTACTTTCAAAATATGAAAATCTGCTTTCTTATATTTTATTTTGTATTTTTTCTTTCAAATTATGAAAATCTGCTTTTTTTACATTCTATTTTGTATTATTTTTTTTTAAATATGAAAATCTGCTTTTTCCATCTTTCAAATTCTGAAAATATGTTTTTTTTACATTCTATTTTATATTTTTCTTTCAACGTATGAAAATCTGCTTTTTTACATACTTTTTGTGTTTCTTCTTTGAAAATATGAAAATCTGCTTTTTTTACATTCTATTTTGCATTTTTTTCTTTTAAAATATGAAAATCGGCTTTTTTACATTCAATTTTGTATTTTTTTCAATTTAAATATGAAAATCTGCTTTTTTACATCTTTCAAAATATGAAAATATGCCTTTTCACATTGTATTTTGTATTTTTTTCTTTCAAAATAGGAAAATCTGCTTTTTTACATTCTATTAGATCTTTCGAATTCTGAAAATATGCTTTTTTGACATTCTGTTTTGTACTTTTTCTTTCACAATATGAAAATCTTCTTTTTTTACATACTTTTTTGTATTTTTTCTTTCCCAATATGAAAATCAGCTTTTTTTACATTCTATTTTGTATTTTTTTTTCTTTCAAAATATGAATATCTGCTCTTTTGACTTTCTGTTTTGTACTTTTTCTTTCAAAGTATGAAAATCTGCTTTTTTACATTCTATTTTGTATTTTTTCCTTTCAAAATATGAAAATCTGCTTTTTTACATCCTATTTTGTATTTTTTCTTTCAAAATATGAAAATCTGCTTTTTTTACCTTCTATTTTGGATTTTTACTTTCAAAATATGAAAATCTGCTTTTTTACATCCTATTTTGTATTTTTTCTTTCAAAATATGAAAATCTGCTTTTTTTACCTTCTATTTTGGATTTTTACTTTCAAAATGTAAATGTAAATCTGCTATTTAACATTATATTTTGTATTTTTTTCTTTCAAAATAAGAAAATCTGCTTTTTTTACTTTCTATTTTCTATTTTTTCTTTCAAAATATGAAAATCTGCTTTGTTTACATTCTGTTTGGTATTTTTTTCTTTCAAAATATGAAAATCTGCTTTTTTACATCTTTCAAAATATGAAAATCTGCTTTTTTACATATTTCAATATACGAAAATCTGCTTTCGTACATTCTTTTTTGTATTTTGTTCTCTCAAAATACAAAAAGCTACTTTTTTGACATTCTATTTTGTATTTTTTTCTTTCAACATATGAAAATCAGCCTTTTTTAGTTTCTATTTTATATTTTTTTCATTCAAAAAATGAAAATCTGCTATTTACATTTTATTTTGTATTTTTTACATTCTATTTTGTATTTTTTTCTTTCAAAATATGAAAATCAGCCTTTTTTAAATTCTATGCTGATTTTTTTTAAATATGAAAATCTGCCTTTTTACATTCTATTCTCTATTTTTTTCTTTCAAAATATGAAAATTTGCTTTTTTATATTTTATTTTGTATTTTTTCTTTCAAATTATGAAAATCTGCTTTTTTTACATTCTATCTTGTATTTTTTCTTTCAAATTATGAAAATCTGCTTTTTTACTTTCTATTTCGTATTTTTATTCTTTTAAATTATGAAAATCTGCTTTTTTACTTCTTTCGAATTCTGAAAATCTGCTTTTTTACATAGTAGTTTGTATTTCACAATATGAAAATCTTCTTTTTTTACATACTTTTCTGTATTTTTTCCTTTGAAAATATGAAAAATATGAATATCTGCTCTTTTGATTTTGTCTTTTGTATTTTTTCTTTCAAAATATGAAAATCTGCTTTTTTTCCATTCTATTTTGTATTTTTTCCTTTGAAAATATGAAAATCTGCTTTTATACTTTCTATTTCGTTTTTTTTTTGAAAATACAGAAATCTGATTGTTTACATCTTTCAAATTCTGAAAATCTGCTTTTTTTACATTCTATTTAGTATTTTTTCTTTCAAAATATGAAAATCTGCCGTTTTTGTTTCTATTTTGTATTTTGTCTTTCAAAACATGAAAATCTGCTTTTTTTACATTCTATTTTGTATTTTTTTCTTTCAAAATATGAAAATTTGCATTTTTTATACTGTATTTTGTATGTTTTTCTTTCAAAATATGAAAATCTGCTTTGTTTACTTTCGATTTTGTATTTTCTTCTTTCAAAATATGAAAATCTGCTTTGATTACATTCTATTTAGTATTTTATTCATTCAAATTTGAAAATTTACTTTTTTTACATCTTTCAAAATATGAAAATCTGTTTTTTTACATCTTTCAAAATATGAAAATCTGCATTTTCACATTCTATTTTGTAGTTTCTTCTATCAAAATATGGAAAGCTGCTTTTTTTACATTATATTTTACATTGTTGTCTTTCAATATATGAAAATCTGCCTTTGTAGTTTCTATTTTGTATTTCTTTCATTCAAAATATGAAAATCTGTTATTTACATTTTATTTTGTATTTTTTCTTTCAAAATATTAAAAATCTGCTTTTTTTACATTATATTTTGTATTTTTTCTGTCAAAATATGAAAATCTGCTATTTTTACATTGAATTTTGTCGTTTTTTCTTTCAGAAAATGAAAAGCTGCATTTTTTACACACTATTTTGTATTTTGATCTAACAAAACATGAAAATCTGCCTTTTTTACATTTTATTTTGTATTTTTTTACTTTCAAAATATGAAAATCAGCTTTTTTAAATTCTATGTTGAATTTTTTTTCCAAAATATGATAATCTGCCTTTTTACATTCTATTTTCTATTTTTTCTATCAAAATATGAAAATCGGCTTTTTTTACATTCTATTTTGTAGTTTTTATTTCAAAATATGAAAATCTGCTTTGTTTACATTCTATTTTGTATTTTTTCTTTCAAAATATGAAAATCTGCTTTGTTACAGCTTCCGAATTCTGAAAATATGCTTTTTTGACATTCTATTTTGTATTTTTTTTCACAATATGAAAATATCCTTTTTTTACATACTTTTTTGTATTTTTTCTTTCCCAATATGAAAACCTGCTCTTTTTACATTCTATTTTGCATTTTTTTCTTTCAAAATATGAATATCTGCTCTTTTGACTTTGAATTTTGTATTTTTTCTTTCAAAATATGCAAATCTACTTTTTTAACATTCTGTTTTGTATTTTTTCTGCATTTTTACATCTTTCATATTCTGAAAATCTGCTTTTTTATTTTCTATTTTGTATTTTTCATTTCAAAACATGAAAATCTCCTTTTTTTACATTCTATTTTGTGTTTTTCTACTTTAAATATATGAAAATCTGCTTTTTACATGTTTCCAAATATGAAAATCTGCTTTTATCAGATGCTATTTTTATTTTTTCTTTCAAAATATGAAAATTTGCATTTTTTACACTGTATTTCGTATGTTTTTCTTTCCAAATATGAAATCATGCTTTTTTTACATTCTATTTTGAATTTTCTTCTTTCAGAATTTGAAAATCTGCTTTGTTTACATTCTATTTTGTATTTTTTTATTTCAAAATATGAAAATCTGCTTTTTCACAATCTATTTTGTATTTTTTTATTTCAAAATATGAAAATCTGCTTTTTTACATTCTATTTTGTATTTTTGTCTTTCAAAATATGAAAATCTGCCTTTTTACATTCTATTTTTTATTTTTTTCTTTCAAAACATGAAAATCTGCTTTTTTTTACTTTCTATTTTTGATTTTTTCTATCAAAATAAAAATATCAGCTTTTTTACTTTCTATTTCGTATTTTTTTTTTCAAAATATGAAAATCTGCTATTTTACATCTTTCAAATTCTGAAAATCTGCTTTTTTTATATTCTATTTTGTATTTTTTTTTCTAAATAGGAAAATCTGCTTTTTTGACATCCTATTTTGTATTTTTTTCTTTCAAAATATGAAAACCTGCTTTTTTACATCTTTCAAAATATGAAAATCTGCTTTTTTTAGATTCTATTTTGTATTTTTTCTTTCAAAATATAAAATCTGCATTTTTTACACTGTATTTTTATGATTTTCTTTCAAAATATGAAAATCTGCTTTTTTACTTTCTATTTTGAATTTTCTTCTTTCAAAATATGAAAATCTGCTTTGTTTACATTCTATTTTGTAAATTTTTATTGCAAAATATGAAAATCTGCATTTTTACAATCTATTTTGTATTTTTTCTTTGAAAATATAAAAGTCTGCTTTTTTTTACATTCTATTTTGTATTTTTGTCTTTCGAAATATGAAAATCTGCCTTTTTACATTCTATTTTCTATTCGTTTTTTCAAAATATGAAAATCGGCTTTTTTTACTTTCTATTTTGTATTTTTTCGTTCAAAATATGAAAATCTGCTTTTTTACTATTTTGTATTTTTTTTTTCAAAATATGAAAATATGCTTTTTTATATCTTTCGAATTCTGAAAATATTATTTTTTTACATTCTATTTTGTATGTTTTCTTTCCCAATATGAAAACCTGCTTTGTTTACATTCTAATTTGTATTTTTTCTTTCAAAATATAAATATCTGCTGTTTTGACTTTCTATTTCGTATTTTTTCTTTCAAAATATGAATATCTGCTTTTTTTACATTCTATTTTGTATTTTTTCTTGCAAAATATGAAACTCTGCTTTTTTACATTGTATTTTGTATTTTTTATTTCAAAATATGAAAATCTGCTTTTTTTACATTCTATTTGGTATTTTTTCTTTCAAAATATGAAAATCTGCTTTGTTACAGCTTCCGAATTCTGAAAATATGCTTTTTTGACATGCTATTTTGTTTTTTTTTTCACAATATGAAAATATCCTTTTTTTACATACTTTTTTGTATTTTTTCTTTCCCAATATGAATACCTGCTCTTTTTACATTCTATTTTGCATTTTTTCTTTCAAAATATGAATATCTGCTCTTTTGACTTTGTATTTTGTATTTTTTCTTTCAAAATATGCAAATCTACTTTTTTAACATTCTATTTTGTATTTTTTTTCTTTCAAAATATGAAAATCTGCTTTTTTACATCTTTCAAATTCTGAAAATCTGCTTTTTTATTTTCTATTTTGTATTTTTTATTTCAAAATATGAAAATCTCCTTTTTTTACATTCTATTTTGTATTTTTTTACTTTAAAAATATGAAAATCTGCTTTTTACATCTTTCCAAATATGAAAATCTGCTTTTTTCAGATGCTATTTTTATTTTTTCTTTCAAAATATGAAAATTTGCATTTTTTACACTGTATTTCGTATGTTTTTCTTTCCAAATATGAAATCATGCTTTTTTTACATTCTATTTTGAATTTTCTTCTTTCAGAATTTGAAAATCTGCTTTGTTTACATTCTATTTTGTATTTTTTTATTTCAAAATATGAAAATCTGCTTTTTCACAATCTATTTTGTATTTTTTTATTTCAAAATATGAAAATCTGCTTTTTTACATTCTATTTTGTATTTTTGTCTTTCAAAATATGAAAATCTGCCTTTTTACATTCTATTTTTTATTTTTTTCTTTCAAAATATGAAAATCTGCTTTTTTTACTTTCTATTTTTGATTTTTTCTATCAAAATATAAATATCAGCTTTTTTACTTTCTGTTTCGTATTTTTTTTTTCAAAATATGAAAATCTGCTATTTTACATCTTACAAATTCTGAAAATCTGCTTTTTTTTATATTCTATTTTGTATTTTTTTTCTAAATATGAAAATCTGCTTTTTTGACGTCCTATTTTGTATTTTTTCTTTCAAAATATGAAAACCTGCTTTTTTACATCTTTCAAAATATGAAAATCGGCTTTTTTTAGATTCTATTTTGTATTTTTTCTTTCAAAATATAAAAATTTGCATTTTTTGCACTGTATTTTTATGATTTTCTTTCAAAATATGAAAATCTGCTTTTTTTACTTTCTATTTTGAATTTTCTTCTTTCAAAATATGAAAATCTGCATTGTTTACATTCTATTTTGTAAATTTTTATTGCAAAATATGAAAATCTGCATTTTTACAATCTATTTTGTATTTTTTTCTTTGAAAATATAAAAGTCTGCTTTTTTTTACATTCTATTTTGTATTTTTGTCTTTCGAAATATGAAAATCTGCCTTTTTACATTCAATTTTCTATTCGTTTTTTCAAAATATGAAAATCGGCTTTTTTTTACTTTCTATTTTGTATTTTTTCGTTCAAAATATGAAAATCTGCTTTTTTACTTTCTATTTTGTTTTTTTTTTTCAAAATTTGAAAATCTGCTTTTTTATATCTTTTGAATTCTGAAAATATTATTTTTTTACATTCTATTTTGTATGTTTTCTTACCCAATATGAAAACCTGCTTTTTTTACATTCTATTTTGTATTTTTTCTTTCAAAATATAAATATCTGCTGTTTTGACTTTCTATTTCGTATTTTTTCTTTAAAAAATATGAATATCTGCTTTTTTTACATTCTATTTTGTATTTTTTCATGCAAAATATGAAACTCTGCTTTTTTACATTGTATTTAGTATTTTTTATTTCAAAATATGAAAATCTGCTTTTTTTACATTCTATTTGGTATTTTTTCTTTCAAAATATGAAAATCTGCTTTGTTACAGCTTCCGAATTCTGAAAATATGCTTTTTTGACATGCTATTTTGTTTTTTTTTTCACAATATGAAAATATCCTTTTTTTACATACTTTTTTGTATTTTTTCTTTCCCAATATGAAAAACCGCTCTTTTTACAATCTATTTTGCATTTTTTCTTTCAAAATATGAATATCTGCTCTTTTGACTTTGTATTTTGTATTTTTTCTTTCAAAATATGCAAATCTACTTTTTTTAACATTCTATTTTGTATTTTTTCTTTCAAAATATGAAAATCTGCATTTTTACATCTTTCAAATTCTGAAAATCTGCTTTTTTATTTTCTATTTTGTATTTTTCATTTCAAAACATGAAAATCTCCTTTTTTTACATTCTATTTTGTATTTTTCTACTTTAAATATATGAAAATCTGCTTTTTACATGTTTCCAAATATGAAAATCTGCTTTTTTCAGATGCTATTTTTATTTTTTCTTTCAAAATATGAAAATTTGCATTTTTTACACTGTATTTCGTATGTTTTTCTTTCCAAATATGAAATCATGCTTTTTTTACATTCTATTTTGAATTTTCTTCTTTCAGAATTTGAAAATCTGCTTTGTTTACATTCTATTTTGTATTTTTTATTTCAAAATATGAAAATCTGCTTTTTCACAATCTATTTTGTATTTTTTTATTTCAAAATATGAAAATCTGCCTTTTTACATTCTATTTTTTATTTTTTTCTTTCAAAATATGAAAATCTTCTTTTTTTACTTTCTATTTTTGATTTTTTCTATCAAAATAAAAATATCAGCTTTTTTACTTTCTATTTCGTATTTTTTTTTTCAAAATATGAAAATCTGCTATTTTACATCTTTCAAATTCTGAAAATCTGCTTTTTTTATATTCTATTTTGTATTTTTTTTTCTAAATATGAAAATCTGCTTTTTTGACGTCCTATTTTGTATTTTTTTCTTTCAAAATATGAAAACCTGCTTTTTTACATCTTTCAAAATATGAAAATCTGCTTTTTTTAGATTCTATTTTGTATTTTTTCTTTCAAAATATAAAAATTTGCATTTTTTGCACTGTATTTTTATGATTTTCTTTCAAAATATGAAAATCTGCTTTTTTTACTTTCTATTTTGAATTTTCTTCTTTCAAAATATGAAAATCTGCATTGTTTACATTCTATTTTGTAAATTTTTATTGCAAAATATGAAAATCTGCATTTTTACAATCTATTTTGTATTTTTTATCTTTGAAAATATAAAAGTCTGCTTTTTTTTACATTCTATTTTGTATTTTTGTCTTTCGAAATATGAAAATCTGCCTTTTTACATTCTATTTTCTATTCGTTTTTTCAAAATATGAAAATCGGCTTTTTTTTACTTTCTATTTTGTATTTTTTCGTTCAAAATATGAAAATCTGCTTTTTTACTTTCTATTTTGTTTTTTTTTTCAAAATATGAAAATCTGCTTTTTTTATATCTTTCGAATTCTGAAAATATTATTTTTTTACATTCTATTTTGTATGTCTTCTTACCCAATATGAAAACCTGCTTTTTTTACATTCTATTTTGTATTTTTTCTTTCAAAATATAAATATCTGCTGTTTTGACTTTCTATTTCGTATTTTTTCTTTCAAAATATGAATATCTGCTTTTTTTACATTCTATTGTGTATTTTTTCTTTCCAAATATAAATATCTGCTGTTTTGACTTTCTATTTCGTATTTTTTCTTTCAAAATATGAATATCTGCTTTTTTTACATTCTATTTTGTATTTTTTCTTGCAAAATATGAAACTCTTTTTTTTTACATTGTATTTTGTATTTTTTATTTCAAAATATGAAAATCTGCTTTTTTTACATTCTATTTGGTATTTTTTCTTTCAAAATATGAAAATCTGCTTTGTTACAGCTTCCGAATTCTGAAAATATGCTTTTTTGACATTCTATTTTGTTTTTTTTCACAATATCCTTTTTTTACATACTTTTTTGTATTTTTTCTTTCCCAATATGAAAAACCGCTCTTTTTACAATCTATTTTGCATTTTTTCTTTCAAAATATGAATATCTGCTCTTTTGACTTTGTATTTTGTATTTTTTCTTTCAAAATATGCAAATCTACTTTTTTTAGCATTCTATTTTGTATTTTTTTCTTTCAAAATATGAAAATCTGCATTTTTACATCTTTCAAATTCTGAAAATCTGCTTTTTTATTTTCTATTTTGTATTTTTTATTTCAAAATATGAAAATCTCCTTTTTTTACATTCTATTTTTGTATTTTTTACAGATGCTATTTGCATTTTTTACACTGTATTTCGTATTTTCTTCTTTCAGAATTTGAAAATCTGCATTCTTTACATTCTATTTTGTATTATTTTATTTCAAAATATGAAAATCTGCTTTTTCACAATCTATTTTGTATTTTTTTATTTCAAAATATGAAAATCTGCTTTTTTACATTCTATTTTGTATTTTTGTCTTTCAAAATATGAAAATCTGCCTTTTTACACTCTATTTTTTATTTTTTTCTTTCAAATCTGCTTTTTTTACTTTCTATTTTTGATTTTTTCTATCAAAATATAAATATCAGCTTTTTTACTTTCTATTTCGTATTTTTTTTTCAAAAAATGAAAATCTGCTATTTTACATCTTTCAAATTCTGAAAATCTGCTTTTTTTATATTCTATTTTATATTTTTTTTTCTAAATATGAAAATCTGCTTTTTTGACGTCCTATTTTGTGTATTTTTCTTTCAAAATATGAAAACCTGCTTTTTTACATCTTTCAAAATATGTAAATCTGCTTTTTATAGATTCTATTTTGTATTTTTTCTTTCAAAATATAAAAATTTTCATTTTTTACACTGTATTTTTATGATTTTCTTTCAAAATATAAAAATCTGCTTTTTATTACTTTCTAATTTGAATTTTCTTCTTTCAAAATATGAAAATCCGCTTTGTTTACATTCTATTTTGTAAATTTTTATTGCAAAGTATGAAAATCTGCATTTTTACAATCTATTTTGTATTTTTTTCTTTGAAAATATAAAAGTCTGCTTTTTTTTACATTCTATTTTGTATTTTTGTCTTTCGAAATTTGAAAATCTGCCTTTTTACATTCTATTTTCTATTCGTTTTTTCAAAATATGAAAATCGGCTTTTTTTACTTTCTATTTTGTATTTTTTCGTTCAAAATATGAAACTCTGCTTTTTTACATTGTATTTTGTATTTTTTCTTTCAAAATATGAAATCGGCATTTTTTACATTCAATTCTGCATTTTTTCCAATTTAAATAAGAAAATCAGTTTTTTTTACATTCTATTTTGTATTTTTTTCTTTCACAATATGAAAATCTGCTTTTTTACATTCTATTTTGTATTTTTGTCTTTCAAAATCTGAAAATCACCCTCTCTTAAATTCTATTTTTCCCTCAAAATATGAAAATCTGCCTTTTTACATTCTATTTCGTATTTTTTGCTTTAAAAATATGAAAATCTGCTTTTTTATTTTCTATTTTGTAGTTTCTTCTATCAAAATATGGAAAGCTGCTTTTTTACATTCTATTTTACATTGTTTTTTTCAATATATGTAAATCAGCCTTTGTAGTTTCTATTTTGTATTTCTTTCATTCAAAATATGAAAATCTGCTATTTAGATTTTGTTTTGTATTTTTTCTTTCAAAATATGAAAATCTGCTTTTTTTTACATTCTATTTTGTATTTTTTCTTTCAAAATATGAAAATCTGCTTTGTTACATCTTCCGAATTCTGAAAATATGCTTTTTTCACATTCTATTTTGTATTTTTTATTTCCCAATATGAAAACCAGCTCTTTTTACATTCTCTTTTGCATTTTTTCTTTCAAAATATGAATATCTGCTCTTTTGACTTTGTATTTTGTATTTTTTCTTTCGAAATATGCAAATCTACTTTTCTTACATTCTATTTTGTATTTTTTCTTTCAAAATATGAAAATCTGCTTTTTTACATCTTTCAAATTCTGAAAATCTGCTTTTTTATTTTCTATTTTGTATTTTTTATTTCAAAATATGAAAATCTCCTTTTTTCACATTCTATTTTGTATTTTTTTACTTTCAAAATATGAAAATCTGCTTTTTTACATCTTTCCAAATATGAAAATCTGCTTTTTTCAGATGCTATTTTTATTTTTTCATTCAAAATATGAAAATTTGCATTTTTTACACTGTATTTTGTATGTTTTTCTTTCCAAATATGAAAATATGCTTTTCTTACATTCTATTTTGAATTTTCTTCTTTCAAAATTTGAAAATCTGCTTTTTTACTTTCTAGTTTGTATTTTTTCTTTCAAAATATGAAAATCTGCTTTTTTACATTTTTCAATATACGAACATCTGCATTTTTACATCTTTCAAAATATGAAAATCTGCTTTTTCACATTCTATTTTGTATTTACTTCTATCAAAATATGAAAAGCTGCTTTTTTTGCATTCTATTTTATATTGTTTTCTTTCAATATATGAAAATCAGCCTTTTTTAGTTTCTATTTTGTATTTTTTCATTCAAAATATCAAAATCTGCTATATACATTTTATTTAGTATTTTTTTCTTTCAAAATATGAAAATCTGCTTTTTTTACATTCTATTTTGTATTTTTTCCTTTCAAAATATGAAAATCTGCTTTTTACTTTCTATTTCGTATTTTTTTCTTTCAAAATATGAAAATCTTCTCTTTTACATCTGTCAAATTCTGAAAATCTGCTTTTATTACATACTATTTTGTATTTTTTTTTTTAAATATGAAAATCTTCCTTTTTAGTTTCTCTTTTGTATTTTTTCTTTCAAAATATGAAAATCTGCTGTTTTGACGTTCTATTTTGTGTTATTTTCTTCAAAATATGAAAACCTGATTTTGACATCTTTCAAAATATGAAAATCTGTTTTTCTAGATTCTATTTTGTATTTTTTCTTTCAAAATATGAAAATTTGTATCTTTTACACTGTATTTTGTATGTTTTTCTTTCAAAATATGAAAATCTGCTTTTTTTACTTTCTATTTTGAATTTTCTTCTTTCAAAATATGAAAATCTGCTTTGTTTACATTCTATTTTGTATTTTTTTGGTTCAAAATATGAAAATCTCCTTTTTCACAATCTATTTTGTATTTTTTTATTTCAAAATATGAAAATCTGCTTTTTTACATTCTATTTTGTATTTTTGTCATTCAAAATATGAAAATCTGTCTTTTTACATTCTATTTTCTATTTTTCCTTTCAAAATATGAAAATCTGCTTTTTTGACTTTCTATTTTGGATTTTTTCTTTCATAATATAAATATCACCTTTTTTACTTTCTATTTCGTATTTTTTTTTCAAACGATGAAAATCTGCTATTTTACATCTTTCAAATTCTGAAAATCTGCTTTTTTACATTCTATTTAGTATTTTTTCTTTCAAAATATAAAAATCTACCGTTTTTGTTTCTATAATGTATTTTTCTTTCAAAACATTAAAATCTGCTTTTTTTTACATTCTATTTTGTATTTTTTTCTTTCAAAATATGAAAATTTGCATTTTTTATACTGTATTTTGTATGTTTTTCTTTCAAAATATGAAAATCTGTTTTTTTACTTTATATTTTGTAATTTTTCTTTCAAAATATGAAAATCTGCTTTTTTGACATTCTATTTTGTATTTTCTTAGATCGAAATATGAAATTCTGCCTTTTTAAATTCTATTTCGTATGTTTTTCTTTAAAATATGAAAATCTTTATTTTTAACATTATATTTTGTATTTTTTTCTTTCAAAATATGAAAATCTGCTTTTTTGACATTCTATTTTGTATTTTTATCTTTGAAAATATGAAAATCTGCTTTTTGTACATTCAATTTTGTAATTTTTCTTTCAAAATATGAAAATCTGCTTTTTTGACATTCTATTTTGTATTTTCTTAGATCGAAATATGAAATTCTGCCTTTTTAAATTCTATTTCGTATGTTTTTCTTTAAAATATGAAAATCTTTATTTTTTACATTCTATTTTGTACTTTTTCTTTCAAAATATGAAAATTTGCTTCTTTTACATACTTTTTTGTATCTTTTTCTTTCAAAATATCAAAATGTGCTTTTTTTTATATTCTATTTCGTATTTTCTTCTTTCAAAATATGAATATCTGCCTTTTTGACATTCCCTTTTGTAATTTTTTCACTCAAAATATGAAAATCTGCTTTTTTACATTCTATTTTGTATTTTTTTTCTTTTAAAATATGAAAATCTGCTTTTTTTACATTCTATTTTGTATTTTCTTCTTTCAAAATATGAAAATCTGCTTTTTTACATTCTATTTTGTACTTTTTTCTTTCAAAATATGAAAATCGGCTATTTTACATTCAATTTTGTATTTTTTCAATTAAAATATGAAAGTCTGCTTTTTTACAGTTTGTTTTGCATTTTTTCTTTCAAATTATGAAAATCAGCCGTTTTTACTTTCTATTTTGTAATTTTTATTTCAAATTATGAAAATCTGCTTTTTTTACTTTCTATTTTGTATTTTTTCTTTCAAAATATGAAAATCTTTTGTTATAAATTCTAATTTGTATTTTCTTAGATCAAAATATGAAAATCTGCCTTTTTAAATTCTATTTTGTATGTTTTTCTTTAAAATATGAAAATCTGCTTTTAACATTATATCTTGTATTTTTTCCGTTCAAAATATGAAAATCTTCTTTTACATTCAATTTTGTATTTTTTCTTTCACAATATGAAAATCTGCTTCTTTTACATTCTATTTTGTACTTTTTCTTTCAAAATATGAAAATTTGCTTCTTTTACATACTTTTTTGTATCTTTTTCTTTCAAAATATCAAAATGTGCTTTTTTTAGATTCTATTTTGCATTTTCATCTTTCAAAATATAAATAACTGCTTTTTTGACCTTCTAGTTTGTATTTTTTCTTTCAAAATATGAAAATCTGCTTTTTTACCATTATATTTTGTACTTTTTTCTTTCAAAATATGAAAATCGGCTATTTTACATTCAATTTTGTATTTTTTTCAATGAAAATATGAAAGTCTGCTTTTTTACAGTTTATTTTGTATTTTTTCTTTCAAATTATGAAAATCAGCCGTTTTTAATTTCTATTTTGTAATTTTTGTTTCAAATTATGAAAATCTGCTTTTTTACTTTCTATTTTGTATTTTATCTTTCAAAATATGAAAATCAGCTTTTTTTACATTCTATTTTGTATTTTCATAGATCAAAATATGAAAATCTGCCTTTTTAAATTCTATTTTTTATGTTTTTCTTTAAAATATGAAAATTTGTTTTTTAACATTATATTTTGTATTTTTTTCTTTCAAAATACGAAAATCTGCTTTCGTACATTCTCTTTTGTATTTTCTTCTCTCAAAATATAAAAAGCTGCTTTTTTTACATTCTATTTTGTATTTTTTTTCTTTCAACATATGAAAATCAGCCTTTTTTAGTTTCTATTTTATATGTTTTTCATTCAAAAAATGAAAATCTGCTATTTACATTTTATTTTGTATTTTTTACATTGAATTTTGTAGTTTTTTCTTTCAAAATAATAAAATCTGCTTTTTTTACATTCTATTTTGTACTTTTTTCTTTCAAAATATGAAAATCAGCTTTTTTTAAATTCTATGCTGAATTTTTTTTTAAACATGAAAATCTGCCTTTTTACATTCTATTCTCTATTTTTTTCTTTCAAAATATGAAAATCTGCTTTTTTACATCTTTCCAAATATGAAAATCTGCTTTTTTCAGATGCTATTTTTATTTTTTCATTCAAAATATGAAAATTTGCATTTTTTACACTGTATTTTGTATGTTTTTCTTTCCAAATATGAAAATATGCTTTTCTTACATTTTATTTTGAATTTTTTTCTTTCAAAATTTGAAAATCTGCTTTTTTACTTTCTAGTTTGTATTTTTTCTTTCAAAATATGAAAATCTGCTTTTTTACATTTTTCAAAATACGAACATCTGCATTTTTACATCTTTCAAAATATGAAAATCTGCTTTTTCACATTCTATTTTGTATTTACTTCTATCAAAATATGAAAAGCTGCTTTTTTTGCATTCTATTTTATATTGTTTTCTTTCAATATATGAAAATCAGCCTTTTTTAGTTTCTATTTTGTATTTTTTCATTCAAAATATCAAAATCTGCTATATACATTTTATTTAGTATTTTTTTCTTTCAAAATATGAAAATCTGCTTTTTTTACATTCTATTTTGTATTTTTTCCTTTCAAAATATGAAAATCTGCTTTTTACTTTCTATTTCGTATTTTTTTCTTTCAAAATATGAAAATCTTCTCTTTTACATCTGTCAAATTCTGAAAATCTGCTTTTATTACATACTATTTTGTATTTTTTTTTTAATATGAAAATCTTCCTTTTCAGTTTCTCTTTTGTATTTTTTCTTTCAAAATATGAAAATCTGCTGTTTTGACGTTCTATTTTGTGTTATTTTCTTCAAAATATGAAAACCTGATTTTGACATCTTTCAAAATATGAAAATCTGTTTTTCTAGATTCTATTTTGTATTTTTTCTTTCAAAATATGAAAATTTGTATCTTTTACACTGTATTTTGTATGTTTTTCTTTCAAAATATGAAAATCTGCTTTTTTTACTTTCTATTTTGAATTTTCTTCTTTCAAAATATGAAAATCTGCTTTGTTTACATTCTATTTTGTATTTTTTTGGTTCAAAATATGAAAATCTCCTTTTTCACAATCTATTTTGTATTTTTTTATTTCAAAATATGAAAATCTGCTTTTTTACATTCTATTTTGTATTTTTGTCATTCAAAATATGAAAATCTGTCTTTTTACATTCTATTTTCTATTTTTCCTTTCAAAATATGAAAATCTGCTTTTTTGACTTTCTATTTTGGATTTTTTCTTTCATAATATAAATATCACCTTTTTTACTTTCTATTTCGTATTTTTTTTTCAAACGATGAAAATCTGCTATTTTACATCTTTCAAATTCTGAAAATCTGCTTTTTTACATTCTATTTAGTATTTTTTCTTTCAAAATATGAAAATCTACCGTTTTTGTTTCTATAATGTATTTTTCTTTCAAAACATTAAAATCTGCTTTTTTTTACATTCTATTTTGTATTTTTTTCTTTCAAAATATGAAAATTTGCATTTTTTATACTGTATTTTGTATGTTTTTCTTTCAAAATATGAAAATCTGTTTTTTTACTTTCTATTTTGTAATTTTTCTTTCAAAATATGAAAATCTGCTTTTTTGACATTCTATTTTGTATTTTCTTAGATCGAAATATGAAATTCTGCCTTTTTAAATTCTATTTCGTATGTTTTTCTTTAAAATATGAAAATCTTTATTTTTAACATTATATTTTGTATTTTTTTCTTTCAAAATATGAAAATCTGCTTTTTTGACATTCTATTTTGTATTTTTATCTTTGAAAATATGAAAATCTGCTTTTTGTACATTCAATTTTGTATTTTTTCTTTCAAAATATGAAAATCTGCTTTTTTTACATTCTATTTTGTACTTTTTCTTTCAAAATATGAAAATTTGCTTCTTTTACATACTTTTTTGTATCTTTTTCTTTCAAAATATCAAAATGTGCTTTTTTTTATATTCTATTTCGTATTTTCTTCTTTCAAAATATGAATATCTGCCTTTTTGACATTCTCTTTTGTAATTTTTTCATTCAAAATATGAAAATCTGCTTTTTTTACATTCTATTTTGTATTTTTTTTCTTTTAAAATATGAAAATCTGCTTTTTTTACATTCTATTTTGTATTTTCTTCTTTCAAAATATGAAAATCTGCTTTTTTTACATTCTATTTTGTACTTTTTTCTTTCAAAATATGAAAATCGGCTATTTTACATTCAATTTTGTATTTTTTCAATTAAAATATGAAAGTCTGCTTTTTTACAGTTTGTTTTGCATTTTTTCTTTCAAATTATGAAAATCAGCCGTTTTTACTTTCTATTTTGTAATTTTTGTTTCAAATTATGAAAATCTGCTTTTTTTACTTTCTATTTTGTATTTTTTCTTTCAAAATATGAAAATCTTTTGTTATAAATTCTAATTTGTATTTTCTTAGATCAAAATATGAAAATCTGCCTTTTTAAATTCTATTTTGTATGTTTTTCTTTAAAATATGAAAATCTGCTTTTAACATTATATCTTGTATTTTTTCCGTTCAAAATATGAAAATCTTCTTTTACATTCAATTTTGTATTTTTTCTTTCACAATATGAAAATCTGCTTCTTTTACATTCTATTTTGTACTTTTTCTTTCAAAATATGAAAATTTGCTTCTTTTACATACTTTTTTGTATCTTTTTCTTTCAAAATATCAAAATGTGCTTTTTTTAGATTCTATTTTGCATTTTCATCTTTCAAAATATAAATAACTGCTTTTTTGACCTTCTAGTTTGTATTTTTTCTTTCAAAATATGAAAATCTGCTTTTTTACCATTATATTTTGTACTTTTTTCTTTCAAAATATGAAAATCGGCTATTTTACATTCAATTTTGTATTTTTTTCAATGAAAATATGAAAGTCTGCTTTTTTACAGTTTATTTTGTATTTTTTCTTTCAAATTATGAAAATCAGCCGTTTTTAATTTCTATTTTGTAATTTTTGTTTCAAATTATGAAAATCTGCTTTTTTACTTTCTATTTTGTATTTTATCTTTCAAAATATGAAAATCAGCTTTTTTTACATTCTATTTTGTATTTTCATAGATCAAAATATGAAAATCTGCCTTTTTAAATTCTATTTTTTATGTTTTTCTTTAAAATATGAAAATTTGTTTTTTAACATTATATTTTGTATTTTTTTCTTTCAAAATACGAAAATCTGCTTTCGTACATTCTCTTTTGTATTTTCTTCTCTCAAAATATAAAAAGCTGCTTTTTTTACATTCTATTTTGTATTTTTTTCTTTCAACATATGAAAATCAGCCTTTTTTAGTTTATATTTTATATGTTTTTCATTCAAAAAATGAAAATCTGCTATTTACATTTTATTTTGTATTTTTTACATTGAATTTTGTAGTTTTTTCTTTCAAAATAATAAAATCTGCTTTTTTTACATTCTATTTTGTATTTTTTTCTTTCAAAATATGAAAATCAGCTTTTTTTAAATTCTATGCTGAATTTTTTTTTAAACATGAAAATCTGCCTTCTTACATTCTATTCTCTATTTTTTTCTTTCAAAATATGAAAATCTGCTTTTTTACATCTTTCCAAATATGAAAATCTGCTTTTTTCAGATGCTATTTTTATTTTTTCATTCAAAATATGAAAATTTGCATTTTTTACACTGTATTTTGTATGTTTTTCTTTCCAAATATGAAAATATGCTTTTCTTACATTTTATTTTGAATTTTTTTCTTTCAAAATTTGAAAATCTGCTTTTTTACTTTCTAGTTTGTATTTTTTCTTTCAAAATATGAAAATCTGCTTTTTTACATTTTTCAAAATACGAACATCTGCATTTTTACATCTTTCAAAATATGAAAATCTGCTTTTTCACATTCTATTTTGTATTTACTTCTATCAAAATATGAAAAGCTGCTTTTTTTGCATTCTATTTTATATTGTTTTCTTTCAATATATGAAAATCAGCCTTTTTTAGTTTCTATTTTGTATTTTTTCATTCAAAATATCAAAATCTGCTATATACATTTTATTTAGTATTTTTTTCTTTCAAAATATGAAAATCTGCTTTTTTTACATTCTATTTTGTATTTTTTCCTTTCAAAATATGAAAATCTGCTTTTTACTTTCTATTTCGTATTTTTTTCTTTCAAAATATGAAAATCTTCTCTTTTACATCTGTCAAATTCTGAAAATCTGCTTTTATTACATACTATTTTGTATTTTTTTTTTTAAATATGAAAATCTTCCTTTTTAGTTTCTCTTTTGTATTTTTTCTTTCAAAATATGAAAATCTGCTGTTTTGACGTTCTATTTTGTGTTATTTTCTTCAAAATATGAAAACCTGATTTTGACATCTTTCAAAATATGAAAATCTGTTTTTCTAGATTCTATTTTGTATTTTTTTCTTTCAAAATATGAAAATTTGTATCTTTTACACTGTATTTTGTATGTTTTTCTTTCAAAATATGAAAATCTGCTTTTTTTACTTTCTATTTTGAATTTTCTTCTTTCAAAATATGAAAATCTGCTTTGTTTACATTCTATTTTGTATTTTTTTGGTTCAAAATATGAAAATCTCCTTTTTCACAATCTATTTTGTATTTTTTTATTTCAAAATATGAAAATCTGCTTTTTTACATTCTATTTTGTATTTTTGTCATTCAAAATATGAAAATCTGTCTTTTTACATTCTATTTTCTATTTTTCCTTTCAAAATATGAAAATCTGCTTTTTTGACTTTCTATTTTGGATTTTTTCTTTCATAATATAAATATCACCTTTTTTACTTTCTATTTCGTATTTTTTTTTCAAACGATGAAAATCTGCTATTTTACATCTTTCAAATTCTGAAAATCTGCTTTTTTACATTCTATTTAGTATTTTTTCTTTCAAAATATGAAAATCTACCGTTTTTGTTTCTATAATGTATTTTTCTTTCAAAACATTAAAATCTGCTTTTTTTTACATTCTATTTTGTATTTTTTTCTTTCAAAATATGAAAATTTGCATTTTTTATACTGTATTTTGTATGTTTTTCTTTCAAAATATGAAAATCTGTTTTTTTACTTTATATTTTGTAATTTTTCTTTCAAAATATGAAAATCTGCTTTTTTGACATTCTATTTTGTATTTTCTTAGATCGAAATATGAAATTCTGCCTTTTTAAATTCTATTTCGTATGTTTTTCTTTAAAATATGAAAATCTTTATTTTTAACATTATATTTTGTATTTTCTTCTTTCAAAATATCAAAATGTGCTTTTTTTTATATTCTATTTCGTATTTTCTTCTTTCAAAATATGAATATCTGCCTTTTTGACATTCTCTTTTGTAATTTTTTCATTCAAAATATGAAAATCTGCTTTTTTTACATTCTATTTTGTATTTTTTTTCTTTTAAATTATGAAAATCTGCATTTTTTACATTCTATTTTGTATTTTCTTCTTTCAAAATATGAAAATCTGCTTTTTTTACATTCTATTTTGTACTATTTTCTTTCAAAATATGAAAATCGGCTATTTTACATTCAATTTTGTATTTTTTTCAATTAAAATATGAAAGTCTGCTTTTTTACAGTTTGTTTTGCATTTTTTCTTTCAAATTATGAAAATCAGCCGTTTTTACTTTCTATTTTGTAATTTTTGTTTCAAATTATGAAAATCTGCTTTTTTTACATTCTATTTTGTATTTTTTCTTTCAAAATATGAAAATCTTTTGTTATAAATTCTAATTTGTATTTTCTTAGATCAAAATATGAAAATCTGCCTTTTTAAATTCTATTTTGTATGTTTTTCTTTAAAATATGAAAATCTGCTTTTAACATTATATCTTGTATTTTTTCCGTTCAAAATATGAAAATCTTCTTTTACATTCAATTTTGTATTTTTTCTTTCACAATATGAAAATCTGCTTCTTTTACATTCTATTTTGTACTTTTTCTTTCAAAATATGAAAATTTGCTTCTTTTACATACTTTTTTGTATCTTTTTCTTTCAAAATATCAAAATGTGCTTTTTTTAGATTCTATTTTGCATTTTCATCTTTCAAAATATAAATAACTGCTTTTTTGACCTTCTAGTTTGTATTTTTTCTTTCAAAATATGAAAATCTGCTTTTTTACCATTATATTTTGTACTTTTTTCTTTCAAAATATGAAAATCGGCTATTTTACATTCAATTTTGTATTTTTTTCAATGAAAATATGAAAGTCTGCTTTTTTACAGTTTATTTTGTATTTTTTTCTTTCAAATTATGAAAATCAGCCGTTTTTAATTTCTATTTTGTAATTTTTGTTTCAAATTATGAAAATCTGCTTTTTTACTTTCTATTTTGTATTTTATCTTTCAAAATATGAAAATCAGCTTTTTTTACATTCTATTTTGTATTTTCATAGATCAAAATATGAAAATCTGCCTTTTTAAATTCTATTTTTTATGTTTTTCTTTAAAATATGAAAATTTGTTTTTTAACATTATATTTTGTATTTTTTTCTTTCAAAATACGAAAATCTGCTTTCGTACATTCTCTTTTGTATTTTCTTCTCTCAAAATATAAAAAGCTGCATTTTTACATTCTATTTTGTATTTTTTTCTTTCAACATATGAAAATCAGCCTTTTTTAGTTTCTATTTTATATTTTTTTCATTCAAAAAATGAAAATCTGCTATTTACATTTTATTTTGTATTTTTTACATTGAATTTTGTAGTTTTTTCTTTCAAAATAATAAAATCTGCTTTTTTTACATTCTATTTTGTATTTTTTTCTTTCAAAATATGAAAATCAGCTTTTTTTAAATTCTATGTTGAATTTTTTTTAAACATGAAAATCTGCCTTTTTACATTCTATTCTCTATTTTTTTCTTTCAAAATATGAAAATTTGCTTTTTTTACTTTCTATTTTGTATTTTACTTTCAAAATATGAAAATCTGCTTTTTTATATTTTAATTTGTATTTTTCTTTCAAATTATGAAAATCTGCTTTTTTACTTTCTATTTCTGTATTTTTTCTTTCCCAATATGAAAACCTGCCTTTTTTACATTCTATTTTGTAGTTTTTCTTTCTAAATATAAATATCTGCTCTTTTGATTTTGTCTTTTGTATTTTTTCTTTCTAAATATGAAAATCTGCTTCTTTCCATTCTATTTTGTTTTTTTTTTTGAAAATATGAAAATCTGCTTTTATACCTTCTATTTCGTTTTTTTTTTCAAAATACAGAAATCTGATTTTTTACATCTTTCAAATTCTGAAAATCTGCTTTTTTTACATTCTATTTAGTATTTTTTCTTTCAAAATATGAAAATCTGCCGTTTTTGTTTCTATTTTGTATTTTTTCTTTGAAAACATGAAAATCTGCTTTTTTTACATTCTATTTTGTATTTTTTCTTTCAAAATATGAAAATTTGCATTTTTTATACTGTATTTTGTATGTTTTTCTTTCAAAATATGAAAATCTGCTTTGTTTACTTTCGATTTTGTATTTTCTTCTTTCAAAATATGAAAATCTGCTTTGTTTACATTCTATTTAGTATTTTATTCATTCAAATTTGAAAATTTGTTTTTTTACATCTTTCAAAATATGAAAATCTGTTTTTTTACATCTTTCAAAATAAGAAAATAAGAAAAAATTTTTACATTCTATTTTACATTGTTTTCTTTCAATATATGAAAATCAGCCTTTGTAGTTTCTATGTATTTTTTCTTTCGAAATATGAAATCGGCATTTTTTACATTCAATTCTGCATTTTTTCCAATTTAAATAAGAAAATCTGTTTTTTTTACATTCTATTTTTTCTTTTTTTCTTTCACAATATGAAAATATGCTTTTTTACATGCTATTTTATATTTTTGTCTTTCAAAATCTGAAAATCACCCTTTCTTAAATTCTACTTGGAATTTTTCTCTCAAAATATGAAAATCTGCTTTTTTACATTCTATTTCGTATTTTTTGCTTTAAAAATATGTAAATCTGCTTTTTTATTTTCTATTTTGTAGTTTCTTCTATCAAAATATGGAAAGCTGCTTTTTTACATTCTATTTTACATTGTTTTTTTCAATATATGTAAATCAGCCTTTGTAGTTTCTATTTTGTATTTCTTTCATTCAAAATATGAAAATCTGCTATTTAGATTTTATTTTGTATTTTTTCTTTCAAAATATGAAAATCTGCCTTTTTTACATTCTATTTTGTATTTTTTTCTTTCAAAATATGAAAATCTGCTTTTTTTACATTCTATTTTGTATTTTTTCTTTCAAAATATGAAAATCTGCTTTGTTACATCTTCCGAATTCTGAAAATATGCTTTTTTCACATTCTATTTTGTATTTTTTCATTCCCAATATGAAAACCTGCTCTTTTTACATTCTATTTTGCATTTTTGCTTTCAAAATATGAATATCTGCTCTTTTGACTTTGTATTTTGTATTTTTTCTTTCAAAATATGCAAATCAACTTTTCTTACATTCTATTTTGTATTTTTTTCTTTCAAAATATGAAAATCTGCTTTTTTACATCTTTCAAACTCTGAAAATCTGCTTTTTTATTTTCTATTTTGTATTTTTTATTTCAAAATATGAAAATCTCCTTTTTTTACATTCTATTTTGTATTTTTTTACTTTCAAAATATGAAAATCTGCTTTTTTACATCTTTCCGAATATGAAAATCTGCTTTTTTCAGATGCTATTTTCATTTTTTTCTTTCAAAATATGAAAATTTGCATTTTTTACACTGTATTTTGTATTTTTTTCTTTCCAAATATGAAAATATGCTTTTCTTACATTCTATTTTGAATTTTCTTCTTTCAAAATTTGAAAATCTGCTTTTTTACTTTCTAGTTTGTATTTTTTCTTTCAAAATATGAAAATCTGCTTTTTCACATTTTTCAAAATACGAACATCTGCTTTTTTACATCTTTCAAAATATGAAAATCTGCTTTTTTACATTCTATTTTGTATTTACTTCTATCAAAATATGAAAAGCTGCTTTTTTTACATTCTATTTTATATTGTTATCTTTCAATATATGAAAATCAGCCTTTTTTAGTTTCTATTTTCTATTTTTTTCTTTCAAAATATGAAAATCTGCTCTTTTTACTTTCCATTTTGGATTTTTTCTTTCATAATATAAATATCAGCTTTTTTACTTTCTATTTCGTATTTTGTTATTTTTTTTTCAAAATATGAAAATCTGCTATTTTACATTTTTCAAATTCTGAAAATCTGCTTTTTTACATTCTATTTAGTATTTTGTCTTTCAAAATATGAAAATCTGCCGTTTTTGTTTCTATTTTGTATTTTTCTTTCAAAACATGAAAATCTGCTTTTTTTACATTCTATTTTGTATTTTTTTCTTTCAAAATATGAAAATTTGCATTTTTTATATTGTATTTTGTATGTTTTTCTTTCAAAATATGAAAATCTGCTTTTTTTACTTTCTATTTTGTAATTTTTCTTTCAAAATATGAAAATCTGCTTTTTTGACATTCTATTTTGTATTTTCTTAGATCGAAATATGAAATTCTGCCTTTTTAAATTCTATTTTGTATGTTTTTCTTTAAAAAATGAAAATCTTCATTTTTAACATTATATTTTGTATTTTTTTCTTTCAAAATATGAAAATCTGGTTTTTTGACATTTTATTTTGTATTTTTTCTTTCAAAATATGGAAATCTGCTTTTTGTACATTCAATTTTGTATTTTTTCTTTCAAAATATGAAAATCTGCTTTTTTTACATTCTATTTTGTACTTTTTCATTCAAAATATGAAAATTTGCTTCTTTTACATACTTTTTTGTATCTTTTACTTTCAAAATATCAAAATGTGCTTTTTTTTAGATTCTATTTTGTATTTTCTTCTCTCACAATATGAATATCTGCCTTTTTGACATTATATTTTGTAATTTTTTCATTCAACATATGAAAATCTGCTTTTTTTACATTCTATTTTGTATTTTTTTCTTTCAAAATATGAAAATCTGCTGTTTTGACGTTCTATTTTGTGTTATTTTCTTCAAAATATGAAAACCTGATTTTGACATCTTTCAAAATATGAAAATCTGTTTTTCTAGATTCTATTTTGTATTTTTTCTTTCAAAATATGAAAATTTGTATCTTTTACACTGTATTTTGTATGTTTTTCTTTCAAAATATGAAAATCTGCTTTTTTTACTTTCTATTTTGAATTTTCTTCTTTCAAAATATGAAAATCTGCTTTGTTTACATTCTATTTTGTATTTTTTTGGTTCAAAATATGAAAATCTCCTTTTTCACAATCTATTTTGTATTTTTTTATTTCAAAATATGAAAATCTGCTTTTTTACATTCTATTTTGTATTTTTGTCATTCAAAATATGAAAATCTGTCTTTTTACATTCTATTTTCTATTTTTCCTTTCAAAATATGAAAATCTGCTTTTTTGACTTTCTATTTTGGATTTTTTCTTTCATAATATAAATATCACCTTTTTTACTTTCTATTTCGTATTTTTTTTTCAAACGATGAAAATCTGCTATTTTACATCTTTCAAATTCTGAAAATCTGCTTTTTTACATTCTATTTAGTATTTTTTCTTTCAAAATATGAAAATCTACCGTTTTTGTTTCTATAATGTATTTTTCTTTCAAAACATTAAAATCTGCTTTTTTTTACATTCTATTTTGTATTTTTTTCTTTCAAAATATGAAAATTTGCATTTTTTATACTGTATTTTGTATGTTTTTCTTTCAAAATATGAAAATCTGTTTTTTTACTTTCTATTTTGTAATTTTTCTTTCAAAATATGAAAATCTGCTTTTTTGACATTCTATTTTGTATTTTCTTAGATCGAAATATGAAATTCTGCCTTTTTAAATTCTATTTCGTATGTTTTTCTTTAAAATATGAAAATCTTTATTTTTAACATTATATTTTGTATTTTTTTCTTTCAAAATATGAAAATCTGCTTTTTTGACATTCTATTTTGTATTTTTATCTTTGAAAATATGAAAATCTGCTTTTTGTACATTCAATTTTGTATTTTTTCTTTCAAAATATGAAAATCTGCTTTTTTTACATTCTATTTTGTACTTTTTCTTTCAAAATATGAAAATTTGCTTCTTTTACATACTTTTTTGTATCTTTTTCTTTCAAAATATCAAAATGTGCTTTTTTTTATATTCTATTTCGTATTTTCTTCTTTCAAAATATGAATATCTGCCTTTTTGACATTCTCTTTTGTAATTTTTTCATTCAAAATATGAAAATCTGCTTTTTTTACATTCTATTTTGTATTTTTTTTTCTTTTAAAATATGAAAATCTGCTTTTTTTACATTCTATTTTGTATTTTCTTCTTTCAAAATATGAAAATCTGCTTTTTTTACATTCTATTTTGTACTTTTTTCTTTCAAAATATGAAAATCGGCTATTTTACATTCAATTTTGTATTTTTTCAATTAAAATATGAAAGTCTGCTTTTTTACAGTTTGTTTTGCATTTTTTCTTTCAAATTATGAAAATCAGCCGTTTTTACTTTCTATTTTGTAATTTTTGTTTCAAATTATGAAAATCTGCTTTTTTTACTTTCTATTTTGTATTTTTTCTTTCAAAATATGAAAATCTTTTGTTATAAATTCTAATTTGTATTTTCTTAGATCAAAATATGAAAATCTGCCTTTTTAAATTCTATTTTGTATGTTTTTCTTTAAAATATGAAAATCTGCTTTTAACATTATATCTTGTATTTTTTCCGTTCAAAATATGAAAATCTTCTTTTACATTCAATTTTGTATTTTTTCTTTCACAATATGAAAATCTGCTTCTTTTACATTCTATTTTGTACTTTTTCTTTCAAAATATGAAAATTTGCTTCTTTTACATACTTTTTTGTATCTTTTTCTTTCAAAATATCAAAATGTGCTTTTTTTAGATTCTATTTTGCATTTTCATCTTTCAAAATATAAATAACTGCTTTTTTGACCTTCTAGTTTGTATTTTTTCTTTCAAAATATGAAAATCTGCTTTTTTACCATTATATTTTGTACTTTTTTCTTTCAAAATATGAAAATCGGCTATTTTACATTCAATTTTGTATTTTTTTCAATGAAAATATGAAAGTCTGCTTTTTTACAGTTTATTTTGTATTTTTTCTTTCAAATTATGAAAATCAGCCGTTTTTAATTTCTATTTTGTAATTTTTGTTTCAAATTATGAAAATCTGCTTTTTTACTTTCTATTTTGTATTTTATCTTTCAAAATATGAAAATCAGCTTTTTTTACATTCTATTTTGTATTTTCATAGATCAAAATATGAAAATCTGCCTTTTTAAATTCTATTTTTTATGTTTTTCTTTAAAATATGAAAATTTGTTTTTTAACATTATATTTTGTATTTTTTTCTTTCAAAATACGAAAATCTGCTTTCGTACATTCTCTTTTGTATTTTCTTCTCTCAAAATATAAAAAGCTGCTTTTTTTACATTCTATTTTGTATTTTTTTCTTTCAACATATGAAAATCAGCCTTTTTTAGTTTCTATTTTATATGTTTTTCATTCAAAAAATGAAAATCTGCTATGTACATTTTATTTTGTATTTTTTACATTGAATTTTGTAGTTTTTTCTTTCAAAATAATAAAATCTGCTTTTTTTACATTCTATTTTGTATTTTTTTCTTTCAAAATATGAAAATCAGCTTTTTTTTAAATTCTATGCTGAATTTTTTTTTAAACATGAAAATCTGCCTTTTTACATTCTATTCTCTATTTTTTTTCTTTCAAAATATGAAAATCTGCTTTTTTACATCTTTCCAAATATGAAAATCTGCTTTTTTCAGATGCTATTTTTATTTTTTCATTCAAAATATGAAAATTTGCATTTTTTACACTGTATTTTGTATGTTTTTCTTTCCAAATATGAAAATATGCTTTTCTTACATTTTATTTTGAATTTTTTTCTTTCAAAATTTGAAAATCTGCTTTTTTACTGTTTCTAGTTTGTATTTTTTCTTTCAAAATATGAAAATCTGCTTTTTTACATTTTTCAAAATACGAACATCTGCATTTTTACATCTTTCAAAATATGAAAATCTGCTTTTTCACATTCTATTTTGTATTTACTTCTATCAAAATATGAAAAGCTGCTTTTTTTGCATTCTATTTTATATTGTTTTCTTTCAATATATGAAAATCAGCCTTTTTTAGTTTCTATTTTGTATTTTTTCATTCAAAATATCAAAATCTGCTATATACATTTTATTTAGTATTTTTTTCTTTCAAAATATGAAAATCTGCTTTTTTTACATT
>JBBBDQ010002333.1:0-112500 GCA_037127315.1 Ascarosepion bandense
TACCCACAACTACGCAGGGCTTCTATGATGTCTAATGCTACAGTTACAGTCATACCCACATTAAGTAGGGCTTTTCTGATGTCTAAAGCTACAGTTACAGTCATACCCACACTAAGTATGGCTTCTCTGATGTCTAAAGCTACAGTTACAGTCACACCCAAACTAAATAGGGCTTCAGTGCTGACTCAAGCCACTGCCACAGCTATGCTAAGTATGGCTTCTCTGATGTCTAAAGCTACAGTTACAGTCACACCCACACTAAATAGGTCATCTGTGATGTCTAAAGCTAAAGTTACAGTCATACTCACACTAAATACGTCATCTGTGATGTCTAAAGCTAAAGTTACAGGCATACTCACACTAAGTAGGGCTTCTGTGATGTCGAAAGCTACAGTTACAGTCACACTCACACTAAGTAGGGCTTCTCTGATGTCTAAAGCTACAGTTACAGTCATACCCACATTAAGTCGGGCTTTTCTGATGTCTAAAGCTACAGTTACAGTCATACCCACACTAAGTATGGCTTCTCTGATGTCTAAAGCTACAGTTACAGTCACACCCAAACTAAATAGGGCTTCAGTGCTGTCTCAAGCCACTGCCACAGCTATGCTAAGTATGGCTTCTCTGATGTCTAAAGCTACAGTTACAGTCACACCCACACTAAATAGGTCATCTGTGATGTCTAGAGCTACAGTTACAGTCATACCCACACTAAGGGCTTCTTTGATGTCGAAAGGTACAGTTACAGTCACACTCACACTAAGTAGGGCTTCTCTTATGTCTAAAGCTACAGTTACAGTCATACCCACACTAAGTATGGCTTCTATGCTGTCTAAAGCTACAGTTACAGTTATACCCACACTAAGTAGGGCTTTTCTGATGTCTAAAGCTACAGTTACAGTCATACCCACATTAACTATGGCTTCTATGATGTCTAAAGCTACAGTTACAGTCATACCCACACTAAGTAGGGCTCCTATGATGTCTAAAGCTACAGTTACAGTCATACCCAGATTAAGTATGGCTTCTATGATGTCTAAAGCTACAGTTACAGTCATACCCACACTAAGTAGGGCTGCTATGATGTCTTAAGCTACTGTTACAGTCATACCCACACTAAGTAGGGCTTCTATGATGTCTAAAGCTACAGTTACAATCATACCCACAACTAAGCAGGGCTTCTATGATGTCTAATGCTACAGTTACAGTCATACCCACATTAAGTAGGGCTTTTCTGATGTCTAAAGCTACAGTTACAGTCATACCCACACTAAGTATGGCTTCTCTGATGTCTAAAGCTACAGTTACAGTCACACCCAAACTAAATAGGGCTTCAGTGCTGTCTCAAGCCACTGCCACAGCTATGCTAAGTATGGCTTCTCTGATGTCTAAAGCTACAGTTACAGTCACACCCACACTAAATACGTCATCTGTGATGTCTAAAGCTAAAGTTACAGTCATACTCACACTAAATAGGTCATCTGTGATGTCTAAAGCTAAAGTTACAGTCATACTCACACTAAGTAGGGCTTCTGTGATGTCGAAAGCTACAGTTACAGTCACACTCACACTAAGTAGGGCTTCTCTGATGTCTAAAGCTACAGTTACAGTCATACCCACACTAAGTAGCACTTTTATGATGTCTAAAGCTACAGTTACAGTCATACCCACACTCAATACTGCTTATATGATGTCTAAAGCTACAGTTACAGTCATACCCACACTAAGTATGGCTTCTATGATGTCTAAAGCTACAGTTACAGTTATACCCACTTTAAGTAGGGCTTTTCTGATGTCTAATGCTACAGTTACAGTCATACCCACATTAAGTATGGTTTCTATGATGTCTAAAGCTACAGTTACAGTCATACCCACACTAAGTATGTCTTCTATGATGTCTAAAGCTACAGTTACAATCATACCCACAACTACGCAGGGCTTCTATGATGTCTAATGCTACAGTTACAGTCATACCCACATTAAGTAGGGCTTTTCTGATGTCTAAAGCTACAGTTACAGTCATACCCACACTAAGTATGGCTTCTCTGATGTCTAAAGCTACAGTTACAGTCATACCCAAACTAAATAGGGCTTCAGTGCTGTCTCAAGCCACTGCCACAGCTATGCTAAGTATGGCTTCTCTGATGTCTAAAGCTACAGTTACAGTCACACCCACACTAAATATGTCATCTGTGATGTCTAGAGCTACAGTTACAGTCATACCCACACTAAGTAGGGCTTCTTTGATGTCGAAAGCTACAGTTACAGTCACACTCACACTAAGTAGGGCTTCTCTTATGTCTAAAGCTACAGTTACATTCATACCCACCCTAAGTATGGCTTCTATGATGTCTAAAGCTACAGTTACAGTCATACCCACACTAAGTAGGGCTGCTATGATGTCTAAAGCTACAGTTACAGTCATACCCACACTAAGTAGGGCTTCTCTTATGTCTTAAGCTACAGTTACATTCATACCCACACTAAGTATGGCTTCTATGATGTCTAAAGCTACAGTTACAGTCATACCCACACTAAGTAGGGCTGCTATGATGTCTAAAGCTACTGTTACAATCATACCCACACTAAGTATGGCTTCTATGATGTCTAAAGCTACAGTTACAATCAAACCCACAACTAAGTAGGGCTTCTATGATGTCTAAAGCTACAGTTACAATCATACCCACAACTAAGCAGGGCTTCTATGATGTCTAATGCTACAGTTACAGTCATACCCACACTAAGTATGGCTTCTCTGATGTCTGAAGCTACAGTTACAGTCACACACAAACTAAATAGGGCTTCAGTGCTGTCTCAAGCCACTGACACAGCTATGCTAAGTATGGCTTCTCTGATGTCTAAAGCTACAGTTACAGTCACACCCACACTAAATAGGTCATCTGTGATGTCTAAAGCTAAAGTTACAGTCATACTCACACTAAGTAGGGCTTCTGTGATGTCAAAAGCTACAGTTACAGTCATACTCACACTAAGTAGGGCTTCTCTGATGTCTAAAGCTACAGTTACAGTCATACCCACACTAAGTAGCACTTTTATGATGTCTAAAGCTACAGTTACAGTCATACCCACACTAAGTAGGGCTTCTTTGATGTCGAAAGCTACAGTTACAGTCACACTCACACTAAGTAGGGCTTCTCTTATGTCTAAAGCTACAGTTACATTCATACCCACACTAAGTGTGGCTTCTATAATGTCTAAAGCTACAGTTACAGTCATACCCACACTAAGTAGGGCTGCTACGATGTCTAAAGCTACAGTTACAGTCATACCCACACTAAGTAGGGCTTCTCTTATGTCTAAAGCTACAGTTACATTCATACCCACACTAAGCAGGACTTCTATGATGTCTAAAGCTACAGTTACAGTCATACCCACACTAAGTAGGGCTGCTATGATGTCTAAAGCTACTGTTACAGTCATACCCACACTAAGTATGGCTTCTATGATGTCTAAAGCTACAGTTACAATCATACCCACAACTAAGTAGGGCTTCTATGATGTCTAATGCTACAGTTACAGTCATACCCACATTAAGTTGGGCTTCTATAATGTCTAAAGTTACAGTTACAGTCAGACCCACACTAAGTATGACTTCTGTGACGTATAAAGCTACAGTTACAGTCACACCCATACTAGATAGGGCTTCAGTGATGTCTGAAGCCACTGCCACAGCTATGCTAAGTATGGCTTCTATGATGTCTGAAGCTACAGTTACAGTCAAACCCACAACTAAGTAGGGCTTCTATGATGTCTAAAGCTACAGTTACAGCCATACCCACACCAAGTAGGGCTTCTATGATGTCTAAAGCTACAGTTACAGTCATACCCACACTAAGTAGGGCTTCTATAATGTCTAAAGCTACAGTTACAGTCATACCTACACTAAATAGGGCTTCTATGATGTCTAAAGCTCCTGTTACAGTCACACCCACACTAAGTATGGCTTCTCTGATGTCTAAAGCTACAGTTACAGTCACACCCACACTAAATAGTGCTTCAGTGCTGTCTCAAGCCACTGTCACAGCTATGCTAAGTACGGCTTCTATGATGTCTAAAGCTACAGTTACAGTCATACCCACACTAAGTAGGGTTTCTATGATGTCTAAAGCTACAGTTACAGTCACACCCACACTAAGTAGGTCATCTGTGATGTCTAAAGCTACAGGTACAGTCATACCCACATTAAGTTGGGCTTCTGTGATGTCGAAAGCTACAGTTACAGTCACACTCACACTAAGAAGGGCTTCTCTGATGTCTAAAGCTACAGTTACAGTCATACCCACACTAAGTAGCACTTTTATGATGTCTGAAGCTACAGTTACAGTCATACCCACACTAAGTAGGGCTTCAGTGATGTCTAAAGCCACTGCCACAGCCACACTAAGTAGGGTTTCTGTGATTTTAGTACTAAGTAGGTTTTTCAGTTTAGAACTGCAAGCTTCAAACCCAGATGGTTTTCAATTTAATGTTGTCATTCTCCAAGAGAAGCTGCTAGCTAATTACTCCCAATTACGACCTCCCCATTGGATTAAGAGAGTTATGATCAGGGATACACCAGGAGGATTATCGTTAAATACAATTTATACAGAAGACTATTAAATTGCAATTTTCAGATGTGTATCATATCACTTGTATATTCAGATTCTCCATGCTAAGCACTGACCTTGTGACATTTTGCAAGCAGAGAAATTGATATTGGTAGAGACCGATATGTTCTTCATATGTATGAAGCATTTCTTTAATAGTGAGTTTAATGAGAGGAAGTTTCATGGCAAGTACATCAGTCAAAAGCATTTTTTAGAAATACATCAGATAATTGATATTTTGTTACTTTTTAAGTTGTAACAAAAGAAAGAAAAAAATGATTGACCAAAACACAGAGCTTAATCACAAACAAATATTTAATTTACAATAACACAAAATAAAAATATATTACAAATATACAATTTTTTGCATTGAAATAGAAAACATAGATTTTGCTACTGGCAGCTGATGAGTAAGTGTTTTGAAGGGGAAGGAAGGTGTTAATTGTCTTTACCCAGTTAACTTAGTGAAGTAGTTTAAGTGCTATACTTTATGGAAATCCTCAAATGTGTTTATAAAGAATAATTTCTAGTATGGTCAATGAAAGAGTTAAAAATATCTATTTACCCATTTAGTTCGATGAGGTTCTCTTTCAGGTTTTAGTTGGTCGGCAACTTTTCTTCGAGATTCTTTCGGTCGAATGCACAGATCTACGAATCCGGGCTGGAGTTGATAATGTCAGCAAATCCTGTTAACAACTAACTACTCTTTCCCCAAAATCTATTTTCATAGGGGCTAACACCTAATTTGCATATTTCTCAAAATCTCTCGAATCTACTGGAATTTTCTTGAACATTCTAGCATCTCTCAAACATTCTATTTCTAATTTCTTTATTTTTATGACTACTTCATGAATTAAAACTTTTTTGTAAGAACAAATAGGACTCAACAGAATCCCTTACTACAACTTTTTAGACATTATTAATATAATTTTTATATATAAATGCATCCTCATAACAATATGTACAGGATGTAAAGGATAAATTGATGTCAAAATCATGTAAAAATGAAAATTACATTAGCCTCTCATTTTAACAGATATATTTACCAAAATTACACAAAAATATTTTGAAATACTAAAGTGTAAATTTATTCAATAAAAACGTTATTGGCTTCAACCATGGCCTCCAGACAACTTTGGAATCTCCTGTATCTCTTCTGGCTGGTCTCCTTGTTTAAGTTAATGAATGCTGCAATAATCCTTGCCTTCATTTCATCTTCGTTGCTACAAAGATTTTTGTTGGTCTCTTGCTCCACTGAGCCCCACAAGGGTTCAATTTTTTTTACAGTGAAGTTTGTTTTATAAAGTAATTAAATGTTCATAGTGTGGTATGAAATGAGTGTAGACTTACTTTACGAGGGTTAACCTAATGCGTTTGTGTGTTCATAGACAAAAGCTTTCATATTTTTCATATAAAAAGTTCTTGTAGGATATCGATATTTGATTAATAATCACATCACGACATTATGCATGGAAATTACCCTCCCCATTTATTTATAAGAATTTATAGATGCAAATCAATAGACTTAGTAGAACTAAAAGTTACACCAAGTTAGTGAGTAGAAATCTATTCTGTAATAAGTGTAATATTCTGTAATCAGTGACAGTAAAATTAATAATAATATAATAATAATATAATAATAATAGTAATAATAATAATATCATAATATTATAATAGTAATAATAATAATAGTAATAATATTAATAATATAGTAATAATAATAGTAATAATAATATAATAGTAATAATAATAATATAGTAATAATAATAATAGTAATAATAATATCGTAATAGTAATGATAATATTATAATAATATTATGCCAAGCCTTCATTTTTGTGTACTTGATAAAGCTTTTTAAGAAACAATGGACCTGTTTTTAGTTTTCTGATGTTCTTTAATACTCCATAACTCCTTATGCCTTATAAAAACATTATGATTTAAAAAAAAAATAAAATAAAAGGGGTGGATGTTTTTTGTTTTTATTTTTAATATTTCCACCTCAAATAAGGTGACAATGCCACTAAGATGCAAGCGGGGCTGGATTATCATTTAGGCTAGTATAGGCAGCAGCTTAGAGACAAGTGCCAGATTACCCTTTAGACAAGTATAAGCACCTCAAATAAGATGACAATGCCACTAAGATGCAAGTAGGGCTGGATTATCTGTTAGGCTAGTATAGGCAGCAGCCTAGGGACAAGGGCTAGATTACCCTTTAGACAAGTATAAGCAGCAGCCTAGGGTCTAGGGCCAGATTATCCTTTAGGCTAGTATAGGCAACAGCCTAGGGTCCAGAGCCAGATTATTTTTGAGGATAGTATAGGCAGAAGCCTAGGGCCCAGGGAAAGATTACCTTTAGGTAGCAGTCTAGAGCCCAGGGCAAGATTACCCTTTTGGCAAATATATTCAACTGTGCCTGACACATAAAAACCAAAGGACTGCAGGGGAGTTAGGTGGCCAAATGTAAGGGCTGATGTACTCACAGAAATTGTCTGACAGCCATGGGTTCTCCTGCTTGTATGTCATGATGCAGAGTCCTGTTGCAAGATATAGGGTCTTCCAGAGCCACCCTAACCTAACCACTTTTCTGCTTATAGAGTTGCTTATTTAATAAATAGCAATTCCCAAGAATATCATATTTCTTAATTGATTCCTGCTGTTTGTTGAGTTCAAGATAATTTTCCCTGTCATGTTCACTTGATTTAAAAGTATTTTAAACCTGAAGCAAATCATTATCTAACATCATTAACAAAAACTCAACAAAAGAGGCTATTATACAGTTTGAAAGAAATACAAAATCAAAATTTATTACCTTCTCCATCAGGGATAAATAATTTCTCATTCCCTTTTTCTTATCTTCCTCTTTCTCGAACTTTTCTCTCTCCTTTTCTTTTTTTTACCTGTCTTCTCCAGGTATAATCAACTTTGTATTATTACCTTCACCTTACAGAGAAGTTCAACTGGAATTCAGGAAGCCAAGTTTGAATTCCAGTTGGATTCCTTGCATTCACTTATGCACAATTACCCTTGGGAAAGGTATTAATCTGTCTCTTTCCCCCAGTTATGGGTTAAATAATAGGGCAGATTGGATTCTCTAGCCTTGGCTGGCAAGAAGTCTAATGCAGAAATTAATGGCAACCTACTGCTGGATTAATCTTCTGCCCAGTCAGTCATGTCTTGAAAGAGACATGATCGCCCAAAGCATGTATTACGTATGGCACTTAACTGACTGACAATGTAATAGTTGGAAACATAATTAAAGCTGCTGCTGCTGGGCATAAAGTGGGGGATCGGTTTTCTATTGTTATGAAGTGATAAACTGATCCCTCACTAATTACTACTTAATAATATAATCTAATACATCTTTTCCCCTCTTTAACTATGAGTCAAATAACAAGACAGATTGGGTTCTATAGCCTTGGTCGGCAACCAGTCTACCGCAGAAAGCAATGGTAACCTACTGCGGGATAATCTTCTGCCCAGTCAGTGATGTCTCTTTCAAGACATGATCGCCCAAGCGTGTATCATGTATGACACTTAACTGACTGATTGAATATAATAGTTGGAATCATGATTAAGGCTTCTACTGGGCATAAAGTGGAGGATCAGTTTTATATTGTTATGAAGTAATAAACCGATCCCTAATTAATTACTACTTAATAATATAATACATCTCTTCCTTCTCTAGCTATGAGTCAAATAACAGGACAGATTGGTTTCTATAGCTTTGGCTGGCAACCAGTTTACCACAGAAAGCAATGGCAACCTACTGTGGGAAAATCTTCTGCCCAGTCAGTCATGTCTCTTTCAAGACATGATCACCCAAGTGTGTATCATGTATGACACTTAACTGACTTACTGAGTAGTTGTGCACTGCAGTGCAGTGGATATTGGCTTAGAATGAGAAATCAAAGAGCCAAATTTGAATTCCACTCAAATTTGTTGCATTCACTTGGGAAAGGTATTAATCCATCACTTCTTCCTCCAGCTATGGGTTAAAAAGCAGGACAGATTAGGTTCTGTAGCATTTGTTGGCAACCAGTTTACTGCAAAAGGTAATGGCAACCTACAGTGGGAAAATCTTTTGGCCAGTTAGTCATGTCTCTTTCAAGACATGATTGTCTAAGTGTGGCATTTAACTGAAAAAACTGACTAGATTAATATCTAGGTCCTACCCTTTTACCATAAAATCTTCTGCCCAGTCAGTGATGTCTCTTTCAAGACATGATCGCCCAAGCGTGTATCATGTATGACACTTAACTGATTTACTGACTAGTTGTGCACTGCAGTGCAGTGGATATTGGCTTAGAATGAGAAATCAAAGAGCCAAATGTAATTGCCTCTTCAACTCCAATGATTTATTTTCTCACAGTTCTCACCTATGGAACTCCCTTCCTTTTACCTGCTTCCCTGATAGCTACAATCTCCAAAAATTTAAATGCAATGTCAACTACCATCTTCTATCTTCTTGAATCCCATCAATCTTTATCCTTTCCCCAACAGTGCCTGCACCCAGTCTTTTCTCTCACTGTAACCCCCCCCCCATGCAGTAGTGGTAGTCCCACTTTGCTTGGGATTAAATGATTGAAAAAAATGCTATATACTTACGATATCACTTTTAAATAATAGTTCCTATCAAGTTACTATCAAGTTAAGCAACATTAAGCCAGGTCAGTATTTAGATGGGTGGCTGTTTGGAAAGACCAGTTGCTGTAATCTTCAATCTGTAGGTGATATAATGGATAGAACCTCAAAATGAGAATTCAGAGAGCTGAGTTCAAATTCCAGTTGGGTCAGTTATATCCATTAACATATGAATGGTATTGAGAAAGTTATGAATTCATCCCTTCTCCCCAAGTTAAATAGCAGAAAAGACTAGGTACTATAGCCTTGGTTGTCAACCCAACTAAAAAAAAAAAAACGGAATTCAAAGTAGCTTTGGGAAGGTTGGTAAAAGACAGATGTGCTTGTTATATGAGGTAATATGCAGCTTCTTTGATGTGCTGATCATGGCTCTCCACAATTTTCTTTCTTTTGTAGCTCTGTTTTCTTTTTGTTATCACTCATAAATCTTGTCCAACCATCCATTTACTCAGGCTTGCTAGGTAGGTTATGCATTGTTTTCCTCTGTCTCTCTTGCCTTCAATCTGTCCTGTGAGTACCTAATTTTCCAAGCTCTATTTTCTCATTGTGTGCCTAAAGAATTTCAACTGTCTCCTCCTGATATTATGTATAAGTGTCACATAGTATTCTCAGCATCCTTCTGTAGGACCACATTTCTGTTGCTTCAAGTCTCCTCTTCATCTTTGAGGATATTGTCTAGCATTCACTGCTATATAGAAGGATAAATGGTGGATTTCAGCTTGGAACTGGAAATTGGGGAGCTGAGTTAGAATTTCAGTTGAATTCATTGCATTCACTTACGTGCAAATATTCTTGGAAAAGGTATCAATCCGTCTCTTCTCCCTCCAGCTATGCATTAAATAGCAGGATAGATTGGGTTCAATAACCTTGGTTTGTAACCAGTCGACTACAGAAAGTAATGACAACCTACTGCAGGAAAAACTTCAGCCCAGTCAGTGATGTCTCTTTCAAGACATGATTGCCCAAGAGTATGGCACTTAAGTGACTGATTGATATTATGTAACAGGGGAGATGGAAAACTCCTATCCAAAAAAAAAGTGCCTGTTATTGGCACATCATATACTAGGGTCATTCAATAAAAAAGGTGAATTTTTTGGTATGAGGACTTCTTATACATATGGAAGCTTACTTATTTTAATTTTTTTTCCTTCTTTTTCAAAGGGATTTAATTTTTTTTTTTTTTGCAGATTGAAAAAAACTTTTAACAAAGATGGCCAACCAAAATGCATGCTCCAATATTGAACAGAGGTCAGTTATCAAATTTTTGGTGGCTGAACGGTGCAAACCAGTTGAAATTCATAGGAAAATGTCAACTGTGTATGGTGCCACATGTTTCAGCCAAAAAAAATGTCTACAAGTGGTCTAAATTGTTTAAAGAAGGATGGAGTAGTGTTGAGGATGAAGACAGGCCTGAGAGGCCTACAGAAGTGAGGTCCCCTGAAGTGATCAAATCAGTCAATGACCTCATTCAGTTTGACAGAAGGGTGACAGTAGATGACATTGCAAGGAGTTTGAGCCTATCTGTTGGGACAGCATACAAAATTGTCCATGATGACCTTGTCATCTTGCATAAAGACAATGCAAGTCCTCATACAGCAGCCCAAATGGTGCAGACCATCAACAAGCTGAGCAGTAAACTTCTCCCTTATCCCCCTTACAGCCCAGACCTTGCCCCTTCAGACTTTCACCTGTTTGGTCTCGTGAAAGCATTCATGAGAGGCACGAAGTTTGAAAGTGACGATGAAGTCAAAAGTGCTGTGAGCGATTGGCTGAGACATCAGTCCAAAGATTTTTATGCTGAGGGAATACAGAAGCTTGTGCACAGATGGGAAAAGTGTGTGACACTGCTGGGAGACTACGTTAAAAAAACAAAGTAAGCTTCTATTTGTATTAGAAGTCCTTATACCAAAACATTCACCTTATTTATTGAATGACCCTCGTAGAAGTCCTTTTACCAAAACATTCACCTTATTTATTGAATGACCCTCGTAGAAGTCCTTTTACCAAAACATTCACCTTATTTATTGAATGATCCTCATAGAAGTCCCTTTACCGAAAAATTCACCTCATTTATTGAATGACATTCGTAGAAGTCCTTATACCAAAACATTCACCTCATTTATTGAATGACCCTCGTAGAAGTCCTTTTACCAAAATATTCACCTTATTTATTGAATGACCCTCGTAGAAGTCCTTTTAACAAAATTTGCCTTATTTATTGAATGATCCTCGTAGAAGTCCTTATACCAAAACATTCACCTTATTTATTGAATGACCCTCATAGAAGTCCTTTTACCAAAACATTCACCTTATTTATTGAATGATCCTCATAGAAGTCCCTTTACCGAAAAATTCACCTCATTTATTGAATGACATTCGTAGAAGTCCTTATACCAAAACATTCACCTCATTTATTGAATGACCCTCGTAGAAGTCCTTATACCAAAACATTCACCTTATTTATTGAATGACCCTCGTAGAAGTCCTTTTACCAAAACATTCACCTTATTTATTGAATGACCCTCGTAGAAGTCCTTATATCAAAAAATTCACCTTATTTATTGAAGGACCCTCGTAGAAGTCCTTATACCGAAAAATTCAGCTTATTTATTGAATGACCCTCGTAGAACTCCTTTTACCAAAACATTCACCTCATTTATTGAATGATCCTCGTAGAACTCCTTTTACCAAAACATTCACCTTATTTATTGAAGGACCCTCGTAGAAGTCCTTTTACCAAAACATTCACCTTATTTATTGAATGACCCTTGTAGCATGATAGGCGAAGTACTCTAGCATTGGTTAGCAACCAACCTAAAAGGAAGAAGATATTTTGTTTTAGCATGAAACAGCTTGTTACTGTAGCATCATCTGACATGTAGTATATAGTTTAACTCGTTGTGGCGCAGTGGATATTGGCTCAGAACGAGAAATCGGGGAACCGAGTTCGAATTCCAGTTGAATTTGTTGCATTCACTTATGCGCAAATACCCTTGGGAAAGGTATTAATCTGTCTCTTCCCTCCAGTTATGGGTTAAATAATAGGACAGATTGGGTTTTATAGCCTTGGTTGGCAACTAGTCTACCATAGAAAGTAATGACAACCTACTGTGGGATAATCTTCTGCCCAATCAGTCATGTCTCTTTCGAGACATGATTGCCCAAGCATGTATCGTGCATGGCACTTAAATGACTGATACAGGGTATAGTGATATAATGGAGAGAGAGAGAAAGAGAGAGAGTATGGGATATAATAGAGAAAGAGAGAGAAAGTCTAAATTGCAGAGAACAGATAGTTGATCACTTTAAACAATTCTTAAGCCACCTAAAAATATTTTATCTTTGTAACATCATTTAATCAAAGTTTTGGTTAAATTTAAATTAACTTTAATTGCTGATACGTATATATATTTAATTATCTCTTTGGCATTTGTTTAACCTTTCATGATTTAATGATATACAGTTCCAGATATTCTGCCCAAATGTAGCATGCTGATATTGATAATTAGTTAATCTGGTTGATTTTAGAATATATCAGCCCTTGTTGTGTTATTTAATGTTGAATTTTGTATGGAACACCCAGTGAGGATCAAACTTCCTACTGAGTCATAACGGTCAAAAAGAGTAACCTTGATAAACATTACCACCAACTAAGGTGCATTTTATAGTAACACTGGTCAGTTTTAGAACATGTTAACCCTTGTTGGGTTATTTAATGTTGAATTTTGTTTATGGGGTACCTAGTGAGGATCAAACTTCCTACTCACTTGTAATAGTCAAAAAAACAAATTTTGCTAGGCATTATCCCAAGCTAAGGTACATATTTATAGTTACACTGGTCAATTTTAAAACATGTCAATCCTTGTTAATTATTCAATGCTGAATTTTTTATGGGGCACCTAGTGAGGATCAAACTTCCTACTCACTTGTAATAGTCAAAAAAACAAATTTTGCTAGGCATTATCCCAAGCTAAGGTACATATTTATAGTTACACTGGTCAATTTTAAAACATGTCAATCCTTGTTAATTATTCAATGCTGAATTTTTTTATGGGGCACCAAGTGAGGATCAAACTTCCTACTCAGTTCTAATGGTCAAAATGATTAACTTTATTAAACATTACCCCAAGCTAAGGTGTAGTCACATTGGTCGATTTTAGAACATGTCAAACCTTGTTGGGTTATTTAATGTTAAATTAAAATTTGCAGTCTGACAAGAATTTGGAATCATAAATCCATTGTTGGATGAATTGAATACAGAAAGAATTATTGGCAGATTTGAACAACCAATTGATTGTTGTGGAGTTGTAAATGTAAAAGCGTTGCCAGTACAGACATGCAAATTGAAATAATTTATTGTGAAAATAATGCATATTTTCCTTTGTGTCAAATTGTTGCAACATAGGGTGACTTGTTATACCATAACAGACTGTAAAGACCCAGCTGAAATAACCTTAAGTCTACCTCTCTAAAATAATATTAAATAAGCAGAACTCATGGTCCAGTGAGAACTTGACAAGATATATTGATTTTCTAAGCACCGCTTATATGTGGCACAAGGCTGAAAGTATGGGGTACCCAGCAGCCTTTGAGATTTCACCTGATTGACTCAGATGATTAAAAACATAATTGGATGATTAAAGTTTATTGCTTTACTCACCCAAGATCGATTAAAAATCTCGCAATGAAATGTGTCCATTCAAATATAGAAAAACCCAAGCCAACTTTTACAACCCAAAAGTATGCCATTTAAGATTCACAAGTTACTTAAAATGACCTATAATGACATTATTGAACTCTTTGGTCTTGCTTTTATCATCCTGGTCAGTGTAAACATTTGTTTAATTAACACTTCTAGAGTGGAGTCAAAATGTTTCAGTTGCCTAGATTGCTTCCAAAAAGTAAAAATGAACATCTGAAAAAAAGAAAAAAAAATATGTATATTTCTTTTAACCACACACTGAAAAACAAATTATACAAGTAAGTAATTTTTTTTATAGAGAATCATTGAGAAAATCAGATTTGTCATTTTTTTATCGTGTATCAGATGGAGGTTGTAGTCAAACAGAAGAAAGAAACTACGAATTTAGGTACCTCCACTCAATTGCCACCCCCACAAAACAGCATAGCATGATGTTAAAAGAGCTCAAACTTAATGCAAAGTTTTATCATCAAAATGTTTATGCTATTATTAAGAGGTAAGATCAAATTTTGTTATTTTTTTTTTCAATTTTTTAAATCCTTTCTAAAATGTGCAAAATTTTAATTAAAATTTCATTTTTTGTTTTCTGTCAGTGATTCACACTATGTTTATGTTAGGTGACTATTAAAAAAATAGAGTCGGTCGAATAAAATGATTTTGGGGCGAGTAAATTTTCCCTCGCTTGACTGCCGGTCAAGTGATTTCTTTTTCAAATCCCAAAGGCTGGTACCCAGTGAGGACTGGACTCATAACTCAGTTATAATAAGGTTCAAGTTGGACAGGCTTGTTAACCATCAAGGTGCCTAAAGTTGGCAAGATATACACTGGATCAAATTAAGAAAAAAAAATCAGGACATTCAAATAATAAAGAAAAGAGTTTATTGTAGGAATAATGAACTGTAAAAACCAAGAAGAATTGTTGCCAATCCAGCAGCTGTTTGCACCTGTCAAATCAAAAACCTCTTGAAATTTTCCTTGCTAACGTGAAAATTTCCTCTGGGGAGACCAATAAATATTAGGCAGACTCTCGTGTTAAGATACTCGCAATTTAATACTTTTGGTGTCTGTTACTTGCAAAGGCTTTGTACCAGACATGTTGCAATTAAAGAATAACACTTTTCAAGTTTTGTGTTATCTTAAACTAGACCTGCAGAAAAAGCAGCCCAGCACTGCCTGTAAGCAGTTTTCAAAAATAGTCAATTTTTCCTGTTTACCTGAATCACATCTAAAAGAAACATCTAAAAACAATGTATAATTCTAATATATTATCAAAATTGTGAGTGGGCCCGTGGCATAAAAAATGACAAAATATTTATATTGCTATGCAGTCCAAAATGAAGGCAACAAATTAATGTACTTCTACTGAGTATCTTGCATACATATAAATAATTCAAACCCCTGAGAATGACAGGATGGAAATATTATATATATATATATATATATATATATGTGTGTGTGTGTGTGTGTGTGTGTGTGTGTGTGTGTGTGTGTGTGTAATAGTCATCCACAGACAGATCTCTTTCGCTGTATCACAGCTCATCAGTACAGTTAGACATCCGATTACTTTTTACCCAGAATTGAAACCCGACCAGGTAACAAGGGATGAGCCTCTTCACGTTTTTATTATAATGATGTTTGTCCTTCACAGGCAAAGAAGATCATGACTCCTGATCACTAAGGATTTGAATGGGTGTGGAGGTGGCTGATAAGGCCAATTTTTGCAGGGAAGAGCCTGTTGCAGCAAAGGCAGAGGATGCAGGGAGCAGACCCAAGCTGATGAACTCTCCACAGGGAAACATTTGCTTGGCCAGCCAAAGTTGAAGTACAAAGACATCTTAAAGGAGGCCCTCAAGTGCTATGACATCCCATACTCCTTCTGGGAATCCACTGCTAAAGATAGAGCTGCTTGGAGATCCCAAGTGAAATCCGGAGTTGCAAATTTTGAAGAGGGTCGCATCAGGACCCTCAAAGAGAAGCACCAGAAAAGAAAGGATTATGAAAGCTCCATTCACCAGCTTTATTATAATAACAATGATACATATATATTCTTCACTACTCGGCAACATAATTATTGCAAAAAATAAAATAATAAGGAAGTGTTAAAGAGCAAACATGTGGCAAGAAGTTTAATAACTAGGGTGCTGGGTATGACTGTAAACTGCATCGGGCAGCAAGGCCTCTGATTGGTAGGTTGTGAGGAGCATGGAACCACCTCTTAGTTGTTGTTGTTCCCAGGTCCACCCTGACCCGGAGTGGTAGCACCTGCTAGGGTCCCAGCTATGGGCAAATAGTTAGCCCCCAAACTGGGGTCAAAACACTATGAAACTATAAAAATAGACTTTTATAGAATACTATACATTTTTTAATGAAAAATAACACAAAATAAACAAAAATATTATCAGCAATACATTTTTGAATAAAAAACTAGTAGACATTTTCAGTTTCTAAAATAAAAAAAATTCATGAAAATCTGACTAAAACAACCTTCTTACTATAATCAAACATTAAAAAGATTACCTTAAAACCCTACCTTTTTGGCATTAAATAACCCACAGAGGTGTTGATATGCCGTTAAACAAAACTCAAACTTACCAAAACTTAATAACTAGTTGTGAAGTTTAATAACTGGTTCTTAAGACCTACCTTTAGTAACCGAGCCAACACTGTTTTGCTATTCTTTCTCTCTCCATGAGTGTGACTGGAGGGAAATATATATATATATATATATATATATATATATATATATATGCAAACTAAATCTAAAAGTGAGCCAAAAGTCGACTGTGGTTTCACTCGCCAGAGAGCCAAGTCCTGACGATCCGGCAAGTGAAACCACAGTCGACTTTTGGCTCACTTTTAGATTTAGTTTGTATTTTTGCTCTACTTTCGTACTTTCGTATTGAGCTCTTTCTTGTTAAGGTTTTCATCTTGGGGCTGTTTTCTTTTGAACACGGCTTATGCTTTGTTTGCTTCTTTTTTTATTCCCCTTTACCCTTTTGGGTTTGACGACTTACTTTACCGATTTGTTAGCAGTAGGTTTTTCTGATTTCGGTCATGATTAGTGCTACTGTTTTGTTGGTACGTTTTACAATATATATATATATATATATATATATATATATATATACACACAAATAGATACATAACAGTTTTTATGATAATAGAGAGGATATATATATATACAGACCTTTCATTCACACACATACACATATACACTTATATTAACTAATGTTACCAACCAACAAAGACATACATGCACCATCACACACTTTATCATCCAAAAGATTTCCTACACATTATATTTTAAAATATCCATTGTTTTGGCACACCTGACCATATCAATATATTGATATTTATTATTAATAATCATTATGAATTACCTCCCCTTTGATTTCATTTCCAAGAATTTTAATTTAAAAATTTTTAAAAAAAATTTTTATCTTCATGTAAGTTTTGTCTATTTATATCATCCTCTTTATAAATTAAAAAAGTGTACCCTCGCATTGTAAGATTGGGAGATAAAGAGATAGAAGATGGCAGTTGACATTGCACTTAAAAAGGGAAGTAAGCATGGGGAAGGGAGTTCCACTGGTGAGAAGTGTGAGAAAAGAAACTGACAGAAGAGAATTGGCGGTTACATTTGCTTATTTTGACAGTAAAAAGTGGGACCTAGTTGTCAATCTAGTTGCACGATTAAATTCATGAGGGCGGGGCACCAGGGAATGAAGTTTATCCGAGCAGAAGCAGCAAAAATACTTGTAGAAAAGTAGAGAGAAGCCACATCCTGTTTGTGAGAAAGTACTGAAGGCCAGCTGCTAAATCAGGACCAATTACATTGCAGATCCTCCTTTGAATTCCCTGATGAAGAGCAGAAGCACCCAACCAGATATGGCAACAGTATTTAATGTGTTGTAACCATAAAAGGTTAATACATGAGTAATCACCAAAATGGAGGTTGGGAATAAAAGTATATCAACAAATACAAGACTCATGCACTGCATGAAGTAGACACACTGCTAGTAAAGTGCTAGTCAATATAATCTCTCTTCTCATAATACCAATAGCATCCACGTATTTAAAAGGATAGGAATATTCCATTCCTCTATATAGGTAGGTATACAACACAATGCACGAATGCATGGTAGATTTATAAATGTGCAAGATGGATTCTGACGAGAACCTCGAGATGAATAGCAGGAGCACCCAACCAGATATGGCAACAGTATTCAATGCATGGATGAATGGTAGATTTATAAATGTGCAAGATGGATTCTGACGAGAACCTAGAGATGAATAGCAGGAGCACCCAACCAGATATGGCAACAGTATTCAATGCATGGATGAATGGTAGATTTATAAATGTGCAAGATGGATTCTGATGAGAACCTCGAGATGAATAGCAGGAGCACCCAACCAGATATGTCAACAATATTCATTGCACAGATGAATGATAGATTTATAAATGTGCAAGATGGATTCTGATGAGAACCTCGAGATGAATAGCAGGAGCACCCAACCAGATATGGCAACAGTATTCATTGCACAGATGAATGATAGATTTATAAATGTGCAAGATGGATTCTGATGAGAACCTCGAGATGAATAGCAGGAGCACCCAACCAGATATGGCAACAGTATTCATTGCACAGATGAATGATAGATTTATAAATGTTCAAGATGGATTCTGATGAGAACCTCGAGATGAATAGCAGGAGCACCCAACCAGATATGGCAACAGTATTCAATGCACGGACAAATGGTAGATTTTTAAATATGCAAGATGGATTCTGACGAGAACCTCAAGATGAATAGCAAGAGCACCCAACCAGATATGCCAACAGTATTTAATGCACGGACGAATGGTAGATTTATAAATGTGCAAAATGGATTCTGACAAGAAAGACTTTCAAGCTAATTGGACTGAGTTTGTTTATATTGGGGCAGCTACCCATGCATACCAAAAAGTCATACTAAGAATTTAAAATTTAATTTCTTTTATATGGTTTATATGGTTTTGGTATATAATCTACTTTTCTGCATTTGTTTTTATTTTTGTTCCCATCATCTTATTAAAAAACCCTGATTCCGATAACCGATGACCTAACAAGAATGGTGAAACGTTGTAAGAGCCTGGATATAAAGTTACTGTCAATGAACTAGCTATTAAGACACTTTTTAAACATTTTCAGCTTAGTAAATTGTTTTCTCTTTTAATTAGAACTAGCAGTAGCACCTGGTGTTGCTCGGGTTTAATGAAAGCTTTAAAACTAATCAATGGTCCTGGAGCTCAGACTCAGCCTAAAGAATATTTGTGTGAAGTTTGGTGAGAATCGGATAAAAATTGTGGATTTGTATAAAGGACATACAGACAGATAAACAGACACACAAACATTTGCCTTTTATATATATATATTATTGATTTTCTGCACTATTGTAAGAACTGCAACCTTGAAACTTCTGAATATCATTTCTTATGTCTTTTTTTATGAGTGTATCAAATTTGATTAAAATCAGACCACTCCTTCTATAACCTGATTTTTTTCAATTATCGATTTTCGATATTTATTGGGGGTACCTCGACACAAAACCTAGCTAAGAACACTCGCATACACTTATAGTACAACTGTGTAAATTTTCAAGAAAATCGGTTTAACTGTTTTGGAGTCTATAGGTAACGGACACACACACACACACACACACACAGACAAAGTTCCATTTATAAATAAGTTTAGATAGCACTTAAAATTAATTGCCTGAAAGAATATTTTTTGTAATCGTTTCACCCCATGCAGTAATGTGCAGTGTGTTACAGTGACAGAAGAGTTTGAGTTTTGTTTAATGGCATATCAACACCTCTGTGGGTTATTTAATACCAAAATGGTGGGGTTTTAAGGTATTTTTTTTTTAATGTTTGGTTATATTGAGAAGGCTGATTTAGTCAGACTTTAATGAAAAATTTTGTTTTTATTCTTTTTTATTTTAGAAAACTGAAAATGTCTTCTATTTTTGTATTCAAAAATGTTTTGCTGAAAATATTTTTTTCCTTCAAAAATATGTTATGGTCATAATTTTTTCTTCAAAAATGTATTGTTGGTAATATCTTTCCTTCAAAAATGTATATTTTTCTATAAAAGTCTATTTTTATGTATATATTTCTATAAAAGTATTTTTATACTGTCATTTTTTATACTGCTGTAGCCTGGTATTGAACTCAGAACTCTAAGAGTCATGTCAGAAACAGGCTACAGCAATGGTGAACAAATAAATTGCAGGATTACAGGGACATAACTCATGACTTCTAATTGAGGCTTTACGCAAGGAATGGAGTTCATATACCTCAGTGATTGTAATAAAGGGTTTAGTTCAAAATTCCTAGCACCTGAAGAAGACCGGAGTGTGTAATGGCCGAAACATTGTACAAATGGCAACAAAGATGAGGACAATAGTCTGAATAATGTAAATACTGTAAATACTACCTCAACTCAGAAATATAGACAAATACTTGATGGGCTTTAGCAAATGGATGGCTGAGCAGGATTTAGAAGGGGTAACAGGAGAAGGCTTGCTAAGAGTTCTTAGGGGTAGGGAGATATGGAAGGCCATGATTGCCTACATCTTGAAAGGACAATGCACATAGGAGAAGAAGTTATTATAGAAGCAAGTCAATGGAAGAGTGTTCCATAAACGAAAAATGTGAGGAAAGAAACTGTTTATGTGGCAGTTACATTTAACTATTTCAACGATAAAAGGGTGGGACCTAGATGCCAATCTAGTAGCACACTTAAATTCATGTAGTTGAGGTACCAGAGACAAAAAACTTGTCAGAGCAGTTTCCATGAAAATACTTGAAGAAAAGACAGAGGGAAGCCACATAACATCGATGAGAAAGTGACTGAAGTCGAGATGCCAGGTCAGGATCAGTTACATTGCAGATCTTTCTTCCGATTTTGTTGGTATTGAAGAAACCTTCTTCTTTATGTTCCATGTTCCTTCAGGACATTGGACATCATGGACTTCAAATTGCCGCTATCCCTTGTTGCTCTTAATATTTTTCTTCTTGGTATCTCTCGAAAACCCTGTTCCACCATCCATTTGCTCAATCCAATCAAGTATCTCTTTTGCTGTTTTCCCCGGTCTCTTTTTCCCTCTATCCGTCCTGTAAGTATTAGATTCTCCAAGACCTTCTTCCTCATTATGTACCTTAGAAACCTCAGCTGTCTTTTCCTAATGCTTAGTATAAGTTTACTTTTCATTTTCATTCTTTCCAAAATTTTGCTGTTGCTCACATGTTTGCTCCATGGTATCCTCAGCATCCTTCTGTAGAACTACATTTCAGTTTTTTCAAGTCTTTTCCTTCATCTTTGATGGGATTGTCCAGTATTTTCTGCCATAAAGGTGGACAGACAGGGGCGATTCTATGGTAGAGAGCAGAAAGGGCCAACGCACCTGCCCTTCAAATTTTGGCTGGCCCCTTGGTTGGCCTCACCACTTTGATCATCTTCTGACCAGTCTCTGCTTTTGATAAAATTTGATCTTCAGCACTTTTCCCTTTGTGTTTTTTTTTTTTTTTTAGCTTTTTAAGGACAAATGCAGAGAACAGTTTGAAAGAAAAACAAAATAAAACAACCAGATAGATAGATGTTGTTTGGGAGGGAAAAAGACTTAATAGCCATATTTTCTTATCTGAAAGAAGACATTAATTAGAAATAATGACCCTAACTTGATATGTTGATACATAGCGAAAAGGTGATTTATGGCCAAGCAAAAGAACTGGTCAGTAATTTTCTGCAATCTACTGAAGACAGCAGATTGGAGAATAAATTTTGTTTTGAAATTAACCTCTCTTGTGTTCCAACAGCTTGAAAGTGGAAAAGAGGGCAAGCATAAGTTAGAACTCCACTACTATGAATAAAAGGTTAATCCGTCTAATTTAGTGAAGTAACATACTTATACTCAAACTCATTCCTAAGTTGTGTATACAATAGCAGGGGTGTAGTATGAAAATGAAGACGCTGCTTGAGTTTTCCCCCCTCTTCCTCAGAAAAATCTCGGACCCCAAGTGGCCCCCTCCCCACTTTCATAGATCCACAATTAGCACTGTGTATAATGGCTCAAGATTAGACATCAGAGAGCCAAATTCCTTTTCCAGTCGGGTTCGTTAAATTACCTTAAATGTGAAAATCCCCTTGAGAAAGGTATGAATCTACCTCTTCCTTCCTCTGCCACCCGGGTAAGGATGTTTTACCTATACATTTTAGTGGGTGTTTTTTCCTAACATCTTGCACAAATTTGTTATTGTACCAAAAATTTCCTATGAAGATTTAATGTTATTTTACAAATCAAGTTTTGCATTACAAGCTTTTTCTAAGAGGCGGTGGCCAAGGCCCCCAGAATTTTGGCTAACCCCTCTTTTAGCATCCCCTTCAACTTTGATAATCTTCAAAAATTTATGAAACGGATCATTCTCTGATTTTGATAAAATTTGATTTTCACCACTTTACCCTCTGCATTTTCTTTTTCATTTTTTAAAACATCAGAGCAGACAAATGCCACTGTTCTGCTAGTATTGACGTTCGTATTAACCCTTTGATTTAGTTTTGAAATTAACCTCTCTTGTGTTCCAACAGCTTGAGAGTGGAAAAATGGGCAAAAATAGATGAATGAAAAATAGCATGAATGAAAAGTTATTTCGTTTAATTTAGTGAATTAGGTAAGAGACTCTAAAATCAAGCAGGTACAGAGATTTAAATACCTAGGAAGTGTTCTAACAGAGGATGGAAAGTGTGACACTGAGATCCGAAGGTGAATTGGCATGGCAAAGGAAGCATTCCAGAAGTTGAGTAAAGTATTAAGAAACAGGACAATTTCACTAGAAACAAAGAAGAGAGTACTGGATTGCTATGTGATGTCAGTTCTTCAATATGGCAGTGAATGTTGGACAATATCATCAAAGATGAAGGAAAAACTTGACGCAACTGAAATGTGTTTCTACAGAAGGATACTGCGGATATAAAGTGGTAGATCAGTTCCATATTACAATCAATAGATAAACTGACCCCTCACTTTGTGTTCACAGCAGTTTCTATACATTTATATTCCTGAGATCCAAAAGCACAAGGATGCATTCCAGGAGCTGAGAAGAGTATTAAGAAACAGGACAATTTTGCTAGAAACAAAGAAGAGAATACTGGATTGCTATGCGATGTCAGTTCTTCAATATGGCAGTGAATGTTGGACAATATCTTCGAAGATGAAGGAGCTGAAATGTGGTTCTACAGAAGGATGCTGCGGATATCATGGATCGAGCATGTGAGCAATGATGAGGTTTTGGAAAGGATGGAAACAAAAAGGAAATTAATACAGAGCATCAGAAAAAGACTTGAAGCAACTGAAATGTGATTCTACAGAAGGATGCTGCGGATATCATGGATCGAGCATGTGAGCAATGATGAGGTTTTGGAAAGGATGGAAACAAAAAGGAAATTAATACAGAGCATCAGAAAAAGACTTGAAGCAGCTGAAATGTGGTTCTACAGAAGGATGCTGGGGATATCATAGATTGAGCATGTGAGCAATGAAAAGGTTTGGGAAAGGATGGAAATGAAAAGGAAATTAATACTGAGCAGCAGGAAGTCACAGCTGAAGTTCCTGGGACATGTAATGAGGAAGGAGGGCTTGGAGAACCTGTTACTAACAGGCCAGATAGAGGGAAAAAGGGACAGAGGAAAGCAGCAGATAACATATTTGAAGGACCTGATCAGGTGGATGACGGAACGAGGGTTGCATGGTGCAACAGGAGAAAGTGTGCTAAGAGCCACCAGGGACAGGGAGATGTGGAGAGCCATGATCGCCTACGTCCTGAAGGGACAGGGCACATAAAAGAAGAAGAACATACTTATACTCAAACTCATTCCTAACTTGTGTATATTTTTTTTTATTATCATATCGCCCCAAGCAAGGCATTATTCTGCCACTGTTGTGCAGGGTGTTACATAGGAATATTATGAGAAAGAGTGGCAGAATACAGGGGGTGTCAGGAAGTGGGTAAGAGAGGGATGAGAATACTGAAGAAATGAGATGAGAGCATGAGAAAGAGGATGCAAGTTAGTGAGATAAGATATGACTATTGACCTTACATTTAAATTCTTGAAGATTGTAGCTGTCCGCGAAGCAAGTAAATGGAAGGGAATTCCACAGGCGAGAAAAGAATCTGCTGGAGTAGAATTTGTGTTTGCATCTTATTGGTTTCACAGTAAAAGGGTGGGAACTAGTCGTACATAGGAGGTACCATTGAGCTAAGTTCATCAGAGCAGAAGTTGTGAAATTCCTTGTAGAAGAGACAAGGGGAAACTACACTGGGCTGGTGAGAAAGTGACTGTACCCGAGCTGCCAAGTCGGAATCAATCACTTTGATTCTCTGTTGAATTTTGTCAAGGACCCCAAGGTGGGTAGCAGGAGCACCTGACCAGATATAGCAGCTGTATTCACTGCACAGGTGAATGGTAGATTTGTATATGTGCAGGATTGTTTCAGACAGGAAAAACTTCCTGGCCCTGCACAGAAGTGGTGTAGTATGAAAATGAAGACACTGCTGGAATTTGCCCCACTCCTCCTCAGAAAAAATCTTACACCTAAGTGCCCCTCCCACTTTCAGAGTTTAAAAAAAAAATCAAAATTTACTGGAAAAGAAAAAGTTGACATATGTTTGAGTTTATTACTGCCGTGAAATTTAAAAATAATAATTTGTTCGCCCACTGTATATTCTGTTATTCTTTCATTATAGTCATATATTCTGTTGTTCTTTCATTAAAGTTGTCAAAAATAAGGTTATTAAAAAATAAATAGATAAATAAATAAAATGAATGAATAAATAAAAATAAATATGTATTCTTTCTCAGACAGAATATCGTAGAAATTGTATCAAACTGTTTTTAGTGTTTTTCATTGTATTTTCTCTGTTATCTTGTTTTATTTTAATCCACTGAGGGCAGATATCACATAACAGTCCAGTATTCTTTTCTTTTGTTTCCAATGACATTTTTCTGTCTTTCAATATTCTACTCAGCCTTTGGAATGCATCCTTGGCCATGGCAATTCACTGTCAGGTCTCAATGTCACACTTTCCTCTGACAGAATGCTTCTCAGGTATTTCTGTACCTGCTTAATTTCATTATCCCCAACTTGTAATTGGCATTTTGGGCTTCTTTTTTTTACTGATGACCACACATTCAGTTTTCTTGTAGTTTATATTTAGTCCTTTCATTTGGCTTTCTTTAAGAAGTTTAAATAAAAGATTGTATGAACCCAAAAGAGACATTCTACAAAGCAACACATCAGATGCATTAGTTCCTCACTGTAATGAGACTGACCACAATTTTAATATAAACAATTTAAATCTAAAATTTCCAGCATCATTTATTTGTATAGTTGCACCAAATAAACAAAGTTAGTCCTAAAGAACAAAACATGTCCCACAAAACCTTTTTCTACTTTGTCAAACATCTTCTCTGCATCCAGTGAGGCAGAGATAAATATGAAAAAATTAATCAATAATAAAAACATCATTATTTATATAACAAATTAATATATTTCTATGAAACTTTATACACAGTTAGGCATATATACAGGTTGTCCATAAAGTCCATGCACATTTTATAAAATTTAAAACTTTATTTGTAATTGTGATAGAAATAATTCGTAAAAAGGATTAGAAAGAAGTAAATCTATATTTTTTAAGGTTTTATTGAAATTTTATTTAAGTTTCCACATGTCCTCCATCATTAACAAGACAAAGTGTAATACGATTTTGCAGTTCATGGAAAACATTTGCCAACTTATTTACAGTAATGCCTGAAATTAGATTAGTTATTTTAGCTTTCCAATCTTCTAATGAACTAGGTTTCGTTGCATACACAATTGTTTTCACATATCCCCATAAAAAAAAATCTAATGGAGTCAAATCTGGCAAATGTGGAGGCCAATAAAATGGTCCACCCCTTCCGATCCATCTGTTTACTTATCTAAAAATTGTTGCAAATTTTGTGGTAAAGAATTGTTCAATAACTATGCTTAAAACTTGGTACATTAAACTTTGTAACATTTTTTTACAGATTATTTCTATCACAAAAACAAATAAAGTTATAAATTTTTTAAAGTGCACACGGACTTTGCAGACACCCTATATAAGGTACAAATATTGCTTGATAAAGCTATTATTGATGGCAACCATTTTTTCTGGACATGACTAGAAGATGAAGCAGGCCCTGGCAATGGTTTCCTGGTCCATATTGGCCACGGCATCTCTGATGGCTGCTCTGGGAGCCTCCTTAGTTTTGTCGGGTATGCTGTGCCCTTCCCTCTCCCAAAAACTCCATACAAAATAGTCAAGATGATAGCAGTCTCGCAATGGAGTGGGAGGAGGTATAAGTCAGGTAATGAGTAGTATAATAAATAACTAGCACCTTTTGAACTCATAAAGTTTATAATTCATGTCCACCTTGACAATATGTCTGACTGTTCACCTGCTGGTGCCTATTTCCTTCAAGATTGTCCTCTTCTTGCTATTACTGATCTACTAGTCCTACTATGAGGTGATGTCATGCTGCTGTTGCCACATAAGAATTCTAGATTTATATGTGCTGCATTGTTTATATATATATATATATATATATATATATATATATATATAGTACTGTGCAAATATATTAGGACAAGAGCTATTTTATCTTTTACGAGGCATCAAAATAAAGTTTAAAATCACCCCTGTCCTAACACTTTTGCACACTACCAGTAGTGTGCAAAAGTATTAGGACAGGGGTAATTTTCCTAAAAGCCTCACTGAAATTCAAATACAGGGTGAAAAGCCAAATTGCTAATAAATATTGATTATTTAAAATTAGGTGTAAAAGAAATGTATTAAAAAGAAGTTATATTTAATTTTTCCTATTTTCTATTAAACAAGTTTTTTTGAAACTACTCATTATTCTATTATCCTTGGATATGACTGACTTTTTTCTTATACCCACTCTCAAATTGATAAATCTAATGTTTTGCAAGACACACTTTGAGGACAAATACAAGTTGCTTGGCAGGAGATACCATCAAATACACTGAAGAAGCTTGTGATATCAATGACTGACAGAATGAAGGCTGTGATCAAAGCAAAAGGCTATTATACGGAATATTTAATTTATTTTGTAACAAGTATTTTTTTCTTGTTGAAGCATTTGTTGAGTAAATCAAATAAAATTACTTTGATTAAATTGTTTATTTTCTGTCAATATGCCTCATAAAAGATAAAACAGTTCCTGTCCTAATACTTTTGCATAGTACTATATATATATATATATATATATAGAGAGAGAGAGAGAGAGAGAGAAAGAGAGTTGGTATGAATGGGATAAAATTCTGATATCCAAAAAAAACCCCACTATTTTTAAAAGAGTGGTCAATACAGAGTAGAGCAAATAGTATTTATTTAAACTTTATAACATAAGCATGTTATCACATTACTACAAAGTAGCTATTCTGTTTCAGTATATATATATATTGCCCTGTGGTTCAGGGGTAGAGTCACCGACTGACGCCAATTCGGTCGGGTTTCGAGCCTGGGTTAGGGAGCAATTGGAGTCTAACTGTACTGATGAGCTGTGATACAGCGAAACAGGTCTGTCTGCGAATGACAATATATATATATATATATATATATATATATAGCAAGAAACCCAGCTCCAATGGGTGAAGGTATCATAATGGTGACCTCATGAAATGCCAAAGTTGACATGAACTACACACACACACATATATATATATATATATATATATATATGTGTGTGTGTGTGTAGTTTTAGTGCAAAGAATTCGTTACTTTAACTGAGCAGGTTCATGTTAAAGTAACGAATTCTTTGCACTAAAACTACACACATATATATATATATATATATATATATATATATATATATATATATATATATGTGTGTGTGTGTAGTTCATGTCAACTTTGGCATTTCATGAGGTCACCATTATGATACCTTCACCCATTGGAGCTGGGTTTCTTGCTATATATATATATATATATATATATATATATATATATATATTTTTTTTTTTTTTTTTTAATCGTATGAACCCGAGCAAGGCGGTAACACCAGTGATGTGCAGGGGGCTACGTAATAGTGAAAAGATTGGAAAAGAGAAAGCCAGAAACCACATCCTAAACAGGGAACAAGGGATGAGCCTCTTAACCTGTTCAATAGACATGGCTGGAGTGTGAAACGGGCAATAGATAGATCTATCTACTCCAATTGAAAACAAAAAAAAAAAACAAAGTGAGAAGATTGGAAAGGAGAGAAGCCAGAAACCACATCCTAAACAGGGAACAAGGGATGAGCCTCTTAACCTGTTCAATAGACATGGCTGGAGTGTGAAACGGGCAATAGATAGATCCATCTACTCCAATTGAAAACAAAAAAAAAAAACAAAGTGAGAAGATTGGAAAGGAGAGAAGCCAGAAACCACATCCTAAACAGGGAACAAGGGATGAGCCTCTTAACCTGTTCAATAGACATGGCTGGAGTGTGAAACGGGCAATAGATAGATCTATCTACTCCAATTGAAAACAAAAAAAAAAAACAAAGTGAGAAGATTGGAAAGCAGAAAAGCCGGAAACCACATCCTAAACAGGGAACAAGGAATGAGCCTCTACACCTGTTCAATAGACGTGGCTGGAGTGTGAACCGGGCGATAGAAACTATCCAGCTATTATTGTTATCATTGTAGATACAAGTATTCTGGCAATTTCTGAATGCTTGTCTTGTTTTATAGCCAGCAATAAGTTTTGTGAGTTGTGATCTTCAAAGCAGACATCTACTTGACCAAAAGGGAATAAAATATGTTTCTTTACAATAATTTTTACCCTTTACAAGACCCAAGAACCACTTGAGGCAGAGATTTACATCATAAAAAGCACAGTTTATGGGGATATCTAGGGGAGGTAATGGTTAACCATCGACTTGAACAGGTGAAAACTTTGGTAATCAGGAAGTAATATTTTGAACTGGGAGCCAAATGCATTGAACTTGTTCAAAGACCTGAAGTGTATTTCACCACTCGATACTGGCTTAAACTTATTTTTGTAAAATATAACGAGCTTTGCAACCGGGAACCACCATCCAACATACATAAAGAGGAATCATTCTTGTACCTTTCATATTCCATTAGTAAGGAGGAAGTTTCACTCTGAATGCTTCTTCCCCAAAATTCCTGCTTTGTGGAATATATGGATGCTTCCCAATCAGTACAATCTTAATCTTTTCAAATCTAAGGTCAACCATTATCTTTTCTGCATAATCCCATGAACTTCACTTTTCTTATGCTCATACAGCGCTACATAGTACCCCTCTACCTTGAGTTGCTCTTGAGCCTTGGCACAACATAGAGAAACTGGTCAAAACTTTCATTCTGTCACCAATTAATAGGAACAGGGTGGGAAGGAGACGAACTGTAATTATTTTTTCTCTTATTTTTTGTATATAAATATTATCTTCAGTTTATGCAGGCATCATTCATTTTATTTCTAAAATTGGTGTTGTTTTTATTTCCACAACTGTACGCCCGTATCCAACTTGGTTTAGCTTGGCTGAGATACCCCAGTGATAATTCAGCTTAACTCTCTTAAGATCAAAATCACAACGTGGGTGAGAAAGATTACAGTTGAAGAGGTCAACCCAATGACCACCATCAACAACCGACGAGTTTGAGCTGACGGCTTGTTCTCAGATCAGGATTGATCCTGACACAAGGAGCAACAGGCCACGAAGGCTCCGAGATGACTGCATCACATTATAACCACATGAACTTCTTGCTCTTTCTTATGTTCATACAGCATCAAATGGTGACCCACTACCTTGAGTGGCTCTTAGATTTTGTGTTAGTATAAAAAAAGGAATAGTAATCTACTATTTTTCTTGATTCATTTATGTAATCTGTTAAATTCCTGGGTTTAATTCCAGATTCTCAACTCATAAAAGTCTTCCATGTTTGTTTGATAATTATGAAAAGATCACGCCATAATAAAAATCCTAAGTTCAGCAATGTTCAGCCTGATCACTACCTAAATGGGTGACCAATTTGGAATACCAGGTGCTGTAAACTTTGATGTGGAGATGATGCAATAGATAACAGCTCAAAATTGAAATCAGGAAACTGAGTTCTAATTCCAGTTTTTTATGTTCATTTATGCATAAATACTTTTTGGAAATGTATGAATCTACTTTTTCTTTCTTCCTCCAGATATGGGTTAATAAGTAGAACTTGTAAATCAATAATATTTCAAAAAAATTCTTAAAATCTAAAATTATTTTCTGGCTTCAAAAGCTGTTAAAAAACAAACCAGTCGAATTCTCTACCTTGAGTGACTCTTGAGCCTTGTACTTTATGAACATTAGTATAAAAAATTAATTTTCATTTGAAATGAAGCCCAGAAATAGGTAATTATCAGTTGTTAATTATGATGCTTTAAAATTCAAGGTAAGGCATTGTCATCATCTTGCGGCCATTGGCCAAGATAGAACTCACTACACCCCTCCAGTATTCCCTGTGCATTTGGAACCCTGGCGCAGTTTTGCAGCAAAATTCATAATCTTGTCAAATAGCTGAATACTTGATGCTTTGCCAGGGCTACCAAGGGCGTTTTTATTGTGACACCAACACTATATGGGTTGCCTCCAGGCCCCATCCTGTTATTTAACCCATAACTGGAGGGAAGTGACGGATTAATACCTTTCCCAAGGGTACCAGTGCTGAAGTGAATGCAGGGTACTCAACTGGAATTTGAACTCGGCTCACCGATTTCTCTTCCCAAGCTGATATCCACTGCACCAAAATGCACATCCATCACTGAACATACAGTAAGGCATAGCAAGAATACTAATATGGGTATACATTTAGAAGAGCATGGATCATTGAAAGGTATGACATTTAGAGCATTAGACAAGCTTGTAAAACAAAGAGGTTCCCAAAGATTGAAAATCAGCAATATCTAAACTTATTTATAAATGAAACTTTGTCTGTGTGTGTGTGTGTGTGTGTGTCTGTTACCTATAGACACCAAAATGGCTGAATTGGTTTTCTTGAAAATTTACACAGTTGTACTATAAGCGTCTGCGAGTGTTCTTAGCTAGGTTTTGTGTCGAGGTACCTCCAATGAATATCAAAAATCGATAAAATCGGATTATAGAAGGAGTGGTCTGATTTTAATCAAATTTGATACACTCATAGACAAAGACATAAGAAATGATATTCAGAAGTTTTAAGGTTGCAGTTCTTACAATAGTGCAGAAACTTGATAATATATATATATATATATATATATATATATATATATAAAAGGTAAGATATTTGCGTGTGTGTGTCTGTTTATCTGCCTGTATGTCTGAATTTTTTCAGCCCTTTTAATTTATTTTTTGCTTTGAGTTTGGCTTTAAGTAGGTATAATTGTAGTTCTTAGTCTCAGCCATGATGCCATTTACTCAGAGGACTTATTTAGCCTTCAAAATTCAGTTTACAACGAAAAAAAAATTACTTGATATTGATACCAGGAAACCAAAATTTGACTTACATCCATTCATTTTACTTTCAGTCTACAGTTTCGCTTTAACTAGAAACAACTATTGCTTTTTAGTCTTTCATGCCAGTGTCCAAAGAGTCTGAGCTTCAGGACCATGGATAAGTTTTAAAGCTTTCATTACACCCGAGCAACGCCGGGCTATACTGCTAATCAGCAATATTTCTAATAAGCAAAATGAAAAGAACAATTTAAAAGTCATTGACGTGAAAAAAAAAAACATTAAACTTAATTAACACGTAACATTGGCCAGCAAAATATCTCATGATATGATATGACATTGCTCTAATATGTCAAAGTAAAAAGAAAACTTGATCATTTTAAAACACATCAGTGAACACTGTAATGTTAAGCAATGCAGAAAAACCGAGTTCAAATTACAGCATTGTTTACTCTGTTAAAATATCCTTGAGAAAGACATGAATCCATTTTTTCGCTTACCAGCTAGGGGTTAAATAACAGGGTAAATTGAGCTCTCTAGCCTTATGTGGAAGTCATTTAAAAAGAGACAACTTCGAATTTCAAATGTGGTGTAGAGAATGTGAAAACACACTACTATAAAAATCATGGCAATTAATAAATATTAAAGGGGGAAATTATAAAAACCATGGCAGTTAATAGATATTAAAGGGGGAAATTATAGAAACCATGGCAATTAATAGATATTAAAGGGGGAGATTATAGAAACCATGGCAATTAATAGATATTAAAGGGGGAGATTATAGAAACCATGGCAATTAATAAATATTAAAGGGGGAAATTATAGAAACCATGGCAATTAATAAATATTAAAGGGGGAGATTATAGAAACCATGGCAATTAATAGATATTAAAGGGGGAGATTATAGAAACCATGGCAATTAATAGATATTAAATGGGGAGATTATAGAAACCATGGCAATTAATAGATATTAAAGGGGGAAATTATAGAAACCATGGCAATTAATAGATATTAAAGGGAGAAATTATAGAAACCATGGCAATTAATAGATATTAAAGGGGGAGATTATAGAAACCATGGCAATTAATAGATATTAAAGGGGGAAATTATAGAAACCATGGCAATTAATAGATATTAAAGGGGGAGATTATAGAAACCATGGCAATTAATAGATATTAAAGGGGGAAATTATAGAAACCATGGCAATTAATAGATATTAAAGGGGGAGATTATAGAAACCATGGCAATTAATAGATATTAAAGGGGGAGATTATAGAAACCATGGCAATTAATAAATATTAAAGGGGGAAATTATAGAAACCATGGCAATTAATAGATATTAAAGGGGGAGATTATAGAAACCATGGCAATTAATAGATATTAAAGGGGGAGATTATAGAAACCATGGCAATTAATAGATATTAAATGGGGAGATTATAGAAACCATGGCAATTAATAGATATTAAAGGGGGAAATTATAGAAACCATGGCAATTAATAGATATTAAAGGGAGAAATTATAGAAACCATGGCAATTAATAGATATTAAAGGGGGAGATTATAGAAACCATGGCAATTAATAGATATTAAAGGGGGAAATTATAGAAACCATGGGGGCAATTAATAGGATAATTAAAGGGGGAAAGGGGGAAATTATAGAAACCATGGCAATTAATAGATATTAAAGGGGGAGATTATAGAAACCATGGCAATTAATAGATATTAAAGGGGGAGATTATAGAAACCATGGCAATTAATAGATATTAAAGGGGGAGATTATAGAAACCATGGCAATTAATAGATATTAAAGGGGGAAATTATAGAAACCATGGCAATGAATTAATTAAAGGGGGAAATATTAAAGGGGGAGATTATAGAAACCATGGCAATTAATAGATATTAAAGGGGGAGATTATAGAAACCATGGCAATTAATAGATATTAAAGGGGGAAATTATAGAAACCATGGCTCTTTCAAGATATTTAAAACATAAATTAAATAAATCCTGGCACTTCATAGATATTAAAGGGGGAAATAATACGAACCATAGCACTCTATAGATATTAAAGGAGAAAATTATGGAAATCATGGTACTTCACAGGTATTAATGGGAGAAAACTATGGAGAGACATGACTGACTACTTTCTTAAAAAATATAGTTTTTAAAAGAAATGCTAAAAAATACAACTTTATTAACATTATTTTGCAAAAATTTTCATTAAACAGAAAAGAAATATTTTTTTGCATGATTCAGATCTTAAAACAGTTAAAACATTTTTTCTTCTGTGTTGCATTTCCATTTAGTACATGGGTTATCATGACTCTCCCCAACTTCCTATCTATTGTAGCTCTTAGCAATACTTGTTTTTATTATCTCTACTGCTCTCTGTTCTGCCATCTTTCTCTGCTTCTAAATGAAAATAAAATGGTTCTTTTGTTATTATTATTTGCAAAATTTTACAAGGCAAGGAAGCAAAGATGAACTCATCCAAATCATCCTAAATTTTCTTCATTTTTTTACTGATGAAACTGCAATATTGGTAATTATTAAATATTTATAAATTCATTTGAAGCACGTGTTATTGTGCAGTATTAACAAAAGAACCATTCTATTTTCATTTACAATTATTCACCTGGCAATAAATACTAAAAAATAGTATGAAATACATCATTTTTTTAAAACACTGGGGTGGCCTCATAATTATGCCCAGTAGTGTGTGTGTATATATATATATATATATATATATATATATATATATATAATCTGCAGGGTGCGATGGGTAAATTATCGCTATTTACCTTGTAAAGTTTTGCTAAATAATAATAACAAAAGAACCATTCTATTTTCATTTACAATTATTCGTTTGGCAATAAATACTAAAAAATAGTATGAAATACATCATTTTTTTAAAACACTGGGGTGGCCTAATAATTATGGCCGGTAGTGTATATATATAGAGAGATGTAATGTTTATATCTGAATTTCGACAGGGATTTGAAAGCAAAGGCTTTATACCCATAGGCACTCCTTCATGAACCCTAGTTTAAGATACAAAACAGTCCTTTCTAGAAAATACTGGGAATTAAAAGAAAGCTCTTGTGTTGCAGTAATCTATGTTTTTATCATAAACACTTAAAATATAATATATATATATATATATATATATATATATATATATATATACTAGCAGTATAGCCGGGTGTTGCTCGGGTGTAATGAAAGCTTTAAAACTAATCCATGGTCCTGGAGCTCAGACTCTTTAAATGTTGGCATGAAAGACTAAAAAGCAATAGTTGTTTCCAGTTAAAGCGAAATCAAAGACTGAAAGAAAAATAAATGAATGTAAGTCAAATTTTGGTTTCCTGGTATCGATATCAAATAAGTTTTTTTCGTCGTACACTGAATTTTGATGGTTAAATAAGTCCTCTGAGTAAATGGTATCATGGCTGAGACTAAGAACTACAATAATACCTACTTAGAGCCAAACCTGAAGCAAAAACTAAAATAAAAGAGCTGAAAAAATACAGACATACTGGCAGATAAACAGACACACACAAACATCTTGCCTTTTATATATATATATTATCAATTTTCTGCACTATTGTAAGAACTGCAACCTTGAAACTTCCCTGATGATGGTTTGCCTGAAATAAGCCTATACTTCCGATTCACCATGAAATAACGTATCTGCCTTAATTTTTCTTATACTCTATATGTATTTATATGTATATATATTTAGAGCTCTCTTAGAGAGTTATCCTACCACTGTATGTACAGGATACTCCTTTGGATTCTTCTATACCCATACTGCATGCTGATATATATATATATATATATATATATGAAGATGAACAAAATGGTCTTTAAACAATTGACAATTTGAAATTATTTGTTTGAACATTATTTTTGATCAATACTTGTATTTAAGTAGATATTCTGTTTATCATCAAACAGTATTATATATTTGTTTCTAACAGCCTGATTATTTACGATAAATTTTAGTTACAAAAATTTATTGTAAATAACCAGGCCAGTAGAAACTTCTTTCAACCATGCACTGAAAAATAAATCATACAAGTAATTTTTTTATAGAGAATCATTAAGAAAATCAGATTTGTCATTTTTTTATCGTATATCAGATGGAGGTTGTAGTCAAACAGAAGAAAGAAACTACGAATTTAGGTACCTCCACTCAATTGCCACCCCAAAACAGCATAGCATGATGTTAAAAGAGCTCAAACTTAATAAAAACAAAGTTTTATCATCAAAATGTTTATGCTATTATTAAGAGGTAAGATCAAATTTTTTTATCATTATTTTTTTTTTAATTTTAAAATCCTTTCTAACATGTTCAAAATTTTAATTAAAATTTCATTTTTTTGTTTTCTGTCAGAGATTCATGCTAAGTTTACATAAGTTGACTGTTAAGAAAATGGAGTCGGTCGAGTAAAATGATTTTTGGAGCGACCGCCAGTCAAGTGATTTCTTTTTCAAATATCAAAGGCTGCATATATATATATATATATATATATATATATATATATATATATATATATATATGAGAGAGGTAAAAGTCACACACCATAGAGGTTACATAATCAATCATGTTTGAAATGTCTAATTTGTTTTGCTAGGTTCTTTTGAATGACCACCTCATATACTTGGATTATTTACTGTTGAGCTAATATGAAATCAGTAATCAGTTATTTATCAGACACACCTAAAAAATATTGAGGAAATTAAAGAAAGAACAAAATATGAATGCAGTAAAATGATAAAGGAAACTCTCCGACATGTTAATGAATCATACAGGCACAGAATTGAAATCTGTTTTGAAAAAGAAGAAAGATTTTTGAACGATACATATAACAATAATTTTTTTATATGTAGTTATACTTTTAAGAAATTATCCCTTTAGTGCATAGCTTTTTCCTGAGTGTATATATATATATATATATATATATATTGTAATATTATATTTTAAGTGTTTATAATCTAAATCTAATCTAAATCTAAACTTATTTATAAATGGAACTTTGTCTGTGTGTGTGTGTGTGTGTGTGTCTGTGTGTGTGTGTGTGTGTGTGTGTGTGTGTCTGTGTGTGTGTGTCTGTGTGTGTGTGTGTGTGTGTGTCTGTGTGTGTGTGTCTGTGTGTGTGTGTGTGTGTGTGTGTGTGTGTGTGTGTGTGTGTGTGTGTGTGTGTGTGTGTGTGTGTGTGTGTGTGTTACCTATAGACTTCGAAACGGCTGAACCGATTTCTTGAAAATTTACACAGTTGTACTACAAGTGTCCACGAGTGTTCTTAGCTAGGTTTTGTGTCGAGGTACCCCCGATAAATATCGAAAATTGATAATCGAAAAAATCAAGTTATAGAAGGAGTGGTCTGATTTTAATCAAATTTGATACATTCATAGACAAAGACATAAGAAACAATAAGAAATAATGTGTCTGTCTTAATTTTTCTTATATATATATATATATGCAGATTTCATTAAAAATGACAAACAAGGTATTATGGTTCAGTTTTTATGTAATGTTTACATTTAATCTTATGATTTTTTTCTTTTCAGGACATAAATTATATAAAAATTATCCAAATGTTTCATTTTTCCGAGTGATCTAGCAATACTTTTAGCCATTTTCGAGGATACATTTTATTTTACGTGGGACTGAATACGTGTAATGTGTGTGTAGAGTCATGTTTGTTTTATATTCTGAAAAGAAGAAGTATATTATTGCCGTGTTCATAATATAAAACAAACATACGAGTTCGGAATATAAAACAAACACGTGATTCTACACACACACACACACACACACACACACACACACACACACACACACACACATACATTACACGTATTCAGTTATAAATAACATAAAATACATCCTTGATAATGGCTAAAGTTACAGGTGAAAGCGCTTGAAAAAACAAACCATTTGGACAATTTTTATATAATTTATGTCATGAAAAGAAAAAAAATCATAAGATTACATGAAACATTAAAAAACTTATGTTCAAACAAATCATTTCAAATTGTCAGTTGTTTATAACCAAGTTTCATTGATCTTTGTTAATTTCTGTAACATATATATATATATATAATAACAATAATAATAATAATAACAATAATAATGATAATGATAATATTAATAATTGCTATAATATATTTCAGTCCATCTGGAAAAACCCACCAAGAATAAACGCGGAGAGAAAAAAAGGGAAAATAAAAAAAAGAAACCAACTAAGTACTTGAACATACGTCAAAATACTCATAGGAAAGAAAAAACCCCGAGACGAGAACCCTAACACTAAAGCGCTCAATACAATAGTAGAGCAACAAATAAGAATAAATCTAACTAAGAGCCAACAGACCTACCTAGGTTTCACCTAACGGCTCGTCAGGGCAAGACTTGCCCTGACGAGCCGTTAGGTGAAACCTAGGTAGGTCTGTTCGCTCTTAGTTAGATTTATTCTTATATATATATATATATATATATATATATATATATATAGTCATCTGCAGACAGATCTGTTTCGCTGTATCAAAGCTCATCAGTACGGTTAGACATCCAATTGCTTTTACCCAGGATTGAAACCCGATCGAATTGGCGTCAGTCAGCGATTCTACTTCTGAGCTATGGGTGCTCAGTAGGAGGCAGACTTTTAGTGTGTGATGTATCACGCACAAGTAGCTAGAGTGCTCTAATTCATTACTGAATGAGCGATGTGTAGATGCTAGAGTAGCTACTGTGTTTCAAAGTCTACCATTCCTCCAGAGTGCTCAATCAAGGTGTGAGAAAAAAACGTATGCATTTATAATAAATATATAAATACATACGTTTTTTTTAATAATGTATTATATATTTACATAGCTGATAGTGCTCGGAAAAACAAAACATTTGGACAACTTTTATATAATTAATTTTCTGAAAAGAACAATTCATATGATGACATGAAAAATTACATAAAAGACTTAAGCATAAAACCTTATCTCATTTTTAATGAAACCTGTATAAAAGAGAGATTACTACACAAGATGCAAATCTAAACTTATTTATAAATGGAACTTTGTCTCTATGTATGTGTGTGTGTGTGTGTGTCCGTTACCTATAGACTTCGAAACGGCTGAACTGATTTTCCTGAAAATTTATACAGTTGTACTATAAGCGTCTGCGAATGTTCTTAGCTAGGTTTTGTGTCGAGGTACCACCGATAAATATTGAAAACTGATAATCGAAAAATCGGGTTATAGAAGGACTGGTCCGATTTTAATCAAATTTGATACACTCATAGACAAAGACATAAGAAACGATATTCAGAAGTTTCAATGTTACAGTTCTTACAATAGTGCAGAAAATCAATAATATATATATATATATATATATATAAAAGGCAAGATGTTTGTGTATGTCTGTTTATCTGCCAATATGTCTGTATTTTTTCAGCCCTTTTATTTTAGTTTTTGCTTCGGGTTTGGCTCTAAGTAGGTATTATTGTAGTTCTTAGTCTCGGTCATGATACCATTTCAGAGGACTTATTTAGCCTTCAAAATTCAGTTTACAACGAAAAAAAAATTACTTGATATCGATACCAGGAAACCAAAATTTGACTTACATCTATTCATTTTACTTTCAGTCTACAGTTTCACTTTAACTAGAAACAACTATTGCTTTTTAGTCTTTCATGCCAACATTCAAAGAGTCTGAGCTTCAGGACCATGGATAAGTTTTAAAGCTTTCATTACACCCAAGCAACGCCGGGCTATACTGCTAGTATATATATATATATATATATATACTTGCATCATCTTTTTCTTTCTTCTATCTGCTATGTCTCTTCGGGACATTGGCAGTCATGGCTCTCCTCAATTTCCTAACCTTTGTAGCTGTTAATATATTTTGTCTTTTTGTTATCTCTCGTAAACATTGTTGTTGAAGGTTGCTAGAAAAGTTATGCATTGTTTGCATCTGTCCCTCTTGCCTTCAGTATGTTCTGTGAGTATCAAAATTTCCAAGCCCCCTTTCCTCATTATTTGTCCTAGAAATTTCAACTGTCTCTTTCTGATGCTACAAATAAATGTCTTTTTTGTTAACATTTTTTCTAAAACATTGTTGCTGCCCAAATGTTCAGTCCATGTTATTCTCAGCATCCTTCTGTAGAACTACATTTCTGTTGCCTCATGTCTCTGCTTAACCCTTTGTTGCCTATTTCACAGCCAAATAGGAGGACCAATATTATGTAACAGTGCAATTCTCTTTTCTTTATCAGATATGAAATTTATTCATTCTGTTGATTAATGCTACAAGAGCGTGAAGTCTACTTCAATATAACACAAGGTTTACTTCCTGTCATGACTTTAGTGTGAGGTCTACCAAAGTATCAAAGTATACATATTTATATAAACACTTCGTATATCTTCTAGGAATGGCACAAATAGATCATTGGAATTTTTTCTTGTGATCTTCCAGCTAAAAGGATGAAATGTGATTGGAACAGTTGACTACCAACACGTCTTATTTTCTTGAGACTCATCATTTTAGCATCCAACCACGATCAATTGCCTGAGTTTGTGCTCCTGTTGCTGGATCCACATAATGGTTAGGGCCGGGACACGGTAGACCTACAAGTTGCACCTGGGTAGACAATATATTGAGGCGGACTTCATGCTATATAATAGCACCCTTTTTGATTTTTGTTCTGTTTTGGTACCTGTTGTCGTAAATGAATTAAAAATTGAATCATTTGAATTTGATTATATAAACTTAATTTCTTTTTAGTCTGAGGTAGTGATTAACAAGCCCATCTCTGGGCCATTGTTATTATTGAATAAATGATTAATGAGTTCAAACCTCACTGGGTGGCCGATACTTGTGGTCTTATTACAAATCTAAGTTAAGCTAAGCTTGGTGAAAAAACATTTTTTTCCCTTCTTTTAAGCAGACACCAGATTAACTTTTTTTTGTTTTTGTTTTTTTGTTTTTCTTTTTTTGTGTTTCAATCAATGCGGTCGCGTGAAGGTTGGAGATTTTTCCAGGAAAATGCAAAGAAAACCACTTCTCTACGGGATTTACAAAAATATGTGTTAACCAAAAAAAAAAAAAAAAAACTTCAACGATTTTCTTTTCAGTCCGAAAATTAAAAAAAGATAAAAAAAATTAAAAAAAAACTTTTTCTTTTACGTTATTTCTGAACTATGTTTGTTTTTTACTTTTTTTTTTTTTTTTAGCTTTCTCACGCATTTTAATTTTTTTTTTTTCCTACCATATAAAATCTGCATATTTTCTTTTTTTAGCTAAAAATAAAAAAATCGTATTCCTGGTCCCTGTTTCTTTTCTAACTTAAAAAGAGGTCGGGGAAATCCTCAACATCTGCTGTTTTATTAGTATTTTTTTCTTCTTTGGGTCTTCTGTGTACTGTAGTGTAGTCATATATATGCTTCTTGCTTGAGATTTACAGTTACACTTCCTCAGTTCTAGTTGTTTATCTCTTCTTTCTTCCTTCCTGCAACAGTTAATGAGCTCCACACACACGCACGCAGAGTTTACCTTCTCAACTCACTCTGGATTGGACTAGAGAGATTTAGTATTTTTATGACTTTTTAAATTTTTGTTAAGGTTCCTTACAACGCACCTAGCAGATATGAAAATGATTCCCGTGACTTAAGATCCCAAACGACACTTTGTTGGATAGCTTAAGAAACAACGGGTGACTGTCGGTCCGTGTCATCAAATGTCTGTCTGCTGTATTTACCGACTGTGTGGGATGATACACTACTAACAACACATAGGAATTTATTTAAACGTTAGCTTGATTCTTGCAGCATAAGAAACAGTTATGGTTGTCTTTTTACTTTTAAAGTCTTCAAATTCACACCAAGAATACGACTGTTTTTTGTGTTATTAATTAATTTCTTTTTAATGGAGAAAAATATTTACTAAAAAAAAATAGTACCAATCATGCATTTTTTTATTCACTTAGTCCAATTAATTTGTTAAATAATTATTTATGAAAGCAGTTTAATTTTGTATTCCTAGATTAAAAAGAAGAAAGAGAAAAAGGTTTCGTTATCTCTCTCTTCTTATGTTTACAAGAGTTCGTAATTTGCCATCACCCCGTCTAAGTAAAGAGAAAAGCAAAAGACACTCTCTACCACGTGCACCTGTCTCTTCGTTGGTTTGTCCGGATTTTCTTCATGTGGGACCTGGTTGCTCGTAAGAACAATACGCAAAAAACAATGCACGGATTTCTTTTTTCGTTTGACAAGAACCGGTAACAAAGTATTGAAAAACAAAAAAACAGAAAAAAAAAAAATGAAATAATCTTCTGTCCTGATAAAACGTTTATTTAAAAAAAAAAGCCTATTCCGTGCCTTAAGTCTTTATATTCAAGTCACGCTTTTTTTTTTTAATCTGTTCAGTTGGCCTTTTATTTTTTCCTGTTTGCTGAAAAGATCTTTTGGCAAAAAATAGACATGCCCACATTTCACGTCGTCTTCCACGCTTTTATTTAGTACTTGTGAACGATTGTATAGCTCAAACGGTTTCTAGAGATTTTTTAGACCGTCTCTTGGAGCTGAAATTGAATCACACCCTGAAGGAAAATTTTCCATCCTATCTACTCAACTACTTTCTTAGTCTTAACTTATTTATATTCTCTCTCATTTTTTTTTCTTTTTTTCAAGTGTCCCCACTGGACTTTAGACAAAAAACAAACTATTACTAGGTGTGTACGTTGACACTTAACTCCTCTTTTTGAATAACATCACGACTGGGTTAAAAAAAAAAATCTTCCAAATGCTGGAGGTTTATTTTCTATACAGATGACCAAGCTTAATTAAAAAACGGATAAAAGGAATAAGAAATAAAACTGGACATTGGATAAAAACACCATGGCATCTTCTAGAGTAGCCAGACTCCGTAAACATGGGTCAAATATGAAGGATGCTCCTCCACCAGATAATGAGGAAAAAAACGGAAACAAATTGGAAAAATATGATTTTCTTACAACAATCGGTAAGTGTAAAAAAAAAAAAAAATTGTCTGATGTATTTTTGTTAAATATCAGTGTTTAGACTTTATTTTATTAATATTTTTTTGTATAATTTCTTAAGAGAAATTTCGGACATTTACCATTTTTTTCTTTTTTAAATGAAAATATTTTGAAATTGAAGTGCATGCAAACATTTTTTTCAACAGTTTTTTTTTCATTTTGCCCTTATATATTAAATTTAAAACCCTAGTTTACAATTTACATACTTTAGCTTTTTACACTTTCATAGTCATGGCTTAAAAAATTGTGGACTGTCTTTTTATACCTGGTTTTGAAATATAAATTAATTTAAAAATTAAATTAATTTAAAACGCGAAGTCTGAACAGTGTGGAAGAAAAGTTTGTTTATTTTCAGTTGATCGTATTGTCATGAAGGTTTTGTTTTTTTGTTCAAAAAAACTGTTTATCGATTTAGGGGTAGCTTATAATTATGATGCTAAAAAGACCAATTTAAAATCTGATTGTGGTGATGTATGAAAACCGGTTAAATTAGGGGCGGAGTAGTGATAATTTTTTTTGGTGATTCGATATTTGCAAAAGATAAAATCAAAGCGATGTAACTGCTGACCCGTTTTTTATTTTTCCGTGGGTAATCAGCAGTTGGGAGCAAAAATGTATGTTTGTTTCTTACCTGAGTCAACAGGAGAGACAGACTTTGTTTTTGCACTGTGAGTATTAGTGTTTGTTTGACACAGTGCGAACTTAAACTTTTTCTTTCGTACACCTAGGTGATTTGGTTAAAAAAAAAAATGATCAAAACTAAATTTAAATATATAAATTATTTTTTATAATGTTGATGCTTTGGGTCGTTGATTAAAAAAAAACAAAATATCCTTTCTTTATTTTAAAAAAGAAAACATTTAAATTTTTAAATCCATTTTTATTTTTACTGAGGTTAACTGCTGGCTCCCTTAAAATTTTCAGAAACTAAAGAAAAATTGTAGAATTCGTTTGGTCGCCGAATGAGGAAAATTGTTACGGGACATTGAGAAAAGAAAGCACATTATCGTTTCTTATGGTTTTTTAATCTCTCTCTATTTATCTCCGGTCCTGGGTATAACGGTAAACTGCATCCGGCAGCTAGGCCTCTGATTGGGAGGTTGTGAGTTAGCATGAAACCACCTCTTAATTGCTGTTGGTCCCAAATCCACTCTGACTCGGAGTAGTAGCACCTGTCACAGCTATGGGCAAAAAAAAATCATTTAACCTACAAACTGGGATCAAAACACTATGACAGTATAAAAATAGACTTTTTTTTTTTTTATATATATAATTAGTTTTATATAGAAAAATGTACATTTTCTTTTTTAAAGGGAAAAAAATATTGCTGTAATACATTTTTGAAGGGAAAAATATTTGAAATACAAAAAAATAAGTCCATTAAACAGAAACTCCAAAGACATTTTCAGTTTTTTATATACTTATACTATAACTGATTATAATTTTCATCAAAACTTGACTAAAAATAAAATCGGTGTTGTCACTATAACCGAACATGAAAAAATACCTTAAAACCCCACCTTTGATATGCCCTTAAACAAAAAATTCACTCAATCTTTTTTTTGTATAATAGACGATCTCCTTTAACCAAACCTGAAGAAGAAAGTGTTAGTCAGTTAAAAAAAAGTGCTATAGGTGAAACACGCTTGGGCGATCATGTCTCTCTTTCGAGACAAGACTGACTGGGCAGGAGATTGCCATTGCTTTCTGCGGTAGACAGGATGCCAGCCAAGGCTACAGAACCCAATCTGTCCTGTTAACCTATAACTAGAAGGAAGAGACGGATTAACCTTTCCGAAGGGTTAATTTTTAAATTACCCTGTATCACGATCTCTCTTATCACATCTCTCTCTCTCTCTCTGTTTATATAATCTCTCTCTTTATCTCTCTCTCTGTTTATATAATCTCTCTCTCTCTCTGTTTATATAATCTCTCTCTCTCTGTGTTTATATTATCTCTCTCTCTCTCTGTGTTTCTCTCTCTCTCTATGTTCTCTCTCTCTCTCTCTGTGTCTCTCTCTCTCTCTCTCTGTGTTCTCTCTCTCTCTCTCTGTTATCTCTCTCTGTGTTATCTCTCTCTGTGTTATCTCTCTCTGTGTTATCTCTCTCTCTGTGTTATCTTTCTCTCTGTGTATCTCTCTCTCTGTGTTGATTCTCTCTCTTTCTATGTGTTATCTCTCTCTCTGTGTTATCTCTCTTTCTCTGTGTTATCTCTCTCTGTGTTATCTCTCTCTCTCTGTGTGTTTATATAATTCTCTCTCTCTCTCTCTCTGTGTTATCTCTCTCTCTCTCTCTGTGTTTATACACCCTCTCTCTCTCTCTGTGTTATCTCTCTCTCTCTCTGTGTTTAATCTCTCTCTCTGTGTTTATAATCTCTCTCTCTCTCTCTGTGTTTATATAATCTCTCTCTCTCTGTGTTTATATAATCTCTCTCTCTCTCTCTCTGTGTTTATATAATCTCTCTCTCTCTGTGTTTATATAATCTCTCTCTCTGTGTTTATATATCTCTCTCTCTCTGTGTTTATATAATCTCTCTCTCTCTCTGTGTTTATATATAATCTCTCTCTCTCTCTCTGTGTTTATATAATCTCTCTCTCTCTCTCTCTCTGTGTTTATATAATCTCTCTCTCTCTCTCTCTGTGTGTTTATATAATCTCTCTCTCTCTCTGTGGCGAGAGAATTCTCTTTCTTTCTGTGTGTTTATATAATCTCTCTCTCTCTCTCTGTGTGTTTATATAATCTCTCTCTCTCTCTCTGTGTTTATATAATCTCTCTCTCTCTCTGTGTTTATATAATCTCTCTCTCTCTCTGTGTTTATATATCTCTCTCTCTCTGTTTTAATTTCTCTCTGTTATATTAATCTCTCTCTCTCTCTGTGTTTATATAATCTCTCTCTCTCTCTCTGTGTTTATATAATCTCTCTCTCTCTTTCTTTGTGTTTATATAATCTCTCTCTCTCTCTCTGTTTATATATCTCTCTCTCTCTGTGTTTATATAATCTCTCTCTCTCTCTCTCTGTGTTTATATCTCTCTCTCTCTCTGTCTCTCTCTCTCTCTCTCTGTGTTTATATAATCTCTCTCTCTCTCTCTCTGTGTTTATATAATCTCTCTCTCTCTCTCTGTATATATAATCTCTCTCTCTCTCTCTGTGTTTGTTAATCTCTCTCTCTCTCTCTGTGTTTATATACTTTCTCTCTCTCTCTCTCTCTGTGTTTATATATCTCTCTCTCTCTCTCTGTGTTTATATAATCTCTCTCTCTCTGTGTTTATATAATCTCTCTCTCTCTCTGTGTTTATATAATCTCTCTCTCTCTCTCTGTTTATATATCTCTCCTCTCTCTGTGTTTATATAATCTCTCTCTCTCTCTCTGTGTTTATATAATCTCTCTCTCTCTCTCTCTGTGTTTATATAATCTCTCTCTCTCTCTGTGTTTATATAATCTCTCTCTCTCTCTGTGTTTACACCTTTCTCTGCGTGCTTTATAATCTCTCTCTCTCTCTCTCTGTGTTTATATATCTCTCTCTCTCTGCGTTTATATAATCTCTCTCTCTCTCTGTGTTTATATAATCTCTCTCTCTCTCTGTGTTTATATAATCTCTCTCTCTCTCTGTGTTTATATAATCTCTCTCTCTCTCTCTGTGTTTATATAATCTCTCTCTCTCTCTGTGTTTATATAATCTCTCTCTCTCTCTCTGTGTTTATATAATCTCTCTCTCTCTCTCTCTGTGTTTATATAATCTCTCTCTCTCTGTGTGTTTATATAATCTCTCTCTCTCTCTCTCTGTGTTTATATAATCTCTCTCTCTCTCTCTGTGTTTATATAATCTCTCTCTCTCTCTGTGTTTATATAATCTCTCTCTCTCTCTCTCTCTCTGTTTATATAATCTCTCTCTCTCTCTCTCTGTTTATATAATCTCTCTCTCTCTCTGTGTTTATATAATCTCTCTCTCTCTCTCTGTGTTTATATAATCTCTCTCTCTCTGTGTTTTATAATCTCTCTCTCTCTCTCTGTGTTTATATAATCTCTCTCTCTCTCTGTGTTTATATAATCTCTCTCTCTCTGTGTTTATATAATCTCTCTCTGTCTCTCTCTGTGTTTATATAATCTCTCTGTCTCTCTCTGTGTTTATATAATCTCTCTCTGTCTCTCTCTGTGTTTATATAATCTCTCTCTGTCTCTCTCTGTGTTTATATAATCTCTCTCTGTCTCTCTCTGTGTTTATATAATCTCTCTCTGTCTCTCTCTGTGTTTATATAATCTCTCTCTGTCTCTCTCTGTGTTTATATAATCTCTCTCTGTCTCTCTCTGTGTTTATATAATCTCTCACTGTCTCTCTCTGTGTTTATGAATTCTGTCTCTGTGCTTATATAATCTCTGTCTTCTCTGTGTTTATCTCTGTCTTCTCTGTGTTTATAATCTCTCTGTTTATATATAATCTCTCTCTGTGTTTATAATCTCTCTCTCTGTGTTTATATAATCTCTCTCTCTCTCTGTGTTTATATATAATCTCTCTCTGTGTTTATATACACCTCTCTCTGTGTTTATATAATCTCTCTCTGTGTTTATATAATCTCTCTCTCTCTGTGTTTATATATAATCTCTCTCTCTGTGTTTATATATCTCTCTCTGTGTTTATAATCTCTCTCTGTGTTTATATATCTCTCTGTGTTTATATAATCTCTCTCTGTGTTTATATAATCTCTCTCAGTTTATATAATCTCAGTTATATATAATCTCTCTCTCTGTGTTTATATAATCTCTCTTCTCTGTGTTTATATAATTCTCTCTCTGTGTGTTTATATAATCTTCTGTGTGGTTTATATATAATCTCTCTCTCTGTGCGTTTATATAATCTCTCTCATTCTGACACCCTCTCTCTCTGGTGTGTTTATGTTAATCTCTTCATGTTTATATAACTTCTCTTCCTGCTTATATGTAATCTCTTCTGTGTTTACATCTCTCTCTGTGTTTATATAATCTCTCTCTCTCTGTATTATATAATCTCTCTCTCTCTGTGCTTTATATAATCTCTCTCTTGTAAGTATATAATCTCTCTCTGTGCTTATATAATCTCTTCTGTCTCTCTGTGCCTATATGGACCCCCCCCCCCCCCCCCCCTCTCTCTCTCTCTCTCTCTCTCTCTGTGTGTTTATATACACCCTCTCTCTCTCTCTGTGTTTATATAATCTCTCTCTGTCTCTCTCTGTGTTTATATAATCTCTCTCTGCCTCTCTCTGTGTTTATATAATCTCTCTGTCTCTCTGTGTTTGCTAATCTCTCTGTCTCTCTCTCTGCCTATATAATCTCTCTGTCTCTGTGCTTATATAATCTCTCTCTGCCTCTCTGTGTTTATATAATCTCTCTGTCTCTCTCTGTGTTTATATAATCTCTCTCTGTCTCTCTCTGTGCTTATATAATCTCTCTCTGTCTCTCTGCTTATATATCTCTCTGTCTCTCTCTGTGTCATATAATCTCTCTGTCTCCCTCTGTGTTTATACAATCTCTGTCTCCTTCTCTGTGTTTATATAACTTTCTGTCTCTCTCTGTGCTTTATATAATCTCTGTTCTCTCTCTCTGTGTTTATATAATCTCTCTGTCTCTCTCTGTGTTTACATAATCTCTGTCTCTCTCTCTGTGTTTATATAATCTCTGTCTCTCTCTGTGTCTATATAATCTCTCTCTCTGTACGTTTTATATATCTCTCTCCAGGCTATATAATCTCTCTCTGTGTTTACACCCCCCCCCCCCCCCTGTGCTGCCTATATATATGGGTCCCCCCCCCCCCCCCCCCCCCCCCCCCCCCCCCCCCCCCCGTTCTCTCTCTCTCTCTCTCTCTCTCTCTCTCTCTCTGTATATATATATATAATCTCTCTCTCTCTGTGTTTATATAATCTCTCTGTATTTATATAATCTCTCTCTCTCTGTAGGCTTATATAATCTCTCTCTGTGTGTTTATATAATCTCTCTCTGTATTTATATAATCTCTCTCTGGTAGTTTATATAATCTCTCTCTCTCTGTTTATATAATCTCTCTCTCTCTGTTTATATAATCTCTCTCTCTGTGGGTTATATAATCTCTCTCTCTGTGTTTATATAATCTTCTGTGTTTATAATCTCTCTCTCTCTCTGTGTTTATATAATCTCTCTCTGTGTTTAATCTCTCTCTCTCTCTGTGTTTATAATCTCTCTCTCTCTGTGTTTATAATCTCTCTCTCTGTGTTTATACTCTCTCTGTGTTTATATAATCTCTTTATCTACCTCTCTGTGTTTATATAATCTCTCTCTCTCTTTATCTACCTCTCTGTTTATATATTCTCTCTCTCTCTCTCTCTTTTATCTAATTCTGTTTATATATTCTCTCTCTCTCTCTCTCTTTATCTACCTCTCTGTTTATATATTCTCTCTCTCTCTTTATCTACCTCTCTGTTTATATATTCTCTCTCTCTTTATCTACCTCTCTGTTTATATATTCTCTCTCTCTCTTTATCTATCTTCTGTTTATATATTCTCTCTCTCTCTGTTTATATACTCTCTCTCTCTCTATCTACCTCTCTATATATATCTCTCTCTCTCTCTCTCTTTATCTATCTCTCTCTGTTTATATATCATATTTCTTTATCTTACCTCTTCTGTTTATATATTCTCACTCTCTCTTTATCTCATTGAATGCTAATAAGTTTTTTACTTTTTGTATTAAAACTGACTCGTTACGCATCACCTGTGCTTATAGAGCAGGAAAAATACCTGAAACTTATCATAAAATTAAATATAGAATCTAAGAGTGCTTATTTATTTATTCATTCATTCATAATGTTTAAATTTATTAAAGTTTCGTATTGTTGGGAAATGCTTTTTCCTCTCTTTGTGGGCAAATTAATTAATCTGGATACGCTTCTCGCCACAGCGCAATTAATGTGCGTGTGTTTTATAAAACAAATAAAAATAAATGTTGACGGCTGGTGAGATGTTACCACGTAGGTACGGCGGGGTGGCGTCTGAAAAGTTTCTCCACCCAAACTAAGAAACTTTTTTAAAAAAATTCTTTTTAATGTTTTTGGTCAGATTGGACGAACCGGGAACTTTTCAGCACCTCCTTCTCCCCTCGGACGTCGCGCGGCAAATTGTTTTTAGTTTTTTAATTACTAAGAGATGGAAGGGTGATGCGACATTTTCGTTACATATGGTAAATCTATTTTGGTACCTGTAAAGTGTAAAAATAAACAAACAACTCTGAGTTGTTTTAGTTTAAGCGATTGCCACCCACTTATTTTCTTTTTTTAGTTTAAAAAGAAAAGGCGGGTTATTTTTTTTTTTCTAAATAGATATTTTTCTCTTTTTCGGGATTTTAAATTAAAATTGTACAATTTTTAAATCCTGAAATAGATACCTATTCCTTTTGCAAAGATAAAAAAAAGTATAGTTTAATAAAATTGTTATTTTTTTTATTTTTAGCATTAGAAAGTGAACTTTTTTTTCTTTTCTTTTTTTTTTTTTTTTTTTTTCATCACAATCCCACCCGGATTTAATCTTTTTTTTTAATTTAATTTTTTTTTTTTTTTTTTTTTTTTTTTTTAACGGTAAGTAAGTATGTTGTCTGTGACTTTTAGAATGCGTTTTAATGTTCCAAATTAAAGTAATTGATGGCCAGTGTGGGTTTAACTAATAATTTTAAAACATAATACAAATTAAATACACTTTTAACTAGACAAAGTTAACGGTTACTTAGTCTTACTTTTTTACATTTACGAAGTTTACCAAATATTTTTAGTTAAAAAATATTTGGTAAACTAAACGATTTTTTGGTTTGTTTCGAAAATTGTTATCCAGAGAAGGAAAAGAACGACTTAATTTCTCAAACAGATACAGTATAACTCGGATATAAGAAACCCGGATAAGAGATTTTCTCTGGTCCCAAATTAGAGCCTGTGGTAATGTATAAAATAGACAAAACCCGGATATAAGATAAACCCGGATATAAGAACCTTTATCCGGTCACGACAACTCTATTATATCAGGGTTACAGCGTTACACTGTAACTAAAGCTTGCATTTTTTTTTTTTTTTTTTTTTTTAAATTAAATGATTTCTATTTTTGTTCAACAAAAAATACAATACAACAGCTTGTAATTTACGTGAACTACATTTTAATTTTTTTTTTTTTTTTACTTTTTATTTTTAGTAACACTTTTTTTTTTTTTTAATATCATAACCAGGAATCCTCATTGCCGCAATTGTTCATTTTTGACATTTGTTTTATTTCAATACAGAGATATGGAAAGAAAGTTTCAAATGAAACGTGTTCGTAAGAAATATGAAACACGGTAAAAAAAAAATTTCTTCCCCACATTCATTGTTTTTCGTTTACTTTATTTTAATTTTTTGTAATCATTTATTTCAAAAAGGCAACTCTATTATAAATTTCTGAAAGAAAACTAAAATAAATAGAAAATAGAAATAAAAAACTTTGTTTTTTATTTTTGTTTGAACCTTGAAACTGAGAAAAACTTAAATTTAAAATTAATGATTTGGAAGTAAGGGTCGGTTTCATGAAAATTTGCAACAAATTAGCAAGACACTAGAGATTTTTAAAAAATCAGTTACTGTTTTACAATTGTTTTCCTTAACCTCAGGTCTGTTAGAAAATTTTTATGGCCTTTTTTTGTACTTATTGACTTCCCACACATTAAAAAAAAAACGGGATCATCCACGATATGTCAACCAAGTTTAAATTTGTGGGTAATAAAAATTAAAAGTTCTTAACTTAAAATTAAAATACTTTATTTTCTTCAGTGGTAATGAGGTGACATATCAGGTCGTAAAAAAAATTGTGGTTCCCAGTTTCAATGTTCGAAGAGAATCCTCCTAAGGACATTTTTTTAGCTTGTTCTAAAAGTAAAGAACATGACACCTGTTACAGATTTTTTTTTTTTTTTTTTTTTTTTTTCCGGTGATTAAGTCGTGTGTTACACTGGAATAGAGTTGAGTTGGCTGGAATGATAAAATAATTTAAGAGTCATATTGTGAGCAATTATTTCCTTAAAGACTTTCAATGTCTAGGCAGATGGAGAAAAAAAAAGTTCATCTACAATAATCTACATTCACTTACTCGTTACGTTAACGTTACTCTTTTGGAAAGGTATTAATCCGTTGGAAAGGTATTAATGTGCGTTGTGGTGCATTGGATATCGGCTCGGAACGAGAAATCGGGGAGCCGAGTTCGAATACCAGCCGAATTCATAGCATTCACTTACGTGCAAATACCCTTGGGAAAGGTAATCCGTCTCTTCCTTCCAGTTATGGGGTAAATAACAGGGCAGATTGGGTTCTATAGCCTTGGTCGGCAACCAGTCTACCGCAGAAAGCAATGGCAACCTACTGCGGGATAATCTTCTGTCCAGTCAGTCATGTCACTTTCGAGACATAATATCGGCCAATCGCGTATGGCACTTAACTGAATGAGACAAGCGATAAATACGTTTTTTTTTTTTTTTTTTTTTTTTTTTTTTTTTTTCAAGTAATTATGTCTGATTAGCAAACGTTGAAGATGTCTTATTTTAACAAATAAACTCTATTATTGTTATTATTATTATTACGGATTTTATTTTCTACAACTTATCAATCCTTTGCAAATTATTTAAAGTCAGCAATGTTTCAAGATTGAAGAATTGTATTTTTTAATGAGTTAATGATGCAAGCCTTATTAATTAACCCATACCGAGAGGGAGACAATTTAGCTTCAAACCTTTCCTAAAGGTATTTAATTTGTGCATAATGTGAATATAATGAACCCAACTGGAATTGGAACTCGGCTCATACCACCCACACATCCAAACTTACAGCACCTGGCATTTCCAAATGGCTACCCATCTAGATACTGATCAGGCTTGACATTGCTTATCTTCAGTGATTGTAATTGAAAAACAAAATTATTTTCTGGCTTTTCATTCCATGTCAAAATTGTTTTTTTTTTGTTTTTTTGTTTTTTTCTACAGTTGTTTTTAGTTGCTGTTGGTGTAATTAATTTTTCTAATTAAGGCTTTATGCTTTTTTAATTTGTTTAGCATTTACACAACTTGAAAGTATTTGTTAGTTTATTCCAATAAATATTCTGTTTTAAAAAATTTTTAGTCCCTGACTTTTTTATTAAGAACTTCAATAAGTCCTCGCTGATTATTCATGAGAAGAAAATTTTTATTTATAAAAATTAGTAAAAAAACATGTGACTAAAAGTATTGTCCATCACTAGCCACTATTTTTTTTCTGGTAGCATTTGAATTCTACATCAGAAAAACAACACATCTTTTGAGGCTAAGCCTGAGTCAACCCATCTTTTCTTTTTTCTTTTCTTTTCTTTTCTTTTCTTTTTTTTTTTTGGCATTTTCACAAGAATGAAAGTACTGTTCAGCCAGGCCATGTGTCACCGATTGGAACAAGTGATAATTGGATGTGGCAATGTCTGGCGACTATAGCGGGTGGAGTAGGATTTCCCATTTAAACATTTCCAAGTAGGTTTTCACATGTTTTGCAACATGTAGCCTAGGGTTGTCATGTCACAAAAATCACTTTGTTGTGTCTCTGCTCGTATAACAGTCAATTTTTCTTCAACGTTCAGCTCAGTCGCATCAATTGCATATCTCCAATGATGCTTTTGGTTAGTTTCTTTTATGTGCCATGTTCCTTCAGGATATAAGCAATCATGGCCCTCCACATTTCCCTAGCTCTTGTCTATCTTAATACACCTTCTCCTCTTATCCCACTCCATCCCTGCTCCCCCCATCCATCTACTCAGGATCCCCAAGCATATTATCTGCTGCTTTCCCTTGTCTTTCTTCGCCTCTATCCATCCTGTGAGTATCAGATTCTATAAGACCTCCTTCTTCATTCAGTCAGTCAGTTAAGTGCCATACGTGAAACACGCTTGGGTGATCATGTCTCAAAAGAGACATGACTGACTGGGCAGAAGATTATCCCGCAGTAGGTTGCCATTGCTTTCTGCGGTAGACTGGTGAATTATATTATTCTATTAATAAGTAGTAATTAGTGGGGGATCAGTTTATTACTTCACGACAATAGAAAACCGATCACCCACTTTATGCCCAGTAGAAGCCTTAATCATGTTTCTGTTATATTCAGTCAGTCAGTTAAGTGCCATACGTGAAACACGTTTGGGCGATCATGTCTCTTTTGAGACATGACTGACTGGGCAGAAGATTATCCCGCAGTAGGTTGCCATTGCTTTCTGCGGTAGACTAGTTGCCGACCAAGGCTATAGAACCCAATCTGTCCTGTTATTTAACCCAGAACTGGAAGGAATAGACGGATTAATACCTTTCCCAAGGGTATTTGTGCATAAGTGAATACAATGAATTCAGCTGGAATTCGAATTCAGCTCCCCGATTTCTCATTCTGAGCCGATATCCACTGCACCACAACGCATATACTATACATGTCCCAAAAACTTCAGCTGTCTTTTCCTGATGTTAAGTATCTGTTTCCTTATGTCCATCCTCTCCAAAACCTTGTTGTTGCTCTCATGTTCTGTTCATGGTATTCTCAGCATCCTTCTGTAGAACAACATTTCGATTGCTTAAAGTCTTTCCTTCATCTTTGGTGAGATCATCCGAACCGATCGGACTTACTATTAAGTCAGGAATAAATAGTTGCCATCAGCATAGATACCGAGTTGGGAACTGATGACATCAAGGTCATTGATGAAAACTAGAAGCAATGTAATGTCCAAGGATAGAGCCTTGAGGAACATCTGGATTTATGCAAAATGATCTTGAAGAGTGGCCATTCAAGACAACTTTCATTTAAAATTGAAAAAGACTGAATCAGTTCAAAAATTCATCTAGAATTCAACTTGTGATGATCAGCATGCTAAACCCTGTCAAACGCCTTCGTAATATCTAAAGTTTTTCTTTTCCCAAAGATAATGTGTGTGTGTGTGTGTGTTTTGTTTTTTTTTTTAATCACCCTGAGCAAGGCGGTACCACCACTGATGTGCAGGGGGCTACATAGGAGTGAAAAGATTGGAAAAGAGAAAACTGGAAACCACATCCTAAACAGGGAACAAGGGATGAGCCTCTTCACCTGTTCAATGTGAACATAATGTTTATTCATTTTTTGTTTAATCAAATTCAATTATTTGATCTATTACCAATATGTCTATAATCAATTTTATTTCCTCTACTCAAACTGGCACAAGGCCATTGTAGTGAGTGAAGCAGTTAGTTGAACTTCTTTACTTACAATTTTTTTTATCATACTAATGCTTTTGAATGTGTGCTTTAGTGCAATGAATATCAGCTTGGAATGAGAAATTGGAGAGCAGAGTTCAAATTTCAGTTGAATTCGTTGCATTCCCTTTTGTGCAAATACCCTCAAGAAAGGTTTGAATCCATCACTTCTCACTGTGGCTTAGATTAAATAGCAGGACAGATTGGGTTCTATAGCCTTGGTTAGCAACTAGTCTACTGAAGAAAGTAATGGTAACCTATTGCTAAAGAATCTTCTGCCCAGTCAGTCACGTCTTTTTCAAGATGAGATCGCCTATGCATGTAACATGTATGGCACTTGACTGACTGACTGAAGGCTTTGTGTTCAACTTTGCTTAGTGCAAGCCTTTCTTAGTCAAATCTGTTGTTGTGGAGCAACCAGTAGTGTCAAACTGCATTATCTATGGTGAATCCCAATTCCCTACCCACCTGGAGATAACAGTGAATCATTTCAGGATATTAGTATTCTGTTTCAGTTAAGTGACACTTTCAAAAATATTTAAGCTATTAAGCTTTTTTTTTTTTCTTTTAGACTAGAAAAAAACCTTTATAATATCGAATCCCTTGCTAGGTCAGCTGCTAAGAAAGTTGGTTCATTGTGTAGTGTTGAATTTTTCTTTCTAGAATCTTTATTCAGTCAATTAAGTGCCATACGTGATACATGCTTGGGCGATCATGTCTCGAAAGAGACATGACTGACTGGGCAGAAGATTATCCCGCAGTTGGTTGCCATTGTTTTCTGCAGTAGACTGGTTGCCAGTCAAGGCTATAGAACCCAATCTGTCCTGCTATTTAACCCATAACTGGAAGGAAGAGACGGATTAATACCTTTCCTAAGGGTATTGCGCGTAAGTGAATACAATGGATTTAACTGGAATTCGAACTCGGCTCCCCGGTTTCTCGTTCCGAGCCGATATCCACTGAACCACAATGCACATCCTATCTATAAATTTACTATTCGTCCATGCTTAGAATATTGCTGCCACATCTGATCAAGTGCCCCTGTTATTTACCTTGATCTCCTTGATAAGATCCAAAGAAGGATCAGCAACATGAAGTGGAAAGACTATATTGAATCCCTTGCTAGGTCAGCTGCTAAGAAAGTTGGTTCATTGTGTCATGCGAGACAGTTCTCTATAGAATCTCTATCTTACAAATACTTTCATGGTAACTGTTCAGAAGAACACTTTACTAGATACCTGGATGTTATGAATTTAAGCCAAGTACTAGACTAGGATGTGCATTGTGGTGCAGTGGATATTGACTCGGAACGACAAATCAGAGAGCAGAGTTCAAATTCCAGTTGAGTTCCTTGCATTCACTTGTGCACAAATACCCTTGGGAAAGGTATTAATCCGTCTCTTCTTTCCAGTTATGGGTTAAATAACAGGACAGATTGGGCTCTATAGCCTTGGTTGGAAACTAGTCTACCGTGGAAAGCAATGGCAACCTACGATGGAATAATCTTCTGCCCAGTCAGTTATGTCTCAAAAGAGACATGATCGCCCAAAGCGTGTATCACATATGGCACTTAACTGACTAGACTGGTGATAAGGTCTCATCAATTTACAGTGAAGTTGGCTAGATGTAACCATAAGTTCTGTGTTACGAATTTCTTTTCTTGCACTCCAAGCTTTCCAGTCCAACTTAAATTTGCAAAAAATTTAAATGCATTGTCAATCGTTACCTACTGTCCTCATGATTGCTCTTTTTTCGTTCCGCTCAATATTAATGTCTCTGTTCCTAATTCTTACACACCTTGTAATTCCGTTGTGTCTTAGGAGCTTTACTGCCTTGCATGAGGTGATACTGATTAAAAAGATAGATAGCTATGAACTTTAATCTTTAAAAATTTAAATGCAATACCGATCGCTATCTGTTGCTTCTTGATTACTCTTCGTTTCTTCTCACTTAAGTTTTTCTTTTTTTTTTTTTTTTTTTCTCCCCTAATTCTTCCACACTTAAAATGTTTTGACTGTGGGGTAAAGTCATCTAAAGTCCCATTGGTGATATACCCAGTGGTGAATGGTTCAAAATGAGAGAGGTCTATGGCACCATGCAGTGGCCTGTGACCTCTTTCCCTCCACATATGCAATTTGTCTTTTTGTTTTTGTTTTTTTCTACCTATATTTATATGTTAAGAATTAAACTAAGCATAACTGACTATTAAAGGATGAAAAATTATCATAGATTTTGACATTCAGGGTTTTTTTTTTTTTTTTTGTCCAAGTCTGAATTTTTTTTGCTCAGGCTAAGTCTAAAAAAACACTATTTAAAATTCATTATTTTTTTTTATCCGTAATGTTTTTATTTTTTTTATTTTATTTTTTTATTTCGTTTTTGATAAGAAAAAAAACCTTCAAGTTGGTGTTAAAAATTGCTGCAAAACATTGTTGATTCTTTTAATATGGAATAATATATTATGACATGTCTCTAATTTGTATTTAGATACATTGTCTTTATTTTAAAATTTTCTAATTTGATGATTCACCTATATTGCATATAATTAGGTTATAATTAATAAAATTTGTATTTTATATGAATACTAAAAAATTTGTATTTTATATGAATACTACTTTGACAATTGTGATATAGTAGAGTGGAAGGCCTTGTATCATAAATCTGGGGGAGTGTATCATATTTGGGGGGTGGGAGAGCCCACAAGATCTTTGCACCAGTCCTTCTGACAGTTGGAATATTTCCTTTTTTTTTTTTTTTTTTTTTTTTTTTTTTTTTTTTTTAGCAAACAACTATAATTTTAAGTAAAAATAGATAAACACATACACCAGTATCATAATTAGGTCTTACATCCTCCATGGACATTATTCTGCAGACAAATACTGGCGTGTTGATTTGCTTTGTTGCATTGATGTACCAAAACACTCAATATCAGGATTCTTTTTGTCCAGTTTCATCGACTAAACATTTTAGGGATCTTTCTCCACTTACTTGCTGTTTATTTTATTTTTTATTTATTAATTTGTTTTTAATTTATAAATCAGAAGTTGAATTAACTAACACTTATGTACCCATCCTTACATTTCTGTCAACACGGATTATCCTTTGAGAAATGAAGAAAGACACTTTGTTTTCTTTTGCCAATCCTTACTTTTCTAACATTTCTGGCCCATAAAAAACAATAAAAAGTGTTTATCTTTTACAAGCCAAATGAAACTATATCTTATAAAATTGTAATTTATCATTATATATTTATTTATTTACTAGCAGTATAACCCGGCGTTGCTAGGGTGTAATGAAAGCTTTAAAACTAATCCATGGTCCTGGAGCTCAGACTCTTTGGACGTTGGCACGAAAGACGAAAAAGCAATAGTTGTTTACAGTTAAAGCAAAACCGTAGACTGAAAGAAAAATGAATAGATGTAAGTCAAATTTTGATTTCTTGGTATCGATATCAAATAAGTTTTTTTTTTTTTCATCATAAACTGAATTTTGAAGGCTAAATAAGTCCTGAGTAAATGGTATCATGGCTGAGACTAAGAACTACAATTATACCTACTTAGAGCCAAACCCAAAGCAAAAACTAAAATAAAATATATATTATTGATTTTCTGCACTATTGTAAGAACTGCAACCTTGAAACTTCTGAATATCGTTTCTTATGTCTTTGTCTATGAGCGAATCAAATTTGATTAAAATCGGACCACTCCTTCTATAACTCGATTTTATCAATTTTTCGATATTTATTGTGGGTACCTTGACACAAAACCTAGCTAAGAATGCTCACAGATGCTTATAGTACAAGTGTGTAAATTTTCAAGAAAATCAGTTCACCTGTTTCGGAGTCTATAGGTAATGGACACACACACACACACAAACTTCTATTTATAAATAAGTTTAGATAGATTTAGATAGTTCTTATTGTTCAGCTTGCCAAAATGAAATAATGAATGCTCAGCATACACTAAAGAAGTGATTGTGACACAACCTGACCTCGGATTGGACACTTACCAGCCACTTAGAATATGGAATAGTTTCACTCTAAGCAAGGCAGTAATGTAGGGATTTACAGGGAGTAAAAGAGAATGAGAAGACTAAGAATAGGGAACCTTCAAGAAAAGACGAAAAAGGAACAGGGTTCAAGAAGACAGAGACTGGTGACTGATGTTGCATTTAAATTTTTAAAGAATGTAGTTATCAGGCCGGGGATACTAAAAACAAGCAGGTTCAGAAATTTAAATACCCTGTTCTGACAGAGGAGGAGGAGGAGGCGGCTAAGTGCAACACTTGAGATCTGAAGCTGTATTGACATAGCCAAAATTGCATTCCAAAAGCTAAGCAAAGTATTGAGAGACAGGAAAATTTTGCTGGAAACAAAGAAGAGAGTACTGAATTATTATGTGATATCTGTCCTTCAATATGGCAATCTCTTCAAAGATGAAGGAGAGACTTGAAGCAACTGAAATGGGTTTCTACAGAAGGATGCTGAGAATACCATGGACAGAACATGTAAGAAAGAATTAGGTTCCGGAAAGGATGTAAAAAAAAAAAAACAAACTAATATTTAACATCAGAAAAAGACAGCTAAAGTTTCTGGAATGTGTAACGAGGAAGGAGGGCTTGGAGAATCTGATACTCACAGGTCAGAAAGAATGACAGAGGAAAGCAGTGCATGGCATACTTGATGGGCTTGAACAAATGGATGGTAGAGTCGGCTTTGGGAGGAGTAACTTAAGAGCTACTAGGAATAGGGAGATGTGAAAGGCCATGATCACTTGAAGGTTTATGGCGTATACAAGATGAGTTATAATTCATATTGAGAAGAACTGGATTTATGCATAATCAGAATTTGATAAACAAATAATGATGATCTTGATATAAAGTGGGGGATCAATTCTTTACTATAATAATGCATAAACTGATCCCTTATTTTATAGCCATGATAGTTTTTATGCATTTATATTCTAGATTTATGGGTATTAGCACGTGGTTGGAGGAGCTGGGTTTTGGTAAGGTAAAAAGAGAAAGCATGTTAAGAGATACTAGGGATAGGGACGATGTGGAGGGCTATGATTGATTATGTCCTGAAGGAACACAGCAAATAGAATAAGTTATTGGGGAAGCAATAAATCAGAATGGATTTCCATAGGGGAGAAAAGAAACTGTTAGAGTAGAAGTTGCATCTAGCAGTAAAATGGTGAGAGCTAGTAGTAAATATATAAATTTATGCAGACAAAAAACTGGAGGAAAAAGATTTTCAGGGCAGTTTCCATGAAAATATTTGTAGAAAAGACAGAAGGAAGCCACATCACATTGGTGAGAAAGTGGCCAAAATCAAGACGTCTGTTCAGGATTGATTACATGACCCTTTAAGATGCCATTATCTCTTGTTGCAGTTGATATTTTTTCTTCTTGGTATCTCTCCAAAACCCCACCCGCCATCCAAGTAGGTCACATGATGCTTTCCCGTGTTTTTCCTCCCCCCTTTTGTTTTTAATCGTATCACCCCAAGAAAGGCAGGAACGCCACTGATGTGCAGGGGGCTACATAAGAGTAAAAAGATTAGACAGGAGGAGAGTAAGGAGAAAGATGAACCAGTTAAGGATGGGAATACAGGTGTCATGACAGTTGCAAAAGTAGAGAGAAAGGAAAAGATATACAGGGTGGTATAGGAAGACTGATGCGCAGGGGGCTACATAAGAGTAAAAGATTAGATAGGAGGAGAGTAAAGAGAAAGACGAACCAGTTACAGGGGGTGTCAGAGAAAGGAGCATGAGAAGGCTGGGAATACAGGTGTGATGACAGTTGCAAAGGAAAAGATATACAGGGTGATGTAGAAAGACTGATGCGAAGGGGGCTACATAAGAGAGAAAGATTAGATCGGAGGAGAGTAAAGAGAAAGACAAACCAGTTACTGGAGGGGCCAGAGAAAAGAGCAAAAGAAGGATGGGAATGCAGGTGTGAGTGTGATGACAGTTGCAAAAGTAGAGAGAAAGGAAAAGATATACAGGGTGGTGTAGAAAGAACGAGAGTCAAGTGGTTAAGAGATGAGTATTGACATTGCATTTAAATTCCTGGAGGTTGTAGCCATCAGGAAAGCAAGAATATGGAAGCGAGTTCCACAGGCGGGAAGTGCGAGAAAAGAAGCTGCAGGAGTAGAATAGTCATCTGCATTTGGTTGATCTAACTGTGAATGGGTGGGACCCAGTTGCCAGTCTGGTTGCATTAGTAAACACCTGTTGCAGGGGCACCAGTGATGTTCATTGGAGCAGAAACCATGAAAATGTTTATACAACAGACAGAGGGAAGTCACATCCCGTTTGTGGGGAAAGTGGCTGGAGTTGAACTGCCAAGTCAGTACCTATCACATTACTGATTCTCCTCCTGTGAGTTTTAGGTTCTCCAAGCTTGCCTTCCTCATTATTGTCCCAAAAACTTCAGTTGTCTTTTCCTGATGCCAAGTATAAGTTTCCAAAACCTTATTTTTGGTCACATGTTCAGTCCATGGTATCCTCTGCATCCTTCTGTAAAACACATTTATTTTGCTTCAAGTCTCTCCTTCATCTTTGAACAGATTGTTCAGTATTCACTGCCTTTTCAAAGAACAGATATCACATAAGTCCTATGCTCTTTTCTTAGTCTTCAATAAAATCTTCCTGTCTCTCAGGGTCCTGGGAGTGATGGTAAACTGCATTCGGCAGCAAGGTCTCTGATTGGGAGGTTGTGAGGAGCATGGGACCACCTCTTAATTGCTGTTGTTCTCAGGTCCACCCTGACCTGGAGTGGTAGCACCTGTTAGGGTCCCAGCTATGGACAAACAGTTAACCCCAAAACTGGGGTCAAAACACTATGAAAGTATGAAAATAGACTTTTATAGAAAAATATACATTTTTGAAGGAAAAATATTACCAGCAATACATTTTTGAAGAAAAAATGATCATAACACATTTTTGAATACAAAACTAGAAGACATTTTCAGTTTTCTAAAATAAAAAAAGAATAAAAACAAAACTTTTCATTAAAATCTGATTAAATCAACCTTCTCACTATAACTGAATATTAAAAAAAAAATACCTTAAAACCCCACCTTTTTGGCATTAAATAACCCAACAGAGGTTGATATGCTGTCAACCAAAATTCAAATCCAGTCTCTCAGTATTCTGCTTAGTTTTTGAAATGGTTCTTTGGCTGTACCAACCCACCTTTGGATCTGTTTCACATTTTCTATCCGCTGACAGAATCGTTTCCAGATTTCTGTACTGGTTTGATTTTAGTGTTACCAACATGCAGTGAGTATTTTGGGGACCTCTTTTTGCTGATGATCAGTTTTTTTCAGGTTTATGTTTAGCCCTTTCTCCTCACTTTTCTTGTTCCCTTCTTTAGGAAGACCTGTATTTTGCCAATACATTTTTGAAGAAAAAATTATTTCCATAACACATCTTTGAAGGAAAAAATTATTCTCAGCAAAACATTTTTGAATACAAAACTGGAAGACATTTTTAGTTTTCTAAAATAAAAAAAGAATAAAAACAAAACTTTTCATTAAAATCTGATTAAATCAACCTTCTCACTATAACTGAATATTAAAAAAAAAAATACCTTAAAACCCCACCTTTTTGGCATTAAATAACCCAACAGAGGTTGATATGCTGTCAACCAAAATTCAAATCCAGTCTCTCAGTATTCTGCTTAGTTTTTGAAATGGTTCTTTGGCTGTACCAACCCACCTTTGGATCTGTTTCACATTTTCTATCTGCTGACAGAATCGTTTCCAGATTTCTGTACTGGTTTGATTTTAGTGTTACCAACGTGCAGTGAGAATTTTGGGGAGCTCTTTTTGCTGATGACCAGTTTTTTTTCAGGTTTATGTTTAGCCCTTTCTCCTCGCTTTTCTTGTTCCCTTCTTTAGGAAGACCTATATTTTCTTCTCCGTGTTTGCTATCAGCACTGTATCACCTGCATATCTTAAATTGTTCAGATTGTGGCTGCTAGTGATGAATCTCTCTCAGAATTGTTTCTCTGTACAGATTACAGATCTGGTGAGAAGACCCATCCTTGTCTTACACACCTTTCTATTTTTGTATATGGGCTGAACTCATTTCCTGTCCATATGCAGGCAATTTGCTGCTGGTACAGATTCGTGATAACACTGTCTTTCCTGGATATGTCAAGGTTGCTGAGCATCTCTAACAAGTTTTTGTGGTGTTAGTCAGTTAAGTGCCATACGTGAAACACACTTGGGTGATCATGTCTCTTTCGAGACATGACTGACTGGGCAGAAGATTATCCCGCAGTAGGTTGCCATTGCTTTCTGCGGTAGACTGGTTGCCAGCCAAGGCTATAGAACCCAATCTGTCCTGTTATTTAACCCATAACTGGGAGGAAGAGATGGATTAATACCTTTCCTAAGGGTATTTGCACGTAAGTGAATGCAATGAATGTAACTGGAATTCGAACTCGGCTCCCCAATTTTTTTTTTTTTTTTTTTTTTTTTTTTCTCCGAGCCGATATCTGCTGCTCCACAACACACCTCCTTTTGTGGTGTGCTTTGTCGAAAGCCTTTGTGTTTATTGAACTTTGTGAAGGTTTCAAGAATTAATTTCATTTCCTTTCGCTCTTCATATACATGGGAAGGAGTTTTATCTCTTGATGTAATTAGAATTTGTTTTTGTTAATGTCTAGACATGAAAAATATTTGTATTTTGTGAAAGCAATTTAGGAAACAATTTACCCATAAACATTGGGTAGAGATTTTACATTGTAAACTTACACATGGATTTTTTCTTTTAATTGGCAACCAAACAGACATCTCTTAGTTATACATTTGTTTCAGCCTGTTATGTAAAATGTGTCGTGGTGCAGTGGATATCAGTTCAGAACAAGAAATCGGGGAGCCGAGTTCGAATTCCAGTTGAATTCATTGCATTCACTTACGTGCAAATACCCTTAGGAAAGGTATTAATCCGTCTCTTCCTTCCAGTTATTGGTTAAATAACAGGACAGATTGGGTTCTATAGCCTTGACTGGCAACCAATCTACTGCAGAAAACAATGGCAACCTACTGCTGGATAATCTTCTGCCCAGTCAGTCATGTCTCTTTCGAGACCTGATCGCCCAAGCATGTTTCATGTATGGCACTTAACTGACTGATGTAAAATGACTTTTAATATATTTTTTTTTTAGTTTGTACATTTTAATGGTGCTGTAGAATGAACTTGTTGATATCGGAAAATTGCATAAATAGTAAAAAGATTTATTTCAATCGTTTAAAAGTAATTCTTGAAAGATATTTATTCAAAAACATTCATCCCCCCCCCTTATTGTGTAGTTAAGGATCCTTTGCAAAAATAGTCAAATGTAACCACCTCTTCTACTCTAACCCTTTTTCTCGCACTTCTCACCTTTAGGAACTCATTTTTTGTAAACTTATTCCTCTTACTTTTTGGCTTCCCCCTCTCTTACAAAAAAACACACTCGGTAACATACTAGATTGAGTGGCTCTTCAGCCTTGTATTGTGTGAACAAAGTCAATATTGGGGAAATTGTCAGAATAGTTTTAAGTAGTTATCACATTTATAATATTGTTTAAGTAAAAAAAAAAAATATTCCTTGTGAAAATTATTTATGCTTGTGCTTTTGTTTCTTAACTCTATTATTTAAAGAGATTTGCTACGCCTTCATATTAGCTGTTTCTTTATAAGGAAACAATCTGCATTTATTGACCTTGGTTATAGAAAAGGTAACAAGCTTTATATTCAATGGTATTTATTTATACATTATGCTGTCAACAACTTGAATTGTGGTTAAAAAGAAATTCAAAACATTGCCTAACGAATGCACTATGAAAAAAGGAAAGGCTATTTGTATATTATTGAAAGTTTTCTTCTGATTTATGCCATTGCTAAATACTCTATTTAACATAAATATAAACTTATGTTTTTATTCTTTGTCAGTGATTGGTTGGTGTGGTGGTCTGAGAGTATCACGCACATACGAGGGAGTTGCTGACTTGTAGTTGTCTTCTCTTCTTCACTCTTCTCTGTCAGTGTTCTCTGAATTTAGCTTGAAAATTCCCAAACTTATATAAGCTGAAGTTTTCACACATTTTTTGCCTTTTTGGGTTTTTTTGCTTAATTGTGTCATCTGTGGCCAGGCACATCTATCAATCATTTTTGTCGGCTATTGCCTTTGAACCTGGCTGCCTTTGATGTAATCAAACTTCTATCGGTCCTGTTTATATTTTCTGCCTTCCTCATTGACCACATTTCTGTTGGTCCTGCTTTTGATGTCAATGATATTTCTGTTGTGCCACAGAAACATATTATACAATTTCCTAAAGTTTAAATGCTACTCAATTGCCATCTTTTATCTACTTGATTCCAATCCATCTCTTATCATTCTTTAATGTCCCCTGTATTTTTTTTTTTTTTCACTGTAACCTCATGATCACCAGTGGTGGGGTGGTGGTCCTGCTTTGCTTGGGGTGAAATGATTATAGAAAAAATTTTTTTTTTTTGAATGGAGTTGGGATTAGAATAAGAGTGATATTGTTAAATTTTGATATTTTAATGATTTCTCTGATAAAATTTCTTTTATTAAAAAATAATGATAGAAATTATACATATGTTACATATAAAATCTTTAGCAAAACCTTGATGAAAAAAATGCACTCTGAACTGAATAAAAATAGTTTAATCATACCAAAAGTCTCTTTAAGTCAGGTCAAAAATAAAGTGTTTTCTTTCTTTGTTTTTTGGTTTTTAAATAGTTGATAGGCATAGAAATCTAGGAGAATTACCTTTGTAGCCAATAATGTATACATCTTACCAGATGTAAGCAGTCTAGATTCTAGCCAAATAAAATAGCCTTTTCCTGTAAGCAGCAAAAATAATAAAGAACCCACATCCCCCAACATATAACCTATATTTTCAAATTTCAAAGTTAACCTTCATTTTGATTAGTTAAATTAAACACGCCCATAAAATCTAAACTTTTTTTTGTCTTTCCCCTTCATATTAATCTTTTTGAATTGCAAATGTATTCAAATGTAAATCATTTTCACCATAGTTATTAAACATTGCCTAATGATGAGATAAATCACGAAACATAGAAATCTCCCTGTCACAATGTAAATTTAATTTACATTGCAACACAGAAATTAAAACAAATTATCTATATATATATATATATATATATCTATATAGGAATTGATTGAAAACCTGAAGAAATTCTATGTTCTTGATGGATTATATCAGTTTGATAAAGTCTAGAATACAAAAACATATTACAGAATTTTTTTCCCATTTTTTTCGATCACTGAGCATTGTTCTGATATATAGGAATTCTCTCTTTCTTTCTCTCTCTCACACACACACACACACACACACACAACTTGACGATTGTGCTTAAATATAAAATACTGTCGCTGCTGGATGTTGACCTCAATGTGTCCCCCTTTTATATTTAAATGCACTCTGATATTTAATGTCTTAACCTACAAATACAGCATTAACCAAATGCAGGCTAGAATTCTACTCCAGTATCTTCTTTTCTTGCACTTTCTGCCTGTGGAACTCCCTTCCATATACATGCTTTCCTGACTGCTATAACCTCCAAGAATTTAAATGCAAAGTCAATTCCCATCTCCTATCCACTTAACACCAGCCCTTTCCACATCACCCTGTGTATCTTGTTTTTTTCCTTTCTCTCTACCTTCATAACCGTCTTCACTCCTGTGTTCATATACTTCTCTTGCCTTTTTTCTTTCTCCCGCTGTAGCTGGTTCGTCTTTGTCTTTACCCTTTTCCTGCCTAAAACTTTAATTATCTTAAGTAGTCTCCTGCATATCAGTAGCCATACTGCCTTGCTTGGGGTGAAATGATTAAAAAAAAAAAAAAAATGAAATTATATTTTTACTTGTGTGTGTGAAGATAAAAGGAAAATTTGTCTTAGCCATTACCTTTCATCCTTTTACAGATATACTCTAGTGAAATTTTTACACACACACTTACACACACACACACACACACACTCACATACACACACACACACACACACACACTCTTACACTGGGTGCAGGATGACTCAACACTGCCAACTAAACACTAGAACAACACCCACCAGGAAAGCATAACTTTTTTTTTATAACTTAATAAAAATAATTTATTAAGGATTAAAACCATAATTAGTGAATATTTTTCTTTAAATGAGGCATTTGAAGACATTTTACAAAATATGAAACAATTTTTAATTTCAATTCTAATAAATTGTCATATAAAAAATAATTCAGTAAAACACACTTGTTTTTAATTTTTAATTTTTAAATAAAGTGAATCAATATTCAAAAATATTTTTATAAAAAATAATTTAATAATTTGATTTCCTTTATAAAATAAAAAATACTAGCATTTTTGCAGCCTGGGGCGGGGCGTGATGAATTGTTTTTCACCCTATATCTTTCCCATAGCCTCTTGTTACTCTGTTACCATTTTCATATCAGCTGATGGGGTGAATGACGTTCTTTGGTTCCACCACTCCAAAGCTTCACATCTTGGACTTATCATGCCACTTACACTGAAATAGCTCATCCACGTTCACTTCCATTGATAAGGAGAAAGTTCCATGCAAAAAGCTTCTTCATGAGAACTGTTGCATTGTGGTACAGATGCCCAAGAGGATGTTTCCCTGATCCCTACAATCTTAACTATTTCAAGTCTAGGGTCAACCATTATCTATCTTACATACTTAAATAATATTTTTGTTCCCACCTTTAATGCACTTATAACAACCTCATTCAGTTTGACTCTACCTTGAGGGGTTCTTGGGTTTTATATTGGGTAAACAACAATAATAAAAATCAAAGATCAATGAGTCAAGTACAGGGATCAAAACAAATATATTTTGAGTGATTAGATGAAGACAATTTATTTCTGAACATGATACATACAAAAAGCAATATTTAGCACTATTAAATATTTCTTTCTTCTGTTACTTGGAGCCATTTGAAAAATCTAGGATACATGAGGAAAGAGTGCTTGGAGAATTTGACGCTCACACAACACCTTCAGGAGTAGAGGGAATAAACATTGCTAAGAGCTACAAAGGTTAAGAAATTATGGAGAGCCATGATCAATCTACTTAACAAGCTTTTGCAAATGGATGACAATATAGAGTGATAAGGATAGTAAAAAGATAAACATTGCTAATAGCTACAAAGAATAGGAAGTTGTGGAGAGCCATGATCAATCTACTTAACAAGCTTTTGCAAATGGATGACAATATAGTGATAAGGATAGTAAAAAGATAAACATTGCTAATAGCTACAAAAAATAGGAAGTTGTGGAGAGCCATGATCAATCTACTTAACAAGCTTTTGCAAATGGATGACAATATAGAGTGATAAGGATAGTAAAAAGATAAACATTGCTAATAGCTACAAAAAATAGGAAGTTGTGTAGAGCCATGATCAATCTACTTAACAAGCTTTTGCAAATGGATGACAGAATAGTGGAAAGGACTGTAAAATGATAAACATTTCTAATAGCTACAAAACACAGGAAGTTTTGGAGAGCCATGATTGCTCCCATTCTGACATACAGAGGTATAAGAAATCTTGATGAATTTTTGCGAGAACCATGAAGCAATGATTTGTTTGTTTTGTTTATTTTATGCCACCAAGATTCGCTTAGTGTAAACAGGAATAGCTTACAGGAAATACCATATAAAGTGTCGATGAGCTTGACAAATAGTTGCTATGCCACTGACTGCAAAGTGTAGCTCATCAAAGAATGGCAAGTAACCATTGTTGCATATGCTTCCCACCTGAGAACACCTGTTGACTGTTTCCTGAGATAATTGAGAAGCTCAACTGTTATTTGATCTTATGACATTTCCTTGCAGTTATTGAAAACATAAACTGTACAAAAAGTATTTTTATAAGTATTTGGCAAGATCTAAATCTAAACTTATTTCTAAATGGAACTTTGTGTGTGTGTGTCTGTTACCTATAGTTTCTGAAATGGCTGAACTGATTTTCTTGAAAATTTACACAGTTGTACTATAAGTGTCTGCGAGTGTTCTTAGCTAGGTTTTGTGTCTAGGTACTCCCAATAAATATCAATAATTAAAAAAATCGGGTTATAGGAGTGGTCCGATTTTAATCAAATTTGATACACTAATAGACAAAGACATAAACGATATTCAGAAGTTTTAAGGTTGCAGTTCTTACAATAGTGCAGAAAATCAATCATTTATATATATATATATATATCTCTTTTTTATTTAAATACTTTAATCCAAGCGGAAAAAGCAGGAAGGTAAATTTCAAAACCCGATCCTAATTAATATTAAATTTTAATATTACAGGAGGAGAGCTCCATGTAATAAAAATTACAGAGCAAATATAAATTAAATTAAATTTTTTCAAAGATGTTGAATGCACATTTCGACATGAAATCCCTGAAGGGGATAACACATCACCTCAGCAACAAATCTATCTATGAGTTGAAAAGAGAAAATAGACAAAATTTACTTCAAATTATCTCCAGTTTCGGGATAGCATTTGTTGCTGAGGTGATGTTATCCCCTTTGGGTATTTCATGTTGAAATGTGCATCTTTGAAAAAATTTAATTTATATATATATATATATATATATATATATATATATATATGGCAAGATGTCTGCCTGTGTGTTTGTATTTTTTTTCAGCCCTTTTATTTTAGTTTTTGCTTTGGGTTTGACTCTAAGTAGGTATATTTGTAGTTCTTAGTCTCAGCCATGATACCATTAACTCAGAGGACTTATTTAGCCTTCAAAATTCAGTTTACGACAAAAATAACTTATTTGATATCGATACCAGGAAATCAAAATTTGACTTACATCCATTCTTTTTTCTTTCAGTCTATGATTTTGCTTTAACTGGAAACAACTATATTTTTTTTTTTTTTTTTTTTTTTTAATCATATCACCACAAGCAAGGCGGTAATGCCACTGATGCGCAGGGGGCTACGTAAGAGTAAAAAGAATGGAAAAGAGAAAGCCAGAAACCGCATCCTAAACAGGAAACAAGGGATGAGCCTCTTCACCTGTTCAATAGATGTGGGTGGAGTGTGAACCGGGCGATCGTTTAGTCCATCCGATCCAATTGAAAAAAATGGGAAAACATTGTTGAATTGCTAAGTTTTAACTTAGTTAAAGTCCAGGCAATGAAATTTCTAAGAAAACAAAATCAATCCTTCAATTAAGCATAAAAAGTTTTAAAATCAAGCAAAAATTCGGCAAAACGACCCAAAAATAAAAAAAGAATGAATGGCTCACCCAGAACAGAATTCAACAGTATTAAAGACATTTTAACTCCAACCCGAAAACAAAGCTACTGAACTTTGAAAAAATATTTCTAACTTTTTCATCACAGAATGTGGAAATGGGAGGCCAGCCAATCGGCCAGCAGAGAAGAGGAAAGCATGGCAGACTAAGACAAGATTCCAGGCAATGAAATTTCTAAGAAAACAAAATTAGTCTTTCGTGCCAACATCCAAAGAGTCTGAGCTCCAGGACCATGGATTAGTTTTAAAGCTTTCATTACACCTGAGCAACGCCGGGCTATACTGCTAGTATAATATAATTCACTCCAAACACACTTAGAAATAACATAAAATTAGTTTCTAAATCAAGTTTGGAATACACATATTTTAACGACAGGAATGTATACTTTTACAGTAAATTATTGGTTCAATTTCTATGCCTTATTAGCCCTTTGCAGGTTATTTAAAGCCAGAATGTTTTGTTTTTTTTGTTTTTTTTGTTTTTTTAGATTGTAGGAATTTTTATATTTTATTGTTTTTATTTTTTATTTTTTTTAAAAATAATGATTTAGTGATACAAATTTTACTAAATAACCCTTACCTGGGAAGAGTAGTGGTGGATTCATATCACTTCCAAGAGTATTTCTGTGTAGGTGAATATAACAAACCCAACAAGATTTAGAACTTGGCTCTTTGGTTAACAATTCCCGACCATTATCCATTGCACGTCCAAACTTAAAGCACCTGGTATTTCCAAGCAGTCACCCATCTAGCACTGACTGGGTTCAGTGTTGCTTAACTTTGGTAATCATGTGGCAACCGGTAGAGATATCAGATGCTGCAAACTTGGCTGTGCAGGTGATATACTTTACAGTGAATTATTATTGATTCATTTTTTACAGCTTATCAACCTATTGCAGGTTATTTAAAGCCAGAAAATTTTCAGAGTATATTTTTTTGACATAATAAAGGTTTCGTGATACAAGTCTTACTAATAAACTCATAGCTTGAGGGAGAAGAGGAGGATTCAAAGCTTTTCCAAGGGCATTTTTGTGTAAGAGAATATAACTAAAACTGGAATAGGAACAAGGCTCTCCAATTAACAATTCTGAGACATTATCCATTACACTATCAGAACATCCAAGCTTATAGCACCTGGTATTCCCAAGAGGTTCCCATCTAAGTACTAACCAGACTCAATGTTGCTTAACTTCAGTAATTGTATGGGAATCTGTTTTTAAAGGTGATACAGCCATAAGCCCTACCATCTGCACATAAAAGCGTACAGCATCTGGTATTCCCAAGTGGTTACTCATATCAGTACTGACTAGATTCAATGTTGCTTAACTTTTGGTGTTCATATGGTAGAGATACTTGGTGCTGCAGGCTTAGATGTGCAGGTGGTGTAATGGATAATACCTTGAAGTTGGAAATCGGAGAACAGATCTCCAATTAGATTGTGGTTTGTTATATTCACTTATACTGAAATACTCTTAGGGGAATATGATTCCACCCTTTGTCCCCCATCTTTGGGTTAATTAGTGTTTTGGGTATATAATCTAGCTGATTTCATTTAGATTCTTTTTGTTTGTTTGTTTTTCTAATTAAATATCCGACACATGAGATAACATCTATAATAACCTCTATGCAAATTTACTGTAGATAATTGAGTGATTAAACCTTTTTGTCTTAGTTAATTGTTCCCTATTTTAATTAAACTAACATTTTAATGTTGGACAATATCTGCAAAGATGAAGGAAAAACTTGAAGCAGCTGAAATGTGGTTCTACAGAAGGATGCTGTGGATATCATGGATCGAGCATGTGAGCAATGAAAAGGTTTTGGAAAAGATGGAAACGAAAAGGAAATTAATACAGAGCATCAGAAAAAGACTTGAAGCAACTGAAATGTGGTTCTACAGACAGATGCTGCGGATATCATGGATTGAGCATGTGAGCAATGATGAGGTTTTGGAAAAGATGGAAACGAAAAGGAAATTAATACAGAGCATCAGAAAAAGACTTGAAGCAGCTGAAATGTGGTTCTACAGAAGGATGCTGCGGATATCATGGATCGAGCATGAAGAGATTTTGGAAAGGATGGAGATGAAAAGGAAATTAATACTAAGCATCAGGAAGAGACAACTAAAGTTTCTGGTACATGCAATGAGGAAGGAGGGCTTGGAGAACCTGTTACTAACAGGCCAGATAGAGGTAAAGAGACAGGGGAAAGCAGCGGATAGCATATTTGAAGGACCTGATCAGGTGGATGATGGAACGAGGGTTGCATGGTGCAACAGGAGAAAGCGTGCTAAGAGGCACCAAGGACAGGGAGATGTGGAAAGCCATGATTGCCTATGTCCTGAAAGGAAAAGGCACATAAAAGAAAAAAGCATTTTTTTTAAATCAAAATTGTAGTCGGTCTTAAAAAAAAAAAAAAACCATTAATAACGAGAAAACAATTCATTCCCACCATTGAATTTTACTAAAATATAAATCTGAGCTCAGGAATTTTTAAAAGAAATATATATTTTAATAAGTATCAAAATTTATGCAAGTTAAAAATATATGAAGAATTGATGAAAAAAATGCACTCTGAACTGAATAAAAATAGTTTAATCATACCAAAAGTCTCTTTAAGTCAGGTCAAAAATAAAGTGTTTTCTTTCTTTCTTTTTTGTTTTTAAATAGTTGATATGCATAGAAATCTAAGAGAATTACCTTTGTAGCCAATGTATACATCTTACCAGATTTAAACAGTCTAAACTCTAACCGAATAAAATGACATTTTTCCTGTCAGTTAAGTGCTATACAGGAAACCCCCCCCCCCAACATATAACCTATATTTTCAAATTTCAAAGTCAACCTTCATTCTGACTAGTTAAATTAAACATGCTCATAAAATCTAAATTTTTCTGTCTTCCCACATTAACACTTTAAATGGCATATGTATTGTTTTCTAAAAACTATTTATATTATTCTATGTTTTCTAAAAACTATTTATATTATAAAAAAATTTATTTATATATATATATATTATAAAAACTTTATATATATATAAACAGCTATTGATGGAGAACATTAAGTATTTTTTCTGTTACCATTCTATTGCCTTAGCCAAATTTTCTCTAGATATCTGTAACACATGATAATGTAGATTGTTTATTTATGCTTAAAATTCTTTGATTATTGCTTTGAATCTGTGAAGACAAGTGGTCTTAGAACAGAGAAAGCAGCTGAGAAGGTGTTAAGCACCAAATATCAAGGTTATCTTTTCTCTGGTGCCAACTGTTTTCAGTCTGTCATCTTCAAAGAGTTAAATATTCTTGAATACACAAAACAGTCCTTCATAGACAACTTGCAGATAGCAACAGATCATTGGGCAGATTGCCGCTGTATTATAAAACCTCAAGCCCTCGTTTCAGTCAAGCTGTTTGGGAATAATAAGCTTGATATGTGGTGAAGATTTTTTTAAAAGCAAGGGCTTTTAATACATGTATAGGTGGATGCATATGTAGGCATATATGTGCATATGTGTGTGTGTATATATATATATATATATATATATATATATATGTGTGTGTGTGTCATCCACAGACATCTGTTTTGCTGTATCACAGCTCATTAGTACGGTTAGACTCCGATTGCTTTTAACCCAGGATTGAAACCCGACCTAATTGGCGTCAGTCGGCAATTCCACCTCTGCACTATGGACACTCGGTAGAAGGCAGACATTTTAGCATGTATATTATCATTATACCTGCCCAATAGCCAGTGCTCTAATTCTTAACTGAATGAGCGATGTGTACATGCTATAGTACCTACTGTTTATCAAAGTCTACCATTCTTCCAGAGTGCTCAGTCAGGGTGTGAGAGTATAAATAGCTATATATATGGAATTGTTTGTGTGTTTTTGTGTGTGTGCATGTGTTGCATGTTTCTTTTTGTGTGTGTATAATTATATATATATTAGTTAAGTGCCATACGTGATACACGCTTTAGCAGTCTCATCTTGAATGAAACATGACTGACTGAACAGAATATTATCGGCTCCCCATTTCTCATTCCAAGCCAATATCCACTGCACCACAATGCATACACACACAATATTGAAACCATCAACATAATTTTGTACCTTAAAGAAATAGATTTATACCGAAGCTTATATCTCTTACAATATGTCATCTACAAACTATATATTGTTTGTTTTGGAATGGGCTTGGAATGAGAAATCAAAGGGCCGAGTTTGAATTACAGTTGCATTTGTTGCAGTTATTTATACGCAATTACCCTTGGAAAAAGTATGAATCTTTTTTCTCCCTATATGGGTTAAATAGGATAGATTGGGTTTTATAGCCTTGATTGACAACCAGTCTATTACAGAAAGTAATGTCAACCTACTTCAGGAAACTCTCTGCCAGGTCAGTCATGTCTCTTTCGAGAAATGATCACCCAAGCATGTACGATATATGGCACTTAACTGACCGACAAACTATGTATCTAAAAAAAACAAAAACGTTTACCCTGAAAGTATAACATTATGTTCAAAATATGTAGCTGAGGTCATGAAATTGCTTTTGAAATATTTAGACTATAACATTGAATAACCCATCATGGTTGTTGTGCTACTAAAAAAACACACACACACATTTTTTTTTTTTTTTTTAATCAATTCGCCCCAAGCAAGGTGGTACTGCCAATGATGTGCAGGGGGTTACATAAGAGAGTTAAAGTTTTAGGCAGGAGGAGAGTGAAGACAAAGATGAACCAGTTACAGGGGGTGAAAGAGAAAGGGCAAGAGAAGGATGGGAACACAGGAGTGAAGACAGTTGCAAAGGTAGAGAGAAAGGAAAAGAATAAGATATACAGGGGTGATGTAGAAAGGACTGAAGTTAAGTGGATAAGAGATGGGAATTGACTTTGCATTTAAATTCCTGGAGGTTGTAGCCATCAGGAAAGCAAGTATATGGAAGGGAGTTCCACAGGTGGGAAGCGTGAGAAAAGAAGCTGATGGAATAGAATTGTTACGTGTATTTGGTTGATCTAATTGTAAAAGAGTGGGACATAGTTGTCAGTCTGGTTGTCCAAGTAAATTCTTGTGGAGGGAGCACCAGTGACCTAAGTTCGTCAGAGCAGAAGCCATGAAAATATTTGTAGAAGAGACAGAGGGAAGCCAATGATTAATGTATATTTGGGCAGCAATCTTTCTTTCAAACATTTTTCATTAAATATGGCAACAAGGATGATTTAATTAAATTTTTCTATCCAGCATCCTAAGATTTTTCTGTTTTGTTGGAGATAAGGAATATAAAAATTGTCTGTAATTTTCATCATTCTAAGTGCTTTTGGCTAATACTATAGCCATTTTCAAGGGTGTTTATATCTCTGGTTTTGTTGCTTTTTTTTCTTGTTTTGATTGTTATATAATAATTTATTTTTTGTTTTAGAAAAAGGAGTATTCACGCCAAACTCCCCTGTGTCACTCACAGTTGGAAATTGTGTATGCATTTTTCTATTTTAAAAACCTTCCAATACCCCATTTTTACTATTAAATAATGTAAGATTGATGGTAGGAGAGAAATGTTTGAGATATATATATATATATATATATATATATATATATATATAGTGCCTCTGGTATAGAGGCACAATATATCAGACATTTTTGATATTCTGATTTATATAGAATTTTTGTGTATTTGATCAGAATTTTCCTGAAGGGTCCTTGTAAATTATGGGTTAATAAATTATTTTTATGGTACTTAGGTTTGATAAGTGATACGTAAGGCATGTACTCAATGAGAAGCTACATTCTTTGGCTCCTATCATCTACAGTGTGTCCTGTGAGTGTCAAATTCTCCAAGCTCTCTTTTCTCATTATGTGCCATATTGTTTCATGTTTATGACTGGATTTTCATTTCCTTCTAAGGTTTTCTCATTCTTTTTTACTATCAGTAGCCTTTTGCATCTTAGTGGCATTGTCACCTTGGTTTGGATGAATTAAGAAAAAAGTAGTTATTGAATTTTTGGATATATCATAGTTTTGTTTTTTCTGTGAATTATTTTCTCACTAGAAAAAAATGTTTCTTGGTTGTGACATTTTCTTTACTCACCACAATGTCCGTTTTGAATGATGAGCTAGTCACAATTGTTGGTGAAACCAACAGTTAGGCGGTCGTTTTTTATTTACTGGTTCAATGTGCATTCCAGTGTGTATCGTTGGCTAGAAGGTTCTTGACTGAGTCAAGTCTTTCATGAACACAATTTAATATGTTCTTTGTATGCACTTACAAAACCAAGATAGTTATTTTGTTAATCTATTAGGATGTGTTTCCTTTCTGTTAAGCTGCCTTTTGAAAAAGTATTGCCTGTCATTTGTGTTTTTGTTATTCAAATGATTATCTCCCCTTTTTCAATCCCTTTGCTGAAACAAATTTGTTAACTAGTTGAAGAACCCATTATACTGAAGAAAAGTTCAAGACTTTTAATAATGATCACCTAATACAAGGCTTAAGAGCCACTCAAGGTAGGGGATAAAGTGGCATGTCTGCAATTTCTTCTGATATCTGAATTGTTTCTTTCTTTATTAAGATGGTGGGAGATAAACATTTTCCTGGGTTGGTATTATTCACCTGATAGTCAGGACCACTGAATCATAGGGTAACCTGAGGAGTTACTCTATCAGCAGATGTATGATATCCGGGTGTACTGTATTGTTGTTTTGTGAATAGGATGTTTGCACTGCCTATGTGGTGTTATAAAATGCTGTGGGATCTGAACAAACAATGAGGAACACACACACACACACACACACACACACACATACATATACACACAGAAAAACACACACATACATAGATACACACACACACACACACACACACACACACACACACACACACACGACCAGCCATAATTATTTGGCCACCCCAGTGTTTTAAAAAATGTATTTCATACTATTTTTTAGTATTTATTGTCAAGTGAATAAGTGTAAATGAAAATAGAATGTTTCTTTTGTTGAAAATGAAGAAAATTTAGGGTGATTCAGACGAATTCATCTTTGCTTCCTTGCCTTGTAAAATTTGGCAGAGTAATAACAAAAGAACCATTCTATTTTCATTTGGCAATAAATACTAAAAATAGTATGAAATACATCATTTCTTTAAAAAAAAAATCGGGGGTAGCCTAATAATTATGGCCAGTAGTGTGTGTATGTATGTATGTATGTATGTATGTATATATATATATATATATATATATATATATATATATATATATGTGTGTGTGTGTGTGATTTTATAATCATGTGGCCCCAAGCAAGGCATTTTACTGCCACTGTTGTTCAGGAGGTTACCTAGGAGGAATGTTATGAGAAAGTGACAGGTTACAGGGGGTGTCAAGAAGTGGGTAAGAGAAGGATGAAAATACTGATGAGTGGTGGATGTAGAAAAACATGAGAGAGAGGATGTGAGATAGGAGATGACTATTGACTTTACATCTGAATTCTTGAAGATTGTAGCTGTCAGGGAAGCAAGTATGTGGAAGGGAATTCCACAGGCAGGAAGTGCGAGAAAAGAAGCTGTTGGAGTAAAATTTGTGTTTACAATTTATTGATTTCACAGTAAAAGGGTGGGACCTAGTTGCTAATCTTGTGGCTTGAGAAAATTCATATATAGGGAGTACCAGTGAACTAAGTTCATTGGAGCAGAAACCATGAAAGTATTTGTAGAAGAGATGCAGGGAAGCCACACTGCATCAGTGAGAAAGCAACTGTATCCTAGCTTCCAAGTCGGGATCGATTACATTAGATTCTCCATTGGATTTGGTCAAGGACACCTAGGCGGATAGCAGAAGCACTCGACCAGATATGGCAGCAATATTCAATGCACAGGCGGATATATAAATAAGTCTTATATTTTTATTCTTTGATGGCTTGAAAAATGATTATTTTCTTTAGCTGTGGAAAAACCGTTTCTCTGACGTATTTTGAATTTTGCGATTTGATGACCAATCAGGATCCAGAGATTTGCTACAATATATGTGTCAACCACCCTTATCCTTTATTGAATTTATCTATGGCTGTATGTATCTCTCAATCACCTCCTTGCCAGGCCATCACTTTTCAAGCTGGTTATCACTTTAGTTCATTTTATCTATGGCTGGATGTACCTGTCAATTACTTCTGCTGTTCAAGGTACTATATTACAATGTGAGGTGCCATTGTAATATAGCACTTTGAACAGCAGAAGTAATTGACAGGTACATCCAGCCATAGATAAGATTTATGCCCTGATAAAGTGTATAATTTAAGATGTACTTTTTCATAATTAATCCAGTTTTTTTTTTTTACATACACTACTACTTCAAATTTATATATAAAGTCATGTCATAACTAAATCAAACTTGTCCTGTATATGATAATAAACTCCATCTGACAGCAAGGTCTTTAACCAGGAGGTTTTGAAGAGTGTTGAACAACTTTCTAATTGCTGCTATTCCAGACCCACTCTAACCCAGGGTGGTAGTAAATAGTGAACCCCTAAATCGGGGTCTAAAAGCTATGGAAAAAAAACTATCTAGTCTTAGATTTTACGTTTAAAGAAAAAAATTACCAAAGCTCCCAAGAAGATTATATTATGGCATTTAATGACCCATTAGGAATTGATATGCTGCTATACAAATCAAATCAGACAACAGAATTAAACCTAAATGAGGACAATAGTTCACATGTAAATAAATTAAATTACAATGACCAGATTCAGATTTTTGGTTTGGAATTGAATCTCAATCCAAGGAGATCTTTGTATCATTTATGGAGAGCAAATTCTAGCCCAAGGATATGATGATATGATTAACAGCACCATTATCGTTATGCTTGTTGCCACCATTAACATAGTGCCCATTGCTTCCACCAATATTACTATTACCAATACCTCCAAAACAATGGCTACTGCCACGATTGTTGTCTCCACAACCACGTCCGCTACCGTTGCCGTCCCCTGCCCCGCACGTCCGCTACCGTTGCCGTCCCCTGCCCCGCACGTCCGCTACCGTTGCCGTCCCCTGCCCCGCACGTCCGCTACCGTTGCCGTCCCCTGCCCCGCACGGCCGCTACCGTTGCCGTCCCCTGCCCCGCACGGCCGCTACCGTTGCCGTCCCCTGCCCCGCACGGCCGCTACCGTTGCCGTCCCCTGCCCCGCACGGCCGCTACCGTTGCCGCCCTCCACAGCCATTATCTTTTTTTTTTTGTTTTTTTTCACCACCATAACCATGACCACTATCATTGCCTCTAACACCACCGTGACCATTATCAATATCACCACTGCCACCTTCACAACCTTCATCATTGTCGTTGCCTATTTTATTATCATTGATGTTCACCATCATTGCAGCTACCACCACAACTGTTATCATTGACGTTGCTGCTACTACCATCATGCCCATCATCGTTGTCACTGCCACCACCACCACCACCATTATCATTGCTGCCAACACATTCACCACCATAATCATCATCATCACTATTACCATCATTTATTCAACTGAAGTGGAAAGTTCTGAGAACAAAGCATCCTTGTTTGTGTGTGTGTGTGTGTGTGTGTGTGGTCAGTGTTGAGATACAGGTAGACTGCTGCTGCCCTGGACAGCAGTTCAGTTCATCTTCAAAAGCTAAATTGCTGCATAAGAATGCACGGATATGTAGCGTATTTCCCATCAAACAGTAAATTCTTTATCATCCAACCTTCTCAGGACCAATGAATACTGCACTTTCAGAAGGCTAAGTATTACTCACTTTTTCATGAAACATGTTAGGCGTAATAAATTCTAGCAAGCCTGTTGAAACATTTATCAAAGTTAATATGAGAAATATTTATTTAATCTAAGTTTCTAACAGTTTTAATGTTTTAAAGATGTTCCTTGTTAGTGGGTCAGAGCTGTGTTATTGAATTATCATTACGCAATCTCGGTTGATCTGGCAATACAGATAATTTGTGGTTTTCATTTTTACTGAAGCCATTGTTATTGGTTTGACTTTTTTGTAGGTTTGTCTTTGAGGTTTTGATTAGCAATATTTCTGCGGCCATCCCTTGGTGAATAATGATCAAGAACTGAAACAGAAGTGTACACAATCGACTTGATAGAATTCATATCTTTAGTTTCTTTATTTAGAAAAATACAAGTTGAGTATTCTTTATCCAATTTTGACATGACTTTTAACAAATGGAACACTTCAGAAAGCAATATGGCTACCTGTTGCATGATTACATTTTTTTTTTTTAATCATATCACCCCAAGCAAGGCGATAGCCCCCTGCGCATCAGTGGCGTTATGTAAGGGTAAAAAGAATGGAAAAGAGAAAACTGGAAACCGCATCCTAAACAGGAAACAAGAGATGAGCTTCTTCACCTGTTCAATAGAGGTGGGTGGAGTGTGAACCGGGCGATAGTTTAGTCTATAAAAAGATACTGTGTTTATACCTGGATTCCATTCCCAAGCTGCCCCATTTTATAGAAGCTATATACAAATTAAATAGCCTGTATTCTAAAATCTGAAAACCAGAGCACTTCTGAAGAATTTTGGTTAAAGGATTCACAATCTGTTATAATTTAGATATTTTTGACTTGATCTTTGGAATAGTCACAAAACTTTATATACTGTATGTGCGTGCGGAGTAATGGATAGCAGCTTGGATTAAGGAATTGGGAAGCTGTGTTCAAGTTCCAGTTGATTCCCTTATGCACAAATATCCTTGGGAAAGGTATGGATCCGTCTCTCCTCCTCCCAGCTATCAATAAATAGCTTGACAGACTGGATTTTATAGCCTTTGGTGGCAACTAGTCTAGGAGAAAGATAAATTTGAAATCAAGACCTCCAACTATGGGTTAAATAACCTCAGCATTCCTACAATTGACAAAGTGTAATGAATACAGCTACATCCCTTAAGACATGGTCAATCAGGAAGGGGTTCCTCCAACAGGAGTGAGAAGACACTGGATTTGGCTTGTGCAAAAATGATTTTAGCTTGCGTTCTATATTTTTCATGTTAAACTGAGTGAGACTAATATTTATTACTTCTACAAAGTGATTTTTTATTTTTGTATTTTATTTTTATAATGATGTTCATGCTGTACAAAGTGTGTCCTTGGCATGATGGTAAACTGCATCCGGCAGCTAGGCCTCTGATTGGGATAACCACCTCTAAATTGCTGTTGTTTCAAGTTTCACCCTAATCTGGAGTGGTAGCACCTGTTGGGGGTCCCAGTTATGGGGGGAAATAGTTAAACCTCCAAAATGGGGTCAAAACACTATGAAAGTATAAAAATACACTTTTATAGAAATATATACATAAAAATAGATGTTTATAAAAAAAATATACATTTTTGAAGGAAAAATATTGCCAATAATACATTTTTAAAGAAAAAAATATTACCAATAATACATTTCCTTTTTGTTTCCATCCTTTCCAAAACCTCATCATTGCTCACATGCTCGATCCATGATATCCGCAGCATCCTTCTGTAGAACCACATTTCAGTTGCTTCAAGTTTTTCCTTCATCTTTGATGGTATTGTCCAGCATTTCCTGCTATATTAAAAGATGGACAGCACGTAGCAATCCAGTACTCTCTTCCTAGTTTCTAGCAAAATTGTCCTGTTTCTTAATACTTTTTTCAACTTCTGGAATGCTTCCTTCGCCATGCCAATTCGCCTTCGGATCTCTGTGTCGCACTTTCCGTCTTCTGTTATAACGCTTCCCAGGTATTTAAATTTTTGTACTTGCTTGATTCTAGTATCCCCGACCTGTATTTGGCATTTTGGGCTGCCCTTTTTACTGATGCATTCGGTTTTTGTGTAGCTTATTTCTAGTCCTTTCTTGTTAATTTCTTCTGCTACCTTCTGTAGGAGGAGGAGCATAAGATGAAAGTTATGCTAACGATTGCCAGATATTTTTAAAAAAAAAGGTTTTATTATTATATGACACTCTTGATTTTTGACTAGCAAAATTTTCCTCAATCTTTTATGTGTCATGTCCCTTCAGCATGTTGACGGTCATCACTCTCCACTATTTTCTGTCCTTTATAGCTTGTAATAAATTTTGCCTTTTTGTTATCTCTCCTACAAGTTATTGTGCCATTTATTTAGTAAATCTTGCTAAATAAATTACGTGTTGTCGTCTTCTGGCTTTCTTGTCTTCAATCTGTCCTGTGAGTACCAAATTTTCCAAATCCTCTTTCCTCATTATTTTCCTTAGAAATTTTAACTGTTTCTCCCTAATCTTAAGTATGAGTGTCCTTTATTTCCAAATTCTTTAAAACTTTGTAGCTCACATTTCAGTCTATGGTATTCTCAGCATCCTTCTGTAGAACCATATTTCTGTTGCTTCAAGTCTCTTCTTCATCTGTTTTGACTTCTTCATTGCTCACATATTCAGTCCATGGTCTTCTCAGCATCTTTCTGTAGAACCACCTTTCTCTTGTCTTCATCAGTGAGATTGTTCAGCATTCACTACCATATCGAAGGACTGATATTTTGTGACAAATCAGTATTTTTTTTTCTTTGTTTTTAACCAAATTTTTCTTAATACTTTGCTTACCTTTTGGAAGGGATCTTTTACTAATCCAATGCATTTAAGAGTATAAGAATATACAAGAAAATCCATTAAGAAAAACATTCAGGATTGTATCGGTCAGTTAAGTGCCATATGTGATACATGCTTTAGGTGATCATGTCTCGAAAGAGACATTACTGACTGGGCAGAAGATTATCCTGCAGTAGGTTGCCATTGCTTTCTATGGTAGACTGGTTGCCAACCAAGGCTATAGAACCCAATCTGTCCTATTACGAAGAGACGGATTAATACCTTTCCCAAGGGTATTTGTGCATATGTGAATGCAAGGAATTCAACTGGAATTCGAACTCGGCACCCCTGATTTGTCGTTCCAAGTCGATATCCACTGTACCACAACACACATAAACAAAAAGGCATATGGATGCTAAGAGGATGCGCTGAAAATTTCATGGCCTGTTTATGAAGGAGTGATACTAGACCTGCGAAATCTTGCTTGCGTTAATTCCAAAGACAGTTCCTCTTGGGCAAAGAAAAAAATAATAAATTCAGGTTTAAAATTAAAAAAGAATAAGAAAGACATATCCGAAAGATCTTTTTAAATGCTAAATCGAGAGAAACCTTAAGGGAAAAAAAAATACCCATTAAACTTTGTTTTTGTCTTGTTTAGTACAACTTGCTACCAATTTATTTCTTTTCAACACAGTTTCTGGTTTCTACATTATTAGTTTGTACTGTCAAACGCTTCCCTTTTGCACAGTTCCCAACATATCACCATTCACACCCAACTATATTTACTTCTGATAGAACTTGTTGATTTACCTTCTTATATAATTGACCCTCTTATCTCTGTGTGTGTGTGTGTATGTATATATATATATATATATATATACATATATATATATATGTGTGTGTGTGTGTGTGATGAGCACTTTTTCAAAAAGTAAATACCAGAGAACTCATAATTCTAAAACTGTTGGTGGTTCTCTTCACCTGGATATATATATATCTCCAAAAGCAAGCAGCTTAATAGTAAGGAGATCTTGTTAAAAATTAAATACTAAAACTGATCCTTTCCCTTCCCCTCTTCTTTCTTTCTTTCTTTCTTTTCTTCCTCTCTTTCTTTCCTTCTTCCTTTCTCTTTCTGTTTGTAACACTTTTCCTTTTTTGTTTACAAGCTTACTTCCGGTTTTTTTACCCACACACTCAAACAATTTTTTTTTTAAAACATTTCCATAATATTAAAGATTGCTGATGAAGCAGATTCAATTCACAGGAAAAATGGTCATATGATTATAAATTTTGAACTGCTACTTCCTCTTTATCGTGGCCTAAGTGTAATTGGTTCTTATAGAATTGTTCTTAACTATCATTTACAGGGATTTAATTTCTTCAATCATTTTCTTTACTAATCTAAGACATTGTTTCTTGAAATATTCATGAAACAGTTATTATTTGCTATGTTTAGTACAAGGTGCACCCCCTAACACATACACCTGCCACATCTCAACCAAATGACTCCAGGGGCAACAAGATTTTTTGCATCAGAAGATGCAGACATATGATGTATCATGTAATCAGAAGAAATGTAACTGTTGTCATTGCACAGAGAGAAATCTATGCAAGATGTGAGACATACCTACGCGTATGTTTTTGATTTTTTTTTTGCAATTCATCTTTTAGAGCAGCCAAGTATTTGATTCACATATTTGTTTGCTGCTTTTGATATGATTCCCATAGGCCCAATAAAAAAAAAACAGGTAACATTGCTTTCCTAGGTTACCAGATTCTACTCATTTCTCAATACCGTCATAGTTCCGAATGTTGTTTTGGTAGTTATTTAGTAAAATTGTTACACTCTCTCAATACCTCATAAATAATAACCTATCTCCATTTTGATTTAAAAAAGAAAAAAGGCGTATGGATGCTATGAGGGTGGGCTGAAAACTTTATAGGCTGACTATGAAGGAGCCATGTTAGAGCTGTGAAATTTTGTATGCATTAATTCTAACTCTTCTAACTAATAACTGCATATGACTCTAGTTCTTTCCCCACCCCGTATATCCTTTCTCTCCACCTTTGAAACTGTCATCACACCTGCATTCTCATCTTTCGATTGGTCCTTTCTAACTGATTCGTCTTCCTCTTCACTCTCTTCTAATTAATCTTTTACACTTATGTAGCTCCCTGCATATCAGTGGCATTACCGCCTTGCTCGGGGTGAAACGATTAAAAAAAAAAAATTAACTGAATGATGAGTATTCAAAGGTTATAGGAAATATAAACCAATAATTCATACTGAATTTTATTGTAGGAATTAATGGGTTCCTATTTTATTGTAGGAATTAATGGGTTCCTATTCAGGTGCTGTACTTAAAATTATAAAGCCAACATCCATTGTGTTATCATAATAAGGGTGTATCTCATTAGTTAATATGAAGAATAATTTGCTTTTTTTTTTTTTTTTTTATCTTTTCATACCAAGCAAGGCAATAAAGCCACTAGGATGCAGGAGGTTACTCAGTATTGGATAATATGAGAAAAATACTATTAAAGAGAAATGGTAATTATTTTTATCTACTGACATGAATAGCAAATATTTTTCTTTAATAAGATTTCACACCAAGTAAGGCAATAAAGCCACTAGGATGCAAGAGGTTACTCAGTGTTAGACAATATGAGAAAAATACTATTAAAGAGAAAGGGTTTTTATTTTCATCTACTGACATGAATACCACATATTTTTCTTTAATAAGATTTCCTGTCGAGCAAGGCAATAAAGCCACTAGGATTCAAGAGGTTACTCAGTGTTAGAGAATATAAAAAAAACTATTATTAAGGAGAAAGGACAATAAAAGATTAAGTATTAACAAGATAGATAATAACGATTGATATTGCATTTGTGAAGATCAGTTTAAATTTTTATATTTTTATTGTATTTTGTTTTTGTTTAGAGGTTCACTATTTACCCATAGCTGGGACCCTAACAGGTGCTACCACTACATTTCTGGGTTAGATGGTTCCACACTCCTTAAAACCACCTGATCAGAGGCCTTGTTGCTGGATGTAGTTTACCATCATACCCAGGACTGCTCGATAATTGCCAACAAATCATTCCAAATAACGGTGAATACATAATTGAATAAAATTTGATTGCACTTTCAAAACAGAAATTCTTCTGAACTCCAACTCTGAAGAAAGGCAGGAGTTATTTGACGAGTTAGCAGTGAAATTACCATTTGTCCGTGCATTGAATATTGTTACTGTATCTTTTCGCGTGCTCTTGCCATTTATCTCAAGGTCCTCAACAAAATTCAAAGGATGATTTGCAATGTAACTTAGCATCTTCAGTCACTTTCTCACCAATGAGATGTGGCTTCCCTCTGTCTTTTCTACAAATATTTTCATAGCATCTGCTCTGTCAAACTTTTCCCCTGGTGCCTCAACCACATGAATTTAAGTGTGTTACTAGATTAGCTTCTAGGTCCCACCCTTTTACTATCGAAATAGCTTAAAAGTAACCACCTCTTCTGTTCTGACAGTTTCTTTTCTTGCACTTCCTTCCTGTGGAACTCCCTTGCATTTACTTGCTTCTCTGATAGCTATAATCTCCAAAAATTTAAATGCAATGTCAATTGACATCTATTTTCTTGAATCCTGTTCATCTTTTATCCTTTCTTCAATAACCCCTGTACTCAGTCTTTTCTCTCACTTTCCACCTGTAGAATCCTTTCCGTTTACGTGCTTCCCAAACTTATATACAACGTCAATTGCCATCTTCTGATGGAATCCTATTCATCTTTTGTCCTTTCTTCAATCTTTTCTCTCACTTTCCACCTGTGGAAATCCCTTCCGTTTACTTGCTTCACAAATTCAAATGCAATCTTCTTGAATCCCGTTCATCTTTTATCCTTTCTTCAATAAACCTTGTACCCAGTCTTTTCTCTCACTTTTCACCTGTGGAAATCCTCTTGCTTCCCAAATTTAAATGCAACATCAATTACCATCTCTTTTCTTTGACGACCCCTGTACCCAATCTTTTCTTTTGCTGCAACCCTCTGCACACTAGTGGTGGTCCTGCCTTGCTTGGGGTGAAATGATTTTTTAAAAAAATCAAGACAAAATTATATTCTCAAGGAAAAGTGTTTTTTCATTTCTGCAACTCTCAAAATATTAAGTGATTTTTAAGACTAATTTTTTAAAATGACTTTTCTCTGTTCAGTTAATTAAGTGTCACGTGATAAATTCTTGGGTGATCACTATGGGTTATTTAATACTAAAATCTAAATATTTCAAAAGCAATTTCATGCTTTCAACTCTACCTATTTTGAACATAAAAAAACTACAGTTACCCTGGAGTATAAAATTTTTTAAATTTTTTTTTTAATTTTTTTTTTTTTTTAGATCCATAGTTTGTCAGTCAGTTAAGTGCCATATATGCCTGGGTGATCATGTCTCAGAAGAGACTTGACTGACCTGGTGAAAGATTCTTCTCACAGTAGGTTGCCATTATTTTCTGTAGTAGACTGGTTGCCATCCAAGGCTATAAACTCCAATCTGTCCTGTTATTTAACCCATAGCTGGATAGAGAAGAGATGGATTCATACCTTTTCCAAGGGTATTTACATGTAAGTGAATGCAACGAATTCAACTAGAATTCAAATTTGGCTTTCCGATTTCTCATTTCAAATCATTTCCCATTAAACTTCAACACACAGTCTCCAGGATAAAAAGAAATTCATAACTTCAGTATTTGCAATGTTACTGAACAAATAGTTTTCTGAAAATATTTGTGGTTAAACTCATATCAGTTGAAAAACTGGTTGTTCATACATTTTAATCAAGAGCAAGGAAAAAGTTGGAACAGTCATTTTTCCAGAGTTAAGAAAAAAACTTGTTTGAATTTTTCAGTTGAAAGTTAAAACAAAAAATTAAAACCAAGAGCAGAGCACTTACGAACTATCAGCGACTCTAGCAGCTTGTGTGTTCTTGGAGGTGTTAGGTATTGTATAGTTTGACATCTTGAAATTGTAACTAACGGTCACATTGATTTAAAATGTTTTAAACAGTGACATAGTCATGTGATCACATTACTGAAAGTTGTAGAGAAATGACCTAACCTTCGAAATACTTTCTCAACGATATTTTCAAAGTCATTTGCTATTCTTATTTAAAAAGGAAAAACATTCTAATTTTATCTTTTCAAAACTTTTTTTCTCAACATTAAAATTTATTAATTTACTCGAAATTTCAGAATGTCTTACAGCAGTTACACATTCTTCTATGGGCCGTGTTCCTTCAAACATAGGCAATCATGGCCTACCACATCTTCCTATCACTTGTCGCTCTTGTGTTATTCCACTCAATCCCCATTCCACCATCCATCTGCTTAAGTCCATCAAGTATGTCATGCATTGCTTTCCTTTGTTTCTCTTTATCTGTCCTGTAAGCAACAGATTCTCCACGCACTCCTTCCTCATTACATGACCCGAAAACTTCAGCAGTCTTTTCCTGATGTTAAGTATCAGTTTTCTTATGTCCACCCTCTCCTGAACTTTGTTGTTGCTCACATGTTCCGTCTTTGGTATTCTCAGCATCCTTCTGTAGAATCACATTTCAGCTGCTTCAAGTCTGTCCTTCATCTTTTTTTACGTTTTTGTCTTCTTCTATGTGACTTGTCCTTCACTCTCTTCTTTGTTTCTAGCAAAATTGTCCTGTTTCTTAATACTCTTCTCAGCTCCTGGAAAGCATCCTTGTGTTTTTGGATCTCAGGAATATAAATGTATAGAAACTGCTGTGACCACAAAGTGAGGGGTCAGTTTATCTATTGATTGTAATATGGAACTGATCCACCACTTTATATCCACAGTATCCTTCTGTAGAAACACACATTTCAGTTGCTTCAAGTTTTTCCTTCATCTTTGATGAGATTGTCCAGCATTTACTGCCATATTGAAGGACAGACATCACATAACAATGCAATACTCTTTGTTTCCAGTGAAATTTTCCTGTCTCTTAATATTCGTCTCAGCTTCTGGAATGCAACTTTAGCATTTTGCACTCCTCTTAGTACTGATTACCATTCATTCAGTTTTCTTGTCGTTTATATTTGTCCTTTCTTTCTACTTTCTTTAATTCCAGAGAAGCTCTTGTAGTTTCTTTTCTCTATCAGCTCTGTATCATCTGTGCATATTGTATTGTTCAGATTGCAGTGAGCAATGACAAATCCTGGCAGGACATCTAGAGCTCACAAAATTGTCTCACTGTATAGATTAAATAGACCTGGTGAGATGATGCCAGACTTACACTCTTGAATAAATTAACCACATAAGATAAAGAAAAATTGGAGATTACTTATGAAAAAAAGTTTTAACAGTGACTGCATACACTCCTGGAAAAGTCGAGTATGTGCAATTATACTTACACCCTTGAGCAAATTAATTAAAACACCTGTTTTAGTTTCCTTTCTTTCACTATACAGTCAGTTTTCGACCCACTGGAGTGACAGGGTGTAATCAATTTCTATTTTTTTTTTTTTCCCCAGATTAGTTCATTTGCAGTGGTGTGCAGTCTTATGAATCTGTTTTTTGAAGTGCATGATGAAATTTGTTTCATCTTGAAAAATATTGTCATCCATGATTATATCAAATTTTCATCACACCTGAAGACTGCAATCAATAAAAAAAAACAAAACATTGATCTGGAATTAATAAATAAGAATAAAAAGAAAGTACTCTTTGCCTATATTTCTGAGATAAGGTAGTATTTACCTTATTCGGACTATTGTCCTTAAGGACACATGACCTAGTGGATATGAGGTTTCTAAGCACCGCTTAGATGTGGTACAAGGCCGAAAGTATGGGGTATCCAGTTAGAATCGAAATCACTACTGAGTTGTAACTGGTTCTAGTGAGACAAGCTTGCTGACCATTACACCACGCTTAGATGCCCATGGCCTAGTGGATATAGACATTGGTTAGTTCCTGTGACTTGACCCAAAGAGTTGTGAGTTCAATACCAAGCTACAGCAGTAGTGAACAAATAACTTACAGTTAGATAGAAATAACTCATGACTACCAAAGAGGCTCTAGGCAAGGAATAAGAATGATATACCCCAGTGATTGTAATAAAGGGTTCAGTTAGAAATTCCTAGCACCTAAAGAAGGCCAGAGCGTACAATGGCCGAAATGTCGTACAAATGGCAATAGTCCAAATAAGGTAAATACTGTAAAAAAAAAAAGTACTGCTCTCTCAGGATAATGCCTGAATGTTACCGACTGGGCAAAATTCGTTTCATTTTTAGCTAGGACATTTACACTCCTCCACCATAATCACTTTTCTTGATTTCCCTCTTGAGGCCAATGTACGGATGTTGTGGAGAGCTAGTTTCACTCAACATAGTAGATTGCTACAAAACCATAACATTAGCCTAAAACCCTAAATCCTGTTCTGAAATAACCTTGTTAAATCAAGATTTTCATATAGATGCCAAGTATGATGCCAGCAAGGCAATAAAGCCACTAAAATGCAAAGCATTACTGAGTGTTATAAAATATGAGGAAAAAAATGCTATTTAAGAGAAAGAAAAAGAACAAGACAGAAGATAATGATTGACATTTGTTCACAAATATCTCACCTATCAAATGTATACAACCACTTTCTTATAGAACCTGGTTAAAAATATTTTCAACCAGATGAACCTTATCAGTCTTGGTGGCAAACATTCTTTTTCAAACCTTATGAACTGAGACTTCAGAATCTCAAAGAAAGGAACTGTACCAGATAACCAAAACCACATCACTTGAGGATGTTCACCAGCAGCAACTACTAAAATTGATATCACATGCAACTCAAAAAAAAAAATGAGGACATTCAACACTAAAAGATTAATTAGGAAACTTCAATAATTGAAACAGAAATAAGTTTTTGGACCTGAAAAACCTAATAAATTCTTTTGATGAGAAAAAGTTTTGACTTCCTATCGAAAGTAGCACTGGTTGTTCCAGTCAATGAATGACAAATTTTTCTTTATATGAAAATGGCAGATATTACCATTAGTGTTTATTCTAGCCTTTACAGAATTCTTTAATAGATTTTAAACCACTAAAAAAATTATTGTTGGTTGGTTGTTTTGTTTTTATGGCATATCAACCTCGGTGGGTCATTTATTGCCAACTAAATTTTATTTATTGCTGGTAATACGTTTTTCTTTCAACAATTTATTGTTGATTTTATATAAGTTTTATGTCTGGTAATACTTTTTCTTTTCAAGTTATCAAGATTCATTGGGATTTGTTTTTAAATGCAGGGTCCCCAAGTGCTACCATGTTATTTAACCCATAACTGGAAGGGAAGGGACGGATTAATACCTTTCCCAAGGGTATCAGTGCTTAAGTGAATGCAGGCTATTCAACTGGAATTTGAACTTGGCTCACCGATTTCTCTTTCTGAGCCGATATTCACTGTACCACAACGCACATCTGTCACTAAACAATTACAACACCTGGTATTCACAAGCGGTCACCAATCTAAGTACTGACCAGGCTCAACGTTGCTTAACTTCGGTGATCGAGCGAGAACTGGTGTATTATTGAAGATCAACCAATAACAGGAAGCCATTTTTGTTGTGGGAGTGAAAAGTTCTTTTTAACAAAAGCTCTTCTGCTGAAAGAGATTGTAAAAAGAACATGGCATTGTTTATTTACATTATTCAGACTTTTGTCCTCATCTTTGTTGGCATATTCACCTTCTATATCTGTCTATATTTACGAGATGAGGTATTGTAATTATTTACACTATTTACATTGTTCAGACTTTTGTCCTCATCTTTGTTGCCATATTCACCTTCAATATCTGTCTATATTTACGAGATGAGGTATTGTAATTATTTACACTATTTACATTGTTTGGACTGTTGTCCTCATCTTTGTTGCCATATTCACCTTCTATATCTGTCTATATTTACGAGATGAGGTATTGTAATTATTTACACTATTTACATTGTTTGGACTGTTGTCCTCATCTTTGTTGCCATATTCACCTTCTATATCTGTCTATATTTACGAGATGAGGTATTGTAATTATTTACACTATTTACATTGTTTGGACTGTTGTCCTCATCTTTGTTGCCATATTCACCTTCAATATCTGTCTATATTTACGAGATGAGGTATTGTAATTATTTACACTATTTACATTGTTTGGACTGTTGTCCTCATCTTTGTTGCCATATTCACCTTCTATATCTGTCTATATTTACGAGATGAGGTATTGTAATTATTTACACTATTTACATTGTTTGGATTGTTGTTCTCTTCTACAGACAAATATCACTTGTTGCCTTCTGTCTTCTTAATTCTGGTTCTTTTATTGTCCTTTTTTTAATAATGTGTTCTTTTTATCTCATATTCTCTCACACTCTGTAACTCGTGTATCTTAGTGACTTTAATGCCTTGCTTAGAGTGAAATGATTAATAATAAAAAATAAAATGTAAAAAATATGAGGTATAATGATTTAATTTCTGGAATGACCATGGCATGCCACTGGGGTAATGAGTTGGGCAGACATTTGTGACTGACCATATCTGGGCATGTTCCAACTTTGACTTTTTTGAGATGCAAACCAGGTGAATCTTTCTAGCAGTTAAAGTGTCATGTCTCATATCTATGAAGATGTTTTCTTAAATTTAGATGACAGGGGTCGTCAAGGTTGTTTCATTTTTTTTTTTTATTTTATTATAAAATTTTCCAGTTGTTCTTGCTCCTTAATGTTTTCTTTTTCTTATTCTTTTATTTTCAGTAACCCCCCCCTTGCATTTTAGTGGCTTTATTGCCTTGCTTTGGGTGAAATGATAAATAAAAAAAATAAATTACAAGGGTTAAGAAAAATTAGCCTCTCTACATTCAATGCTCGATTCTAACCGCTAAGCTATGACTGCATGTACTTTCCCTGTTGTAGTTATTTGGTGGCCTCTTCATGCCAACAGCATAATAGCAAATTACTTTTGTCTGTTGGAATCAATTGCTGCAGTCTGCTACATTATTATTATTATTATTTTATTTTATTTTTTATTTATTTATTTATTTTTTTTTTTTTAGTGGCAAAGTGGGTGGTTGAGAAACTGTTAATTTAATTTATACATTTACTCACCTCTTCTCATATTCTGGATTTTTAATTAAAAAATTAAAAAAAAATTCATATTAACAATGAAGAAATTTAGAGATTGAATTTGAGCAGCCAAGATAAATTATTCAAATAGGCAATTAAGTGCCATACATGATACATTCTTTGATGATCATGTCTTGAAAGAGACATGACTGACTGGGCAGAATATTTTCCCACAGTAAGTTGCCATTGTCTCTTTCAAGACATGATCGCTCAAGCGTGTATTGCCTATGTTACTTAACTGACTGAGTAGTCTCATTAAATATTACATATTTGTTAAGCACTTATCTTTATTTTTACTATCTTTTTATACTTTGCTTAGTTTCTGAAAAGCATTTTTGCCATTCCTGTATGCTTTTAGATTTAATTTAATCTAAATTTTTATACAAGCTTGATTTTTAACAACCCCAATATGCATTTGACACCCTGGGCTGACCCCTTTTTTCACAACTATATATTCTTTCAGTTAATATTTTTCTTGCTTTCCTTAACTTCAGTCACTTTCTCATCTACAGGATGTGGCTTCTCTCTGTCTTTTCCCACAAATATTTTTTACTGCTTCTGCTCTGATGAAATTCTTTCCCTAATGCCCTGACCACCCGAATTTCATTGTGCTACCAGATTGGCAACTAGGTCCCACCTTTTTACTATCAAAACAGTCAAATGTAACTCTCACTTCTACTCTATCAGTTTCTTTTCTCACACTTCCCACCTGTAGAACTCCCTTTCATTTACTTACTTCCCTGATAGCATCAATTTAAATCATTTCACCCCAAGCAAGGCAGGACCACCACTAGTGTGCAGAAGGTTGCAGCAAAAGAAAAGATCAAAATGCAGGTGTGATGACAATTTCAAAGGTGGAGAGAAAGGAAAGGATATACGAGGTGGGGAAAGAACTAGTCATGTGCAGTTATTAATGAGAAGAGTTAGAATTAATGCATACAAAATTTCACAGCTCTAACATGGCTCCTTCATAGTCAGCCTATAAAGTTTTCAGCCCACCCTCATAGCATCCATACGCCTTTTTTCTTTTTTAAATCAAAATGGAGATAGGTTATTATTTATGAGGTATTGAGAGAGTGTAACAATTTTACTAAATAACTACCAAAACAACATTCGGAACTTCCAAAAAGTTTAAATGCAACATCAATTGCCATCTTCTATCTCCCTGATTCCCATCTTTCCCTTTTAATTTGTTCTTCTTCTGTTCCATCTCCTCTCATAGTAACCCCGGTGCACCAGTGGCAGTACTGCCTTGCTTGGGATGAAATGATAATAAGAAAAAATCCCAAAGAAATTGTGCTACCCAGCATGAATTGAACTTTTATCTCCCTTTGTAGGAGAAACCATCATTTGAACTGGTTTGATAGCAGAAATGTTGGATGTTCAGATGAATTACATTCTTTAATTCTTCCAGCTTAGACTATCTCAGCTAGAACCTGCCATATCAACGTTCTCTAGTGACAAACTGTCCTCATTCTCTTAGTGTTCCTTTGATAAGGACCAAGTTCCACTCGAACAGTTTCTTCTCTAGAACGACTGGTGGGCTTGATGATAGATAGCCACTTCAAAGCAATAAATTTAAAAATATGGCAAAAACACTGAGATCTTCATTAAATTAACAACTTTGTTCCAATTACTGAGTTTCTCTCAAAACAATGATTGATACACCACTTGATCCTCAATGAACTTTATTTACATGAAGTTAGTTGCACAGAAAAGAAAATGTAATTAAAAAAAAAAGCATAATTTTATTTTCAGTTCCATGCCTTTTTGCTTTCAACAATTACATAATAACAATAAACTAAAATATAATAAATATTGGATAATAATAATATTTAATATTATTTAATAATAAAATTAAAATAATATTGTATAATTATGATGATAATATTTATTAATAAATATATAATATTGTATAATGATAACATTATTTAATAATAATTAAAAATAATATTGTATGATGATAATATATAATATTGTAGAATAATTAAATAATATTGTAGAATAATATTGTAGAATAATTAAATAATATTGTACAGCATTTGATAATAATAATTCATTTAATTTTCATCTCTATACTTTTGCTTTCTAAACGACTTTTTTTTCTTTTTTTTTTTTTTTTTTTAGTAAAATAAAATATACCAAAGTTTCAAAAATATCTAGTGTTTTTTCTTCCAAAAGGAAAGCAAATTTTAAATATGCTTTGTGTTCTCAGATCTGTTTAAAGTGGAGATTTAAATCCCTAACTCTAAAAAAATATTTTTTAGAAAAAAAAAAAAATAGGGAGGAACAGGAGGGTCTAAACAATGACCCTGAAATGTTAACTTTAGTTTTACAAATTTACAGCAGCTATTCCCAACAGATGTGATTTTTGTATGGGCATTAACTTATTTCAGGCCAATGTAAACAAACTCTGTTTTGTTAAATCTGTTATCGGAAAATGTTATCTCTGCAATAATTTTGCTGTATCTTTGCTCAAAATGGCCACATGGTTTTTGACCCACACGCAGGGCAAATAGGAATTACTTTTACCAGGCAGCTCTTTCAGTGGAGAAATCTCAGCCATTTGCAGGGAGAATCTTGTAAAAACTAGCAGACTTGGCAGAAGATCAATGCTTAACCTTTAATCACGAGAATATTAGTTAGGAATAAGGGTAGGGGGAACTGGGTTCAAAACCAGGTGTCCCCTGGCAGTACAGGAAAAGGTAACAGGTCAGAGTATGACTTCTTTTTTGTGATTGGATCTCTGTTATCAGAACAAAATCCTCTCCATCCTATTTCATTTGTGTAACTATCATTCTACTACTTGAAAATTAAGTGTGACTCTGATGCCAAGTCAAATTTGTGCTGTATTTAGTTCAATAATCTTCTTGTATGTGCCATGTCCCGTCAGGACATAGGCGATCATGGCTCTCCACAACTTCTTGCTCTTTGTAGCTCTTAAAACATTTTGTCTTTTTGTCATCTTTCCAAAACCCTGTTTTGCTATTTACACAAGCCAAAACATGGCCTATCATTGCTCTCCACAACTTCTACTTTTTGTTGCTATTAATAAATTTAATCTTTCTTGAACCTTGTTCTGCCATACATTTACCGAAGCTCAGTAGGTAGGTCATGCATTTTTTCAATCTGTCTTAGTATCAAATTTTTGAAGGCCACTTGTGAGTTAAATTAAAAAGTGTGTAATCTCTGAAATACTCCCACTGTTGCATATTTTTTCCATGGATGTTTACCTATCAAAGCTCACATTTGGCACCAAACCTGACCTGATTATATGACCCACGTCTCATAGAAAGCAGTAAAAGCTATTATTTTGAGACAGCCTTGGATCTACTCACGCTATGCTGTTAAGACGAGTGTTCTTGGCTGTGTGCTTCTGCTGCTTACAAATATATTAGTCATCCACATACAAGCCTGTTTCACTGTATCACAGCTCATAAGTGTGGCTAGACACATCCACTTGCTTCTGGCTGGGATTGAAACTCGACCGATTTGGTGTCAGTCGGAGTCGCTACTCCCTAAGCCATCAGCGCATGAAATCAGAGAAGGGAAATTTTAATGTGTTGTATATAAGCAGTGTATACACGCGCCAGTCACCAAAAGAACTCAATTCATTTCTGAAGAGTCACGCATATAGCAGAAGTGGAAACTGTTTTTAAAATTTTCTTCTCCAGAGAGCTCAATCGCAATGAGAGCATAATATATTAGTCATCCACGTACAAGCCTGTTTTGCTGTATCACAGCTCATCATTGTGGCTAGACACACATATATATATATATATTTTTTTTTCCAGATTCTACTGTTCCTAATGTAGTTCTTCTATGTGCCATGTCCCTTCAGGACGTAGGTGATCATGGCTTTCCACATCTCCCTATCCCTGGTGGCTCTTAGCACGCCTTCTCCTGTTACACCATGCAACCCTTGTTCCATCATCCACCTGATTAGGTCCTTCAAATATGTTATCCGTTGCTTTCTCCTGTCTCTTTTTCCTTCTATCTGGCCTGTTAGTATCAGGTTCTCCAAGCCCTCCTTCCTCAGGAACTTCAGCTGTCTCTTCCTGATGCTCAGTATTAATTTCCTTTTCATTTCTATCATTTCTAAGACCTCATTGTTGCTCACATGCTTGATCCATGATATTCGCAGTATCTTTCTCTAGAACCACATTTCAGTTGCTTCCAGTTTTTCATTCATCTTTGATAGTATTGTTCAGCATTCACTGCCATATTGAAGAACGGGCAGCACGTAGCCATCCAGTAATGTACTTACCATTCAGAAAATACTCTATTAGTGTGATCTTTTTTTTTTTTTTTTTTACAGTATGGTTCATTCTGTATAAGGCCTGAGAGTCTCTCTAGGTAGATTACATTCGGGGTTAGTTTATATGGATAGGACAGGAAGGTAAACAGTTAACTCTAAGTTTGAATAGGTCTAGATTGTAATGATTAGGGAAACCTCTTCTTGGACGTCTGTTCCATAGGGCAGTGTAATTACGGAAGAGAGTGTAGGTGGTTAGCTGCAATGTAAGTGGCAGGACAGGTCCTAGCCTTGAAGGTCAGACATTTTTTTTTTTTTTTAATAATCATATTGCCCCAAGCAAAGCATTTTACTGCCACTGTTTTGCAGGGGGTTACATAGGAGGGAAGTTATGAGAAAGTGTGACAGGTTATAGGGGGTGTCAGGAAGTGGGTAAGAGAAGTATGACTGTGGCCATAAAATGAGGGATCAGTTTATTGTTGTAATGTAAAATTGATCCCCCACTTTATATCTACATTATATTAGTATATGATATTTTTATAATCATATCTCCCTAAGCAAGGCATTTTACTGCCACTGTTTTGCAGGGGGTTACATAGGAGGGAAGTTATGAGAAAGTGACAGGTTATAGGGGGTGTCAGGAAGTGGGTAAGAGAAGTATGACTGTGGCCATAAAATGAGGGATCAGTTTATTGTTGTAATGTAGAATTGATCCCCCACTTTATATCTACATTATATTAGTATATGATTTTTTAATAATCATATCTCCCTAAGCAAGGCATTTTACTGCCACTGTTTTGCAGGGGGTTACATAGGAGGGAAGTTATGAGAAAGTGACAGGTTATAGGGGGTGTCAGGAAGTGAGTAAGAGAAGAATGAGAATACTGATGAGTGGAGTGAACGGAGAAAGGAGCATGAAAGAGAGAGGATGCAGGTCAGTGAGATAGATGACTATTGACTTTAGATTTAAATTCTTGGAGATTATAGCTGTCGGGAAAACAAGTAAATGAAAGGGAATTCCACAGGTGGGAAGTGTGAGAACAGAAGCTGCTGGAGTAGACATGGTGGAACTATAATAAATATGCTGACTCCAGATGAGCCAGTCAGTTAAATGCCATACGTTATACACACTTGGGATATCATGTCTTGAAAGAGACCTGACTGACTGGGCAGAGAATTTTCTCGTGGGAGGTTGCCATTACTTTCTGCGGCAGACCAATTGCCAACCAAGGCTGTAGAACTCAATCTGTCCTGCTAGTTAACTCGTTATGAGGAGAAGAGATGGATTAATACCTTTCCCAAGGGTATTTGTGCATAAGTGAATGCAACGAATTCAATTGGACTTGGAACTTAGCTCTCCAATTTTCCTTTCTGTGCCAATATTCACTGCACCATAATACAGATAGGTCAGTCAGTTAAATGCCATAAGTGATACATACTTAGGTCTCGAAAAAGACATGACTAACAGTAGATTATCCCACAGTAGGTTGCCATTACTTTCTGAAGTAGACTGGTTGCCAACCAAGGCTATAGAACCCAATCTGCCCTGTTATTTAACCCATATCTGTAAGGAAGAGATGGATTAGTACATTTCCCCAAGGGTATTTGCGCATAAATGACTGCAAGTAATTCAACTGGAATTTGAACTCAATTCTCTGATTTGTTGTTCCAAGCTGATATCCATTGTACCACAACACAGGAATCTTGTAAAGGGGTGTCACGAAGCAGGTGCGGGATATTAATAAAATAAATTTTTTTTTTTTTTTTTTTTTTTTTTTTTTATATCCAGACCCCTCATGAAGGATTAGTACTGCCTGGTGCTGATAGCCCTCTAGGGCTTGAGGTTAATATTAATTTCATCTTCTTTAGCGAAAGTGTCAAGAAACCATTTGCCAAGTCGTTGAGCTCTAATCTTAAAAAGTTAGTTTAAATGCAGTCTCTATCGTTATCCTCTGTCTTTTTAATTCCTGTCCTTTTATTGTTTTCTCTCCTTATTAATGTTTTTTTTTCTCATAGTGTCACACACTCTGTAACACCTTGCACCTTAGTAGCTTTATTGCCTTGCTTCGAGTGAAATGAAAAAAGTAAATATTTATGTACTTAAATATATTTGTGTATCATCTGACTTTTGAAAACCTAATTTTGAAGCTAGCTTTAAAGGGGTCACATTATGCATATGATATAACATTAGCATACACATGCTAATTTTACACCTTGTGCATGATACAACCCTCTTCAAAAGCCGCATGATACGCAAATATATGCAGTAACTGACCATTACTTACTTTTTTATAATTATAATTATATCGCCCCAAGCAAGGCATTTTACTGCCACTGTATTGCAGGTGGTTACATAGGAGGAAAGTTATGAGAAAGTGACAGGTTATAGGGGGTGTCAGGAAGTGGGTAAGAGAAGGATGAGAATACTGACGAGAGTGGAATGGACAGAGAAAGGAGCATGAGAGAGAGGATGCAGGTTAGTGAGATAGGAGATGACTATTGACTTTACATTTAAATTCTTGGAGATTCTAGCTGTCGGGGAAACAAGTAGATGGAAGGGAATTCCACAGGTGGGAAGTGCAAGAAAAGAAGCTGTGGAGTATTTTCGACTAATGACAAATAGCATCACGGTTCAATTATTTCCATTAGTTTTGTCTTGTAGAAGATTTAAATTTCTGTCTTCGAGAGATTGAATTTTTGGTTTGGCAAGCGAACGCAAGCAACATAACTCGACTATATTCTGTAAAAAACGGTTTAATTTCTATTTTCATCTTCATAAATTGAATTAAATCAACTTTACAGTGTTAGCTGCTTGTGGTAAGTCAACTGGGATTCAGTCCATTTTTCAGTCTGTTTTTGTGAAATTTCTTGGAAATTATTTTATTTATTTTTTTTTTTTCGTCTTTTGGCCGTCTTTGTTTGTTTTTTTTCGTCACTTAATTTGTGTAAATAATTTTGCTATTCAAGGGTATTTTCGACTTTTAGTAAGTTAAAACTTTGTAAGCCTCAGTCACTTTTTCCTTTTTTTTTTTTTTTTTTTTTTTTTTTTTTAATTGGAGTAGATAGTTTCTACTATCGCCCGGTCTCACACTCTACCCCCTTCTTTTGAATGAGTTTAGAGGTGATCACCTTGTTTCTTGTTTAGGAAGGGGTTCCCGGTTCATCCCCTTTCTCTGGTCTTGGTGTTAGTTCAGCTGGAAGCTCTTTGCAGTTACGGAGTATGGTGGCAATGTCTTTACATTCTGAGGGTACCGGGTTGGCAGTTTCCTGGTTGCTGCTTCCGACTGGTAGTTAGGAGCCCGAACTCTTGCGTAGCGTCTTGAGAGGCTGCTCTGATCAACAGTTGAATAATACCGGGGTTCTTGTAGTGCCATATCGCGCATGGACGGGCGTCCCTGCATGAACGTTCGGTGGGCAACCCCGAGGCCACATTATGTTGTAGGCCGCGCCAGTCTCCATCCTTCACAAGTTGCAAATGATTGACCGACTGATTCTATTCTAAGACCACTCCTTAACTGAATTACTATGGAAAAAAGCAAACATAATAACAAAACTAAACCAGCTCATTTGAAAACGCCCAAACCTGTCTGCATCTCTTTCACTAACATACGCGGCATCCGCACCAACTTCCCCAGCGTAGATTCTTTCCTCCATAATAACTCACCTGATATATTAGCCCTATGTGAAACTAATCTTAACCCTTCTATCCCCTCATCTGAGTTCTGCGTTCCTGGCTACATTCCCCTCTTCAGGAAGGACTCCAATGTTCATATGCATGGGCTTGGTGTCTATGTCAGCGAACACCTTCCCTTAGCTAGGGTGTCATCTTTTGAATCCCCAGATCATTCTTTCATGTGCTTCCGCCTCTCACTTCTCAGCTCGATTAGCTATCTCTTCTTTCTGTACCGCTCTCCTTCCTCCCCTGACTGTTCGTTACTTGACATCATTTCTGACAATATTGACAAAGCCATTTCTACCCATCCCTCTGCCCATGTATTCGTGTTTGGTGACTTTAACGCCCACCACACCAAGTGGCTGAAGAACGCTGTCACTGACCCTGCTGGTGTCCACACCATGAACTTTTCAATCACCCAATCCCTTACGCAAGTAGTGGACTTCCCCACGCGTTTCTGCGACAACCCTAACGGAAGGAACTCACTTCTAGACCTCTGCTTCACTTCCATCCCAGACTCTTGCACTACCAGACAACTCTGCCCACTTGGAAACTCTGACCACACTGTAGTGTCCGTCAATATTTCACTCCACTCCCGCCCGACCCATGAAACACAGACAAGTAGAATATCATACTGCTATCAAAGAGCAGACTGGGATTCGTTCCGAGACTTCCTCTGTGACATCCCTTGGAACAACGTCTTTAGTCTTCCCATCGAAGAATGTGCATCCGAGGTCTCCTCCTGGGTTAAGGCTGGCATTGATGCCTTCATCCCTGCTAGGAAATTCCAGCTTAAATCTCATTCGTCTCCATGGTTCTCACCCGCTTGCTCGGCTGCCATTGCCCACCGGAATCATTTCTTCCGACTTTATTGTAACTATGCGTCGGAACAAAACAGGCGCCTTTTCACTTCAGCTCGTAATAAGTGTAAAAGGGTACTTAACGAAGCTAAGATGTTGTTTGCTGCCAGAATGAAGCAACGCATAGCATGCTCTAAATTCGGCTCTAAAGACTACTGGCGACTCTGTAAAAGAGTACTTAACAAGAGCAAGTCCACAATACCCCCGCTAATCAACAAATTTGAGGTCCTCACCTCCCCAGCAGATAAGGCTGAATGTTTTGCCCGCAGATTCTCGAACAATTCGAGTCTGGACTCGTCTGGAGTTTTTACACCCGACTTCTCACCTAGAACCGAGGCACAACTGAATGATGTCCACATTACACCTTCGCTTGTCTCTAAGATAATCTTAAAACTTGACCCTCACAAAGCGAGCGGTGGTGACGGAATCCCAACCATAGTCTTAAAGAAATGTGTCCCTGAACTCTCCTCTATCCTTTCTAAGCTCTACAACCTCTGCCTATCTGCTTCCTGCTTTCCTGCCTGTTGGAAATCTTCCTCTATAGTTCCTATATTTAAAAACACTGGAGAACCCTCTGACCCTGCAAATTACCGCCCTATCAGCCTTCTTCCGATCTTTGGCAAAGTGTTCGAAGCCATTATCAACGCCGAGGTGGTTCAGCATCTCACAGCACACAGGCTCCTCTCGGACAAGCAATATGGTTTCCGCTTCACCAGGTCTACTGCTGATATGCTAACGACCATCACCGAGTACATATACCAGGCACTCGACAGGAATGGCGAAGCTCGAACCGTTGCATTGGATATATCTAAGGCGTTCGACAGAGTTTGGCATGCTGGTCTTCTATGTAAACTGCGGAGCTATGGTATAACTGGACATTTGTTTGAACTAATCCAGTCATTCCTCTCTAACCGCACAATGAAAGTGGTATTAAACGGACATGCCTCTCAGAACTACCATACAAATGCAGGTGTCCCCCAAGGCTCCATCTTAGGTCCTACACTCTTCCTGATATATATTAATGATCTCCCTGATTCCATAAGAACCCAAATAGGTTTGTACGCCGATGACACCACAGTTTACTCTCGCCTCCAACAAAAATCTGGTGTAGGCGTCAAAGCTAAACTTGCAGCCGAGATTGAAAAAGACCTCCAGTCCATATTGGACTGGGGTAAGAAATGGCTAGTAAATTTTAATGCTTCTAAAACGAAGCTACTGTCAATTAACCATCATCGACAATCTCACCTACCTCCCATTAGCATGGACCAGGCTTGCCTCCCAGAGAGTAAAACACTGCGCCTCCTTGGTCTCACACTTTCAGCGGACCTCAAATGGAATGACTATATCGAATCCATTGCTAAATCCGCTGCTATGAAAGTCGGTTCTCTGTGTAGGGCCCGGAAGTTTTTTCTGTCTAAATCTATCCTGCACATTTACAAATCTACCATCCGCCCGTGCATTGAATACTGCTGCCATATCTGGTCGGGTGCCCCTGCTGTTCTCCTCGGGCTTCTCGATAAGGTTCAGAGGAGGGTCTGTAATGTGATAGATACCGACTTGGCAGACCACCTGCAGTCTCTCTCCCACCGGCAAGACGTGGCTTCGCTGTGTCTCTTCTATAAATACTTTCACGGCTTCTGCTCCGATGAACTTAGATCACTGGTGCCCCCTAAATACGAATTTGCACGAGATACTAGATTAGCAACTAGATCCCACCCTTTTACAGTGAAATCGATAAAATGCAGCCGTAACTTCTACTCCAACAGTTTCTTTCCTCGCACTTCCCGACTGTGGAATTCTCTTCCAAACGATTGCTTCCCCGACGGCTACAATCTCCAGGAGTTTAAATGTAAGGTCAATAGACACCTCCTAACACACTAACTTGCTCCCATTCTATCCAAACACTCTTCCCATCTGCCCGACACTCATCCTCGCTATCCTTACTCATCTATCACCTTTCTCCTGACATTCCCTATGTCTATCCACTCCTTCTCTTTACCTTCCCCTATGTAGCCCCATGCGCAATAGTGGCAGTGGAATGCCTTGCTTGGGGTGAGATGATTAAAAAAAAAAAAAAAAAAAGTAGAATTTACCTTTACATTTTATTGATTTTTACCTATCACAGAACTAAGTAAATATATAGCTTACTGTAGAATTCAACCAGATATGGATTGTCAGTGATCAGGAATTAATTTACATTACTAATTCAGATAAAAAAAAAAAATCATAGATCTACTATTTGTTAGAGAACTAGAAGTCCTGTCAGAATTTGTCATTGGCAGACACAGAAAAGAAAATACAGAACCTTCTACAGAAGGTAGCAAGGGAAGGCAAGAAGAAAGGACTAAATATAAACTACGAGAAAACTGAATACATGGTCATCAGCAAAAAGAGGAGCTCAAAATGCCCACTACAGTTTGGGGATACTAAAATCAAGCAGATGCAGAAATTTAAATACCTAGGAAGTGTTCTGACAGAGGACATAAATTGTGAAACTGAGGTCCGAAGACACCTAAACATGGTGTTGAGAAATAGGAAGATTTCTTTAGAAACAAAGAAAAGTGTACTGGAATGTTGTGTGATGTCTGTCCTCCTATATGGAAGCAAATGAGGGACAACCTTCTCAGAGATGAAGAAAAGACTCGAAGTAACAGATATATCCTTCTACAGAAGGATGCTGAGGATACCATGGACTGAAAATGTGAGCAATGACAAGGTTTTGAAGAGGATGCAAATGAAAAGGAAACTTATACTTAGCATCAGGAAAAGACAGCTAAAGTTTCTGGGATATGTAATGAGGAAGGAGGGCTTGAAGAATCTGATACTCACAGGGTGGATAGAGGGGAAAAAAGAGACAGGAAAAGCAATGCACGACGTACTGGATGGGCTTGAGTAAGTGGATGGCAGTGAAGAGTTTGGGAGAGGTACCAAGAAAAGTGTTAAGAGCAACATGGGACAGGGGATAAGTAGAGGTATATGATCGCCCACGTCCTGAAAGGACACGGCATGTCCTTTTTTTGACTGTGTATGTGTGTAAAGTGGTTAGATGGTGAAATTTTCAGATCAAAATTCAGTTCATGATCAATATTCACCACTCAATCAATGATCACCTTGATTGAACATTTTTCTTCTGTGTCGTATCCTTTTAGGACGTAGGCTATCATGGCCTTCCACATCTCCCTAATTCCTCGTAGCTCTTAACAGGCTTTCTCCTGTTACCCTACCCAAACTTCACGCTGCCATCCACTTGCTCAAGCCCATAAATCTAGAGTATAATGTATAGAAAATGACATGGCAACAAGTGAGGGATCAGTTTATGTATCAATTATAGTATAGAATTGATCCCCCACTTTATATCCATATAATTTCTTTGTTTATCAAATTCTGATTAAGTATGAATCCAACTTTTTTTCAATACAATTATTTATAACTTCTCTATTCTATGTGATGTGTAGATTGGAGTAGATAGATCTATCGCCCGGTTCACACTCCACTTACATCTATTGAACAGGTTAAGAGGCTCATCCCTTGTTCCCTGTTTAGAATGTTGTTTCCGGCTTTCTCTTCTCCATTCTTTTCACTATTACATAGCCCCCTGCACATCAGTGGCGTTACCGCCTTGCCTCGGGGTGATACGATTAAAAAAATGTGTCCCTTCAAGATATAGGCTATCATGGCCTTCCACATCTCCCTATCTCTGGTGGCTTTTTTTAGCAAGGCTTTTTCCTGTTACCCCACCCAAAATACGGTGAAATTTTCAGATCAAAATTCAGCTCATAAGCTAGAGAGACTTAGCGATCCAACATTTTCTATCCGTGTTTTTTTTTTTACATTTTTTCTGAAACAACTTCAGTTGATTCATAACAGATTTTTTTTTCTCCTTTTTAAACTGCAAACAATTCAATGGGGAAGTAGGTTCTTTAAGTGAGATCAAAAGTTGACTGGCCTGAGAGCTACGAAGTATGTTTATGAATTGGCTGAAAAGAATTTATTGTTTCTTCCTCTCGTACATTTCGCAGAGTAGATCTTCCTTTTCTCTTTTGTTTTTTTGTTTTTAAATCCCGGCAAACAAGCCGGGGTTAAATATGAGACTATTTTTAGGATGAAAGGAAAGAGAAAAAAACAGTTAATAAAACAAAAAACCAGGATACAAAAATTATTCCATTGAAAGCTGATCATAATTTATCTGACAGGTCATATTGTTCCCAAAACAAAAACAAAATCGTTAGTGGGCGTTGAGTGTAACACACATTTTTAATTCAGACACCAACTCGCTATCTTTGTGTAATTCAAAATAACTTAAAAATTCATCAATATATCTATTATGAATTATTTTCCTTGGATATATAAGATCGTATTTTTGTTTTAAGCTGGTGAACTCTTCATTTTGACAAGTTATTGAATTGCGGAAATTACGTCCTTTAATAGGTTCCTCTTCCTTTTTCGATATCTAACTTTGAAACTGAATTTTAAAAAATAAAAAGCTTTCTTGAAACTTATTTTAGCTTTTTAATCGAAAGCTAAATGATTGATTAAATTTTCTATTTCAGTAAGCAAAATACTTTGTGGTGTACTGTTATTTCAAACAGAAGAAAAATAAAAACAAATGTCATACTTCGGCTTGTTATCATAACGTTTCGGAAGTTGTGTTCTTTGAACTTCTTCAGGCGTATATCGATCAGGGTAATCTGTTGTTAATCAGCGTATTCCTCCCACGTTTTGGTAGATACTGGTAATTAGACTGCTCGCTCTATTGGTAGGTTCGAACTAGCGTCCTGCTTCCAGACAAAAATAATTTTTTTTTTTTTTTTTTTTTTTTTTTTGCTAGAGTGGCTGCCATTCAAGGCTATAGAGCCTGGTCTACCCTGCTATTTCATTACTAGTGTGTGGTAGAGAATAGATGGATTCATACCTTTTCCAAGGACATATGTGCCAAAATGATCAGAACAGCTGGAATTTGAACCCAGTGTACCTCTCTTTGTTGTGGTGCATTGGATGTCGGCTCGGAACTAGAAGTCGGGGAGCCGAGTTCGAATTCCAGTGGAATTCATTGCATTCACTTACGTGCAAATACCCTTGGGAAAGGTATTAATCCGTCGAATCCTTCCAGTTATGGGTTAAATAACAGGACAGACCGGGTTCTATAGCCTTGGTCAGCAACCAGTCTACCGCAGAAAGCAATGGCAACCTACTGCGGGATAATCTTCTGCCCAGTCAGTCATGTCTCTTTTGAGACATGATCACCCAAGTGTGTTTCACTTATGGCACTTAACTGACTGACCATATGACATTGATAATAGCGAACATAGAAATGTTTGAATATGTTTAGTCTGTGGTATCCCCAGTATCCTTCTTTATTTTAAGTTTTTACATTTTTCTGGTGTCCCCACATAGATAATTAATTTTATTTTTTACAATTTTATCGTGTCCAGACATAGATAATTTATTTCATTTTTTTTTTTCTTACATTTTTCTGGTGTCTCTACTTAGATAATTTTAAATTTTATTATATTCATACTTTATTTTGAAAATCAAAGCTTGGCACAAGGCCATAATTAGGATGTCTGGTAATCAGACCATAACAAATAAGTCAAAACTCGTACACCTCCCATGTTAATAAAATCTGTACTTATTACTTACTGCAGACATTTATATATATTCAGTGTAATTATGCCGAAAATATATCTCTGAAGCTATTTTAGTCGTGTTTGATATGAGTCCAGTAGGTGGTAGGAAAAGGGATCTGCTAGGAAGGCCATTAATAGACAGATTTAGGGCAATGGAGATTTAGTTCAACAAGAAAGCAGATGTCTATTTATATGAAGGTTAAATATTCTCTATACATTAACATTCTTCCCTGTATCAACAGAGTTGCCTATATAGACAATATGGAAGTCAACAGTTTATAGAATAAGCAATAAATTCCTAGATCCTTACGAGTTTCTTATTTTATTTTTTAAAGTTTTTATTTTCTTACTATGGCTCAGGACAACATTCTTCATGAGCCATGTAGGCAATAATGGACTTCCACTTGACCCTGTCTCTTGTCAATATTTTTCGTCTTAGTATCTCTCCCAAACCCTGCTCCGCCATTCATTTGCTCAAACCTATCAAATATGTCTTGTGCTGCTTTCCCCTGTCTCTCTTTCCTTCTATCCATCCTGTGATTATTAGATTCTCTAGGCCCTCTTTCCTAATTATGTGCCCCAGGAACCTAAAGTTAAGTATGCGTTTTCTTCTCGTTTGCATCCTCTTCAACACCTCATAATTGCTCATGTGCTCAGTCCTTGGTATCCTTAGCATCCTTCTGTAGAGCCACATTTCTTCTAACTCAATCCTTTCATTGAGCCTTAAGATTCTCGAACATTCACTGCCATACAGAAAGACAGATGTCACATAGTCCAACAATTTTTTCATTGTTTCCAATGAGATTTTCCTGTCTCTGGTTCGCTATTGAAATGCATCCTTGCCCATGCCAATGCATTTTTGGATTTCAATGTCGCACTTTCCATCTTCTGGGAGAGTAAAATTTGATTTTTTTTTTTTTTTTTTTTTTTTTTTGTGATTTGTTTGTGAAACTTTTATGTGCTGTGCCACTTCAGATTGTTGGTGATCATTGCTCTCCACATTTTCCTGTCCTTTGTAACTTGTAATAAATTTTGTCTACTTGCTGTCACTCCTAAACCCTGTTCTGTCATTTGTTTGCACAAGTTCCTTATTCTTTTGTGTTCTTCCAGGATGCTGGTGACCATGGTTCTCCACAATTTCCCGTCATTTGTAATTCACTTACTGTGAAACTAATAAATTGTAAACGCAAATTCTACTCCAGCAGCTTCTTTTTTTGCACTTCCTGTCTGTGGAATTCCCTTCAGTTTACTTGCTTTCCCGACAGCTACAATCTTCAAGAATTCAAATGTAAAGTCATCTCCTTTCTTACTAACCTGCATCCTTTCTCTCATGGTCCTTTCTTCATCCACTCCGCTTTCATCAGTATTTTCATCCTTCTCTTATCCACTTCCTGACACCCCCTATAACCTGTCACTCTTTCTCATACCTTTTCTTCTATGTAACTCCCTGCACAACAGTGGCAGTAAAATGCCTTGCTTGGGGCAATATGATCATAAAAAAAATATCCTACGATTCCCTTCCCTTCCCTTTCCTTCCTTTCCCTTTCTTTCCTTCCCTTCCCTTCTTTCTTTCCCTTTCCCTTCTTTCCCTTTCCCTTCCCTTCCCTTTCCCTTTCCCTTCCCTTCCCTTTCCTTTCCCTTCCCTTTCTTTCCCTTCCTTCCCTTTCTTTCCCTTCCCTTCCCTTCTTTCCCTTTCCCTTCCCTTCTTTCTTTCCCTTCCCTTCTTTCTTTTCCCTTCCCTTCCCTTTCTTTCCCTTCCCTTCTTTCTTTCCCTTCCTTCTTTCTTTCCCTTCCCTTCTTTCTTTTCCCTTCCCTTCTTTCTTTTCCCTTCCCTTCTTTCTTTTCCCTTCCCTTCTTTCTTTTCCCTTCCCTTCTTTCTTTTCCCTTCCCTTCTTTCTTTTCCCTTCCCTTCTTTCTTTTCCCTTCCCTTCTTTCTTTCTCCTCTCTCTTATGGTCCTTTCTTCGTCCACTCCACTCTGATCAGTATTCTCATCCTTCTCTTACCCACTTCCTGACACCCCCTATAACCTGTCACTCTTTCTCATAACTTTCCTCCTATGTAACCCATGCAAAACAGTGGCACTAAAATGTCTTGCTTGGGGCGATATGATTATTAAAAAAAATTCCTATATTATTATAATATAGATATAAAGTGGGGGATCAATTATACATTACAATCAATATATAAACTGATCCCTCACTTTATAGCCGTAGTCATCCTTCTCTTACCCGCTTCCTGACACCCCCTATAACCTGTCACTCTTTCTTATATCTTTCCCCTATGTAATCCCCTGCAAAACAGTGGCAGTAAATTACTCTGCTTGGGGTGATATGATTATAAAAAAAAAAACTCTTAATAATTTTTTTTCTGTTTGCTATCTCTTCTAAACCCTGACATCTATTTTCATAAGTTCCTTCTTTTTCTTCTATGTACCATTTTCATCTAAGATGCTGGCAATGATAGCTCTCCTCAAGAGCCACTCAAGGTTGAGTCATATGATTATAAGAAAGGGCAAAAAGTGTAGTTCTTGAGGCTATTCAGGAAAGATAACAACAAAAAGATATCACTGGAAGAAAGTCAAAGCGTACAATACCTGAAACATGAATATGGCAATAAAAATGGACAACAGTCCAATCAATGTAAATAGTGCAAATTTTTATGTTATTTCGGATTATTTCACAACAAGCACTGCAATAAAAGCAACTAAAATGCAACAGATTAGTGAGAAATAGGACAGTGAAAGAACGTGAGTCAAGAAAACAGGAGGTGATGATTGATGTTTAAATTTTTGAAGGTCATAGTTGACAGGAAAGCAAGAATTCTGAAGAGACTTCCACAATATTAAAACACTGGATTGTAACTTTTAATTAAGATGAGGGCTTACGGCCTATCACGTTGAATACACCGGTTCTCGCTTGATCACCGAAGTTAAGCAACGTTGAAACTGGTCAGAACTTAGATGGGTGACCGCTTGGGTATACCAGGTGCTGTAAGCATTGAGTGACGGATGTTCGTGCTTACAGCCATATCACGTTGAATACACCGGTTCTCGTGGTGCAGTGGATATCGGCACGGAAAGAGAAATCGGTGAGCCAAGTTCGAATTCCAGTTGAAGACCCTGCATTCACTTAAGTGCTGGTACTCTTGGGAAAGGTAGTAAACCATCCCTTCCCTCCAATTATGGGTTAAATAACAAGGGTAGGACTTGGAGACGCTGCCCTTAAAAACGAATCCTATTGGATCTTGATACTTGAAAAGAAAAAAGTATTACTAGACAGAAAATTTATATAAAAACAACAATAAATTGTTGAAAGAAAAAGGTATTACCAGCAATAAATAAAAAAAATTTAGTTGGCAATAAATGACCTGCCAAGGTTGATATGCCATAAAAACAAAACAACCAACCAACAATAATTAAGATGATTAGGTTGAAATATTTAAATGTTATGAAATTTATTCTAGTCAGCAGTTGGTAATTTTTCTTTTTTTTTAATTTTAATTTTCTGATTGTGAAGAGGCAATTCAAATATCACTTAACTCTAGCCTATAAATGAAAGATTATCTCGCGTTTTTGGGCTTGTCTGCTTCAGGCTTTAAACTAAAATTTTCAGTGTTTACCTGGGCTTGCCCAGTAACCAATTCACTTGAGCAGCTACTTTCATGAACTACTCATTTGTGGAACAAACTCCCAAGAAAATTATTTTGTCAATCACAACAATCTTAACCTGTTCAAGTCTAGGGTGAACTACTATCTTCTCCCACACATCCTCATAAACAGTGCCTCTAAGATACCCACACATTCAGGGAAAAAAAAAGAAATGTAGATTAAATCTACCAAATGATATTGCGAATAATGAAGGTAGGCATTCTGGTGCTGTGAATATCAGCTGTGTGGAGAGTCGAGCTTGAATTCCAGTTGGTTTTGTTGCATTCACTTATGCGTAAATACCCTTGGGAAAGGTATTAATCCATCTCTTCCCTTCATCTATGGGTTAAATGACAGGACAGATTGGGATCTAAAGCCTTGGTTGGCAATCAAACTACCACAGAAAGTACTGGCAACCTTCTTCTAAGTGCCTTGTCCTTTCAGGACATAGGTGATCATGGCCTTCCATGTCTCCTTATCCTTGGTGGCTTTTAGCACACTTTCTCCTGTAACACCACACAACCCCTGTTCTGTCATCCACCTGATCAGGTCCTTCAAATATGTTATCCGCTGCTTTCCTCTCTATCTGGCCCTGTTAGTATCAGGTTCTCCAAGCCCTCCTTCCTCATTGCATGTCCCAGGAACTTTACTTGTCTCTTTCTGATGCTTGATATTAATTTTCTTTTCGTTTCCATCCTTTTCAAAACCTCGTCATTGTTCACATGCTTGATCTATGATATCCACAGCATCCTTCTGTAGAAACTGGCAACCTACTGCAGGAAAATCTTCTGCCCAGTCAGTCATGTCTCTTTCAAGACATGATCACCCAAGTGTGTATCACGTATGGCACTTAACTGATTGAATAATGAATATAGAATTGTTTTGTTGAGCTTAAATACAGCATATAAGTTCTTTTTTTTTTTTTTTTTTAGCTTAGCAAAGATTATATATTAAAAATACAGACTCATCTTTTACTTAAAGTAGGTACCAGGTTGGAATAATGAAGTGAAATACTTTATTAAAATTAGAATCTGTGGTTATTTATTTTATTTTTCTTTTACTAATGTTCACTGAGTACAAGACTAAAGAGCCACTCAAGATAGAAGTGTTAGATTAGCATAAGAAATGACAAGTATTAAAAGCACAGAGTTGAAGTAGATTTTAGAAGGAACGATAAACCCAATCCTAAATAGGAAACAAGGGCTTACGGTCATATCACGTTGAACACACGGGTTCTTGTTCGATCACCAAAGTTAAGCAACATTGAGCCTGGTCAGTACTTAAATGGGTGACCGCTTGGGTATACCAGGTGCTGTAAGCATTGAGTGACGGATGTGCGTGCTTACGGCCATATCACGTTGAATACACCGGTTCTTGTGGTGCAGTGGATATTGGCTCGGAAAGAGAAACAGGTGAGCCAATTTTGAATTCCAGTTGAATACCCTGCATTCACTTAAGCACTAGTACCCTTAGGAAAGGTATTAATCTGTCCCTTCCCTCCAGTTATGGGTTAAATAAGAGGGTAGGACTTGGGACCCTACCCTTAAACAAATCCCACTGAAGCTTTCTGCGTTGGTGAGGAAGCTGTCTCAACC